>JAHTLZ010000195.1:1216724-1229814 GCA_023846285.1 Phrynocephalus versicolor
TATTTATTTATTTATTTATTTATTTATTTATTTATTTATTTATTTATCATTCATAGTTTTCACATTATGATTGTGACATAATGGGGCTTACTGTAACATTTCTTTTTTTAAAAAAATCTCTTCAACATTATTTTAAATTATTCCAAGTCAGTGGTTGTTTAAATAAGATAATGAGTTTAACTGGGTTTAATGATCAGAATCCTATTTCTTATGTTGATGTTAAGTCAAACAGGGACTAATTAGCACACGTTAAGAAGTCAATGCTTGTATCCCTCACTGTCCTTAACTCATGACTTGGCTTTCAACCAGAAATACATACAATGGCATTTTAACTAGTGGCAATCCACCATGGAAATGTATGCCATTTTACATATGCCGGCGTAGAAGAACTGTGAACTGCAGCACTGACAGCGAATAAATTAAAATAGTTGAGAAATTTTATATATCTTGGTTCAACCATCAATCCAAATGGAGATGGCTGCTCATAAATCAAGACTCAGAAGGGCAGTAATGAAGGAATTTAAAAAGATCATCAAGCATTAAGACTGTGTCACTGAAGACCAAGAGCAATACCATCCACAATCCTGCATTTCCGATCATTATATATGGATGTGAACGCTGGACAGTTCAGAAAGCTGAAAGTATGTATGGTGGTGGTGGTGGTGTTGACTGATTTGGAAGGTGATGCTAGGAGAAAGCTTTCCAGATACTGTACTGCCAGAAGGACAAACAAGTGGGTCCTTGTGAGGGTCCAGTATCAAAACCTCTTGCTTCCAAGTTTAAAGGAAGATTGTCCACGTCACTTTCTTTAATATTAAATAAAGATTTTTTTTATGCCACTCAAATTTGCCTTTCTTTCTTACAATGGGTGATATTTCTTCAACTGGCACAGCAATATATTTAACTTCTTTTAACTTAAAAGGATTCGATTCAACAACTTCAAATATTCCTGAGTAGACATGGGCACAACTCGGTGAAATTTTCGTTTTCGTTTCCGTTTTTCGTTTCCGTTACGTAACAGAAATGGTAACGATAATTAAGCCGTCAGAACTCGAACTCGAACCGAAAAAAGAAAAATTTGCTCGGGTTTTTCATTTTCGTTTGTGGCATCGTGGCGATCGCGCAATGCGAAGCACAGAAAAAGTTTTTAAAAGTTTTTTTAAAAAAACCCGATTCCCAGCCAAAAAAGCAGGCAAAAATATGCCTGCCTGAGGCTTTGCCAACTACCAGAGGGGTGGTTTCTGGGGGTCCCCGGCCTTTCTCCCCCTCTTCTCCTGTCCTGGGCTGCTTGCACCAGGCTGGGGGGGGGTCATCCTCATCGTCTCGCCATGCCATGCGGTGGGGGGGGAATCCAAAATGACAACCGCAATTTTTCTTTTGAAATCGTGGTCAAAAAACACACCAAATCACCACAGAAACATGTGAAATTTATTTATTTTAAATGCCTGAATTTTAATAGTAGCAGCAGTGGGTTTTTTTATAGCAATAAAACGTCATATTGATTTTATTTTTTATTTATTTTTATTTTTTTATTTTTTATTTTTTATTTTTTTAGACCTGCCCATTTGGACTGGGCATGGGATGGGACCATGCAAATTTTTTGAACCATTCCACCAATAGCATCGCCAGGTTTTTGACTGACACTTCTGGATGTCTCGGAGGGCATAAAAAGCCGAGGCACCTTCCAGAAATCGCAGTCGGGTGTATGGATGTGGTTGAGGGAGGAGGGCTGGCTGCTGGTGCTGGTGTGATCCGATCGAGATTGAGGAGGGAGGCTGGAGGCTTTAGGATTTAAGTTAGGCAGGCAGGGAGGGAATTGAATTTAGAAAATAATTTCTTTGATTCCCTGCAGCTTTGTCTGCTGAAGGGAATAGCAGTTTATTCTTTATTTCTTCTCCGGCAGTTTGTGAGGATTTTTTTCTGATATTGGATAAAGGGGGAGGTTCGACTGGGAGTGGGAGGTGTGGATTTATTTTAAAAATATATTATATACTACCATTTATTTTCTATTTTCCCAACTTCAATTTGCTTGCACACACACATTTGGAGTGCAAGCCAAGAACAGAACCTCTATCCTAAGTGATATCCTAACTGCCCACACCCGCCCGCCCGCCCGCGCCGCCGCCCGCCCACTCGCCCACCCGCGCCTCTCCCCTGCCGCTGTTGCCGCCCGCCCATGGCCCCCCGCCACCGCCACCGCCACCCGCCCGCACCTCCCCCCGCCACCTGCCCCGCCTGCCGCCTAGGGTGCAAAAACACCTAGCGCCGGCCCTGATTGCGAGCCGCCCCTATGCTCTGGGAAATCAAATCGCGCTAAATCGCGGTGGAAACGACAAATGACAAATGAAACACTGAAACGACAAATTTTTGAAAAATTTTGTGAAAAACGGAAACGACCCGAAACGGACCCGTTCCGACAAACGAAAACTCGAAACGTCATTTTTTTCTGGTTGTGCCCATGTCTATTCCTGAGGGTGGATTCTCCTCAGGATCACTCAGTGGAGGTCCAAGGATCCCCTCCTGAAACTTTCACTCCCACAGCATGGGTTTTTTACCCATTGGGCTTCTGGGTTCTCCCGCAATGGTGTTCTCCATCGCTCTCTCATCCGCTCCCAATTCCCCTGCCATATTAATGGTGTATCAGGCATGTCCAAACTTTGGCCCTCCTGATGTTTTGGACCACAGCTCCCAAAATTCCAAGCCTGTATTTCCAATGGCAAAGGACTGTGGGAGTTGTGGTCCAAAACATCTGGAGGGCTGAAGTTTGGACATACCTGGTTTAACCTGAACAGACCATGAAACTGGTTCCACTGGTCACCACTCTCCTTCTATAACCTTCCCTCTCATGTCCCTCTTCTGTTTGTACTGCAACGTCTCTTCCCCAAAACTGACAAATCCCCCATGCGCACGCACCTCTTCCTTGTCTCCACTATCGGTTACCCAGTATGTCTCCTCTACATTTTCTACTTCTACTATTTTCCCCTCCTCAAGTTTCTTTTTTATAGATTTGCACTCTGCAATATTATCTCCTCCTTTTATATTTACTTGTCCAGACGGCACACTTCTTGCTTCTCCTTCCTCCTTGGCCGTCTCACAGTCCTAGATAAAATCAAGTTTGAACTAGGCAAATAATAATAATAATAATAATAATAATAATAATAATAATAATAATAATAATGCTGAAATTCAGGCAGGCCTACTTTGGGCACATCATGACAAGGTAGGTGTGGTGAACCCCTACAGAGCTCCCAGTCGTTTCATGGACGATTGGCCTGTACACACCTTCTTCTTACTCTCGCTGCCACCATTCAGGGTTACCCAGTTGAAGTAACTGAGTCCCAGTCAAGTTGTAACATTAATAAAGTAAAATTAATGTTTATTGTTTTCAACAAGCTGTTTCACTGTAAGGTTTTCTTGTGCACCCTTCATTTAAAAAACCGTTTCATACGAAATGAACCCCCCTTTCCCCAAACTAAAAGTGAAATGAAAGGAAATGGAATTGGGCGAGTTTTGCCTTGAGAAAAGAAGACTGGGGGAAAATATGATGTTACTTTCCTAATACTTGAAAAACTGCTGTACAGAGGAGGGTCAGGATCTGTTCTCAAATCCGCCCAGAATGCAGGATATGCAACAAAGGTTTCAAGTTACAGGAAGCCAGATTTCAGCTGAATATCAAGAAAACTTCCTGACTGTTAGAGCAGTACAGCAATGGGATCAATTGCTTCGAGAGGTGGTGAGTGCTCCAACACTGGAGGCATTCAAGAGAAATTTGGCAGATCTCTTGTGATTTGTATTCTTGCATGGAGTAAGGGGTTGGAGTTGATGGTCTTACAGGCCCCTTCCCACTTCATGATTCTGTGTTTTGCTCCCAACACATCCAAAGGGCTAAAATAGGTCTGGCAGCTCCGGATTAACCATAAGGCAGAACAAGCACATGCTTAGGGCATCAGCAAGGCACTGCAGAGTTTTTTTTATTTCGATGCCAGATTTACCATGGACCACATCCCTCTCTCCTTCACCCTCAGCTCTCTACCTTCCACGATCGTTAAAAGCCCCTTTGAAAAAGGTAAGTATGAACTATTAAACCCCCAAAGCATCAAGGCTTAACATAAGAACATAAAAAGAGCTATGCTGGATCAGGCCAAAGGCCCATCTAGTCCAGCTTCCTGTATCTCACAGTGGCCCCACCAAATGTGTCTGGGAGTACATGATATTAGATATCTGTCTCCTGATACCACTCCCCTGCCTCTGGCCCTTGAAGTGCCCCAGTTTTAAGCCTGGAGATGACACATCTCCATCATGGTTGTAACCTGTGATGGACTTCTCCTCCAGGAATCTGTCCAATCCCCTTTTGAAGGCATCCAGGTCAGATACCATCACTGCATCCTTTGGCAGGGAGTTTCCACAGACTAACAACACGCTGGGTGAAAAAAAAATCTTTTGTCTGTTCTTGCTCTCCCAACGCTCAGTTTGAGTGGATGTCCCCTAGTAAGACTCATGTTTTGAGGGAAATAATTAATCATCCCGATCCTCATCATCTTCATAGCTTGTTGTTACTATTGTTATAGTTTTACTTCTGTATTTTGGGGTATTTGAGGGTATAAAGCCAGAAAAGAGGTGCTGGACATTTAGACCCATGGGTTCTGCACTATATGTGGAAGACAAAGAATTACCAGACATTGCTAAAAACTCTCCCAAAGGAATATTAAGCTTGTTTTCACTCTTTTTTTAAAAAAGCTTTTCAGTTTACAGATTTTGACAAAATCTGTCGACATTAATCAAAGCGTGAAAGTGCAAAATTTGGCTAGAAGCCATTAGCATGATTATACGTATGATTTTGTATACAATATGCGGTTCTTTTTTGGCCATATGCTATGCAATTAAATTACCATTTTTTCGTTCCTATAATGTGCTCGTTATGCAGTTTTTTCAAGTAGAGGGACCCGCTGGACATTATATACATAGAAGGCACCATAATCTCTTTTTTGTGTGTGTACGTTTGTATAGGGACCCCTACAGGTCTTAATCTGTCTCTAAGACCTAGGAATGGTTAAAATCAAACTGACTTGCTATCCATATCTGGTTTAACTTTGGTTTTTATTTCTGGAGACTTGTGATTCAAGAGGCCATGGTCCCTTGCCAACCGTAGAGCAAAAACCATCACCCCTAAAGGCCTTCACAAAGGGGAAAGGTGCTACTGGGAAAACTTAGAGAGGGTGTTTGCAATCTTCAGAGTGCCATTTTACCCTCTTCATGGGGAGGGGGGAACCTAGGTGGTATTGGAATCCTTGGAGTTTTCTAGTAATACATGGGATTTTTGAATTTTTTGGACTACAAATCCCATAGTTTACTATTTGGGAAGTTTCACTTCACACGCTGCGTTGAGACACCTAAATGTGTCTCAACGCATTGCTGAGGAAGATTGAAAAAGGCCTCTCAGCTAGGCCTCTTCCCTAGGTGTGGCACATTTAGGTGTCTTCAGGTATTTATATTTACATTTATTTATTCATTCATTCATTTCTATATTTATATACCGCCAGATTTTCCAAGACGGGAACTCAGGGCGGTTAACCAGAAAAGACATACGGTAATAAACGAGCGATAAAAAGAAAAATAATGATAATCGATACAGGTGTGGCCTGGCGAGAGTCACGAACAGTCAGATACCACTGAACAACAACAACAAGGTATGGGTATGTTAGGTGGAGCTTCAAGGATGGAGAATTATGGGATTTGTTGTTGTTGTTGTTTTAAGAAAAGGTTCCAAAGACCACATGCCTGGCGATTCCGCTTGTAAGCAACATTTTTGTGGGCATATGGTATGGATGGACGCGCTTAAGCAGAATGCTCCCGCTCTCATCCAAACTTGTTTTGCTCCCATCAAAATATGTGGGGCGTTGTTCACGGGCAGGAACCTCCCAATCCACCCTGAAATTTCAGATTAGGCCAGCCCGAGTGTCAAATTCTTTCCTGAAGCCTTCTCACACCATGAAGGTAAGTGCCCTTGCTTCCCACTCGGAGAATGTTTCTTTCCCGCATTCATATATTCCATGTGCTAGACATTCATTCACACCAGATGATGCAATTTATATTACCAGCTAAAGACCACCCACAGGCATTGATGGATGCCAGACGTTCTGTGGATTTCTGCCCAAACTGGTGACAGCAAGAAAAAAAAATGGATTTTTCTTGGCATGTGGAAAGAGTCTTTTGGAAATGCTGCTTCTTTGAAAAACATAGCTTTCAAGCAGCTTTGCACAATAGGTATAGTTTTAAAGCTGAACAGAGGGAAAGTGGTAATTTTTGTGGTAGGAATTTGAAATACACTGTAGTAGGATAATGAAGAGGAGGCATGCCGATGCTCCCAGGTCCTTGGGAAAGCTTTGAAGCCTGCCAATGTTGGCAGCACCTTGGAATACAATCCCCACAATTTCCCAGTGAGGCATTTCTGGAAATTTTAATCCCCAAAATTATCATTTTGAAGCTCTGATTTTTTTTTATGGAGCATGCCTATTTTTTCCCTACATTAATAACTTGGCTTAAGAGTACCTTGGTTTAAGATGCCATTGGCAGGGCATCGTAAGCAGGTGGAGACATCTGCTTGGGAATACCCTGAAGCAAATGGTGAGCCGCTGTGTGCAACAGAATGCTGGAATAGATGGGCTGTGACCTGTTCCAGCAAGGCTGTTCTTGTGTTCTTATGTTCTTAAGAGTGCTTTGTAAGGCAAGCAAACATTTCTTCTAAATTTTGCCTTGGTCAACGAGCAATGTCTTGCAATATAAGCACTGGAGCAGGTCACATGATCACAAAGGAGCTAATCTCTCTCTTTCTCTCTCTCTCTCTCTCTCTTTTCCCCCCTGCTGGATTGTGGGTGATTGTCTGAAATATTCCATCCCAGGCAAGCCTCCAAAGCAGAAGGATGAAAAAGGAACAAAGGTCTTCTTTGCACCAGCCAGGGAGGTTATCAAAGCAGAGGGCAGGTTAGGGGGTTGTTTTCTATTTTTTCTATTTTTATTTACCATAAGTTGTTTTCTACATCCTTTTTTATTTTTCAAAACATTTCTAGTCATGGGGCAGTAAGTCAAGTGTGTATAGGGCTACATATTACATTTTATTATTGTCACATTAAAAATACAATGTAAAATCCAGTTAGTTGTTGTGAGTTGTTTGGGCTGTTTGGCCATGTTCCTTACCCTCTGAAGATGCCAGCCACAGAGTCTGCAGAAACGTCAGGAAGAAAAACTTCCAGAACACAACCAAACAGCCCGAAAAACTCACAACAACTATCAGATCCCGGCCGTGAAAGCCTTCGAGAATACATTAAAATCCAGTTGTAAGTCCCAAGCACAGCAGATTCCAAAGCCAGGTATCTAAACCGGTGGTCCCCAACCCCCGGGCCGCGGACCGGTGCCGGTCCGTGGACCGGTCGGCACCGGGCCGCCTGGGGAGGCTGGGGAGGCTCCTCCCCTTTTCCTCCACTGCCCTCCTCCTCCTCCTCTTCTCTCCCGCGGGCGGCCGGTGGAGCAGGAAGGCTGGAGGAGCGCAGGAGGAGCCGCCGCTGCCGCCTTTGCCTTTGCCTCCCTCCTCTGCCCGCCGGCCGCGCCGGGCGCCGAGGGCAAGCCGGAGGAGGAGTCGCCGCCGCCGGGCACGACGCCCTCAAAGGGTAGGAAGAAGCGGCGGGGAACCCCGTTTGATCCGCTTGCCCCTCCTCGCCTCCTCCCGGCCCCTCCCCCCTGCCCTGCTGGCGCGACCCTCCCCCGGCCCCCGGAATTGCAGGGTCCCAAGCGCAGTGGGTGCCCGAGGGGGAAGAAGGGATGGGGGGCGGGACCGTCCCGTCGCAGCCCGTCTCAAGCCCGTCCCAGGGGGCGCGTGGCCAGGCGGGCGGGCGGGGAGCTCCGCAGCTGCCTTGCCTGCCCGCCCGCCCCCGACGGGACATGCATGGCGGGAGGTTATTGCGGGTGGGTGGAGAGGAGAGCCCAAAGAGAGCGAGGGAAAGGTCGTTCGGAGCCTTTTTGCGCCTCTTTGTTTTTTTCCCTGCCTCCCGCCGGGCCCCGGAAAGGTGGCTGGCTGGCCCAAGACTTCGTTGCACCTCCGAGTGGGTGGGGAGTTCGGAATAAGGATCGGGGGCTGGGGTACAAACAGGCACTTCTGGGCCGAAGTGGGAGCGGCGTGCCTAACAAAGAAAGCCAAAAAAATGGAGGGTGAAGGGAGACCGGCCGAGGGCAAGAGGCTGGCGGACGACCCCCCTTGCCCTCGTTGGGACACGGAAAGAGGAGGGGGCTCTCCTCGGCTCCAACACGGAACCCCCCGGGCGAGCCGCCGCCGCCGCGTGTTTCCACGTGGAGGAAGCCCCGGCCCCGTTGGAAGGCGACGGCTAGTTTTCGAGGCGGCCGCGTGCCCCTCTGTCATAGGAAGAAAGCCCTGCGGAATTGTAGGGGCTTTTCGCGCGCACACACACACATGCTCCAGGATGGCACCCGCCACGTAGGAGACGCGGCTGCTTTTGATTCCCTTGGGAGCGCACACGGGAAAGAAGCGAACCCTGGAGGAAACCCCACTTTCCGCCTTCCATTTAAAAGGCACCGCGGGTGGGAGGTGGGGGCTTATGTGGACAACAGCGGGGGCGCCATTTTCTCCGCCTCCTCTCAGGCTGGAAAAAGGGGAGCTCGCGAACCGGGGCACTCGGCAAGCGTTGAGTTCTTCTCCCCCAGCGGCTTGCTTGGGCCGCGTCCCCAGCATGGAGTAGGAAAGCTTCACAGAAGCCCCGAGGCAGGGGAGCTGGGGCGAGTCCAGCCTGGAAGGAAACTGGGCCTCGGCGCAAAAACGGAGCATGGGGGCGGCGCGGGAGCGACTCCGCGCCCACTTCCGAAGCTACCTGCGGAGCGCCTGCCTATGGCTCGCTCTCGGCCGTGCTCCCCAGACCCTCCTGCAGCTCCTCCCCAAGAAGGGAGAAGGGCCCCGCAAGATGCCCAAGGGACATGCATGGCAGGAGGTTATTGCGGGTAGGTGGGTTGGGTGGGAAGGAGCGGTGCTGGCGGCGGTTGTAACGTGTATGTGTGTGCGTGTATGTGCGCGCGTGCGCGCATGGAGTTTGTGGTCCCTCCTTGGAAGCGGAACCGGCCAGCGCAGAGACCCCACCCCCCCACCGGCCTCCCTCCCCTCCCCCCTCCCGCTCGCCCGCTCTTGGGCCGCAGCCGGAGGCAAGGTAATGCGGCGGCGGCTCCGGCCCGAGGGCACCACTGGGACCGCCGAGCCGCCGCAGGCGGCAGCGGCGCAGAGGCGCCCCACCGAGGCAGGCGGCGGCCGCCGCCGCGGGACACCATGGCCGCCAACAGGAGGAGAAGGTGGGGGCCCGCCCGCCCAGGAGCCCCGGGCTCCCCCCCACCCCGCCCGTGCACGCGGGGGTGCGGCACGCCCGACGCCCCCAGCCGGCGAGCGCCGCCGCCACTCCCATGGCCCCCCCGCAAGGCACACATGCCAAGCCCCCCGCTCCCCCTCCTCCCCCCATCCCCCGCCCCCCCCCACACACCCTCCCCTGCCCCTGTCCCCGCCCGACCCCCCGCACCCCCCATCTCCCCACCCCCAGCCCCAGGCCACGGAAAAATCATCAAACATTTACTGGTCCGTGGGGACAAAAAGGTTGGGGAGCACTGATCTAAACCATGGTGGAGACATGGAATTCTAGCCAACTTCTTTTGTGGGTTTTGGCATATTTGTGTGTCTACAATATACGGTCTATGGGGCCTCAGAATGAATCATCTGTGTTTTCATTTTTTCTTAAGGAGAAGTTTGCTTTGATATAAGGGTGTTTTGGTTCATAAGCATGTTTCTGGAATGGATTATGCTCATAAACCAAGACATTGCTGTGTTTTATTTCCTAGATTCCTTGCCAGCCAGCCATTTGGACAGAGGGTCATGACTCAATGTTCTGTGTCACAGGTAGCAATATTGATAGCAATGCTCCTGAAATCACCAGCTTGTTTGAGACTGGACAGGGAAGGCAAGCAGTATGGTTAGCACTTCAGAATTGCCAGATAGCGCAATGGTTTAAGAAGTTGGGAGTTTGATTCCCCACTGTGCTTCATTTCTTGGGGCTCGACTCCATCTGTAGGATTCCTTCCAGTTCTGTAGTTTTCTTTCTTTCTTTCTTTCTTTCTTTCTTTCTTTCTTTCTTTCTTTCTTTCTTTCTTTCTTTCTTTCTTTCTTTCTTTCTTTCTTTCTTTCTTTCTTTCTTTCTTTCTTTCTTTCTGTCTCTTTCTTTCTTTCTTTCTTTCTTTCTTTCTTTCTTTCTTTCTTTCCCATCACCAGAAGAAGGCTCTACCACAGCGTGCAATGCGCTGCAGGAGCTAATTTGCCCCCACCCGCCCGGGGGAGGCAAAGACGAGCAAGCCAGACGGTGGCTCGAAGGGGCCAGCCGGGAGCTTACCTTAAAAGGGGCTCCCAACGGTCGACTGGCCTCTTTCCCTGGCAGCAAGCATTGTCCCACCCGCCCACGCTGAATTAAGAGCTAGTTATACTGGTCGCTATGGGGCCGGATGGGAATTTTTGACCTGCTCCAGATTGGCCAGACAAAGGAGCAGGTGTGTTTTCGCCCATCCCGTTCTTAATGTTATTTACTGGGTCTGGCGTGGTTCTTTCGCAGTATTTGGTCACATAGGCGGGTAGGGTCGGAAGGCAGGTAAGGTATGGAGCCAAGGAGTACCTCATAGGAGTATTTGCCGTGCCCCCCCATGGCGCTGAAGGCCTTGAGGACTCGACGCCGGTGGGGGGTAAGTTGCTGGGCCCCACAGGTGGCAATTACCCAGAGCTGCCAGCCTCGGGTGGTTGAGCCAGCTGGGTGGCCCCTAATTGGATGGTGGCTCCTACCTGGCTCCGTGTGTGGCGGGGCCAGCCTCACACAGATCAGCCTTCCGCCCTACAGATGGCCCCCAGTTTCTTCTGAGTTGTTGGTTGCGGTGTCTTGGCCTCTTTTCTCGGGGCTTGGGGGGCAAAGGATGTTCGTGTTTTTACAATGCAGTGACCTCTGATATTTGTGCCTGAACATTCAGAAGGTAAACACAGGCTACTGCTGACCCATCACAAAACAAAATATTTCCTTTTGAAAGCTACTGAAGATTATCAGCCACTTTTAATGACAAGTTCTCTGTTCAGCCTAGTGTGGCTCTGATATGCCGTGTTGAATACAGTGGTAGCTTTTATAAAATGAATTAATTCGTGCCAAATGAAATTCTGCTAAGCAAATATTTCTTTGTACAAATTTCCCATAGGAACGCATTGAAAACGGATTAATCCCTAAACACGACCATTTTTGTGTTGTACAGATTCGCCCCTTAGGCATTCTGTTAAGCGATTTCCCCCTATCTCCAGAATTTTTTTTCTTTAAGCGGATTTTCTGTTAAACAAACCACTTGTTATATGAGAGTCCCCTGTATCTAGGTTTCATACAATAAACTGCTGAGCATGGCATTCATAGTAGGGCAAAATCCACTCCCTCCAACCATCCTCTACCCAGGGGTGTATTCTATGAGTGTGAGAACCTTCCCACATGTACAGACATCCTTATTTGTTCTATTTAGGGTTGGGTTTAGGACCTTGCTATCCGTCGGAACGGCTCCTTTATGAAAAGTAACACCTGGAATCATTCATTCATCTCAGGCAGGTCACCTGCCAGTGCTGACGCAAAGAGAGGCTCACAAGATGAGGAGGATGAGTCTGGGCTTCTCAGTGATCACCTTGCAGCTATGGAACAAACTACCTGCCAAAATTCGCCCAGACCTGTCAAGTGTCCCGCATTGGGCGGGATTTCCCATCTTTTTTTACCACTCTTTCCCACTGTCTTCCAGGGTGATCCTTTTCCACGGAAATATCCCATTTTTTTTACTCTGGCCAGTGGTGAATTGCTGCTGCTGGGGTCCTGAGAAAGGCGGCACTTGGGATTCCCCACCCCGCCACCCCAGCAGCAACCGCATACATCATGGAAGTAGAGCAGCTGGCCAGCAGCCCTGGACGGAATCTGAAGGTCCCGATTTGTGCCCAGGCATGCACATGCTGGGTGTGGGTGACAGAGGAGGTGATGGTGGGGCACGGAATCAGGAGGAAATTAGAGGAGACAAACAGCTGGATTTAGCAGTGGGGGAGGGTGGCTGGCGGGCTGAGCTGGGCTTCACCCTGTGAGCCAGCCTCTTGGGGAGGAGGAAGAGGGTGGGCGAGAGGGCAGGTGGGCGGGCTGGCTGCTTCCTTCGATGCTTCACCGCCACTGCAGTCCAGTCTTCTGCCCTCTACTGAGCATCCTCCACTCATAGCCGGCTTGCCCAGCCCTGTCCAGCCCCAGCTGCTGCTGCTGCTTCGCCCCTCCAGCCTTGGGTGCACAGACAGCCAGGGGCTCTCCTCTCCACCCAACTTCCTCGGAGTTCACCCGTGCCTGGCTCTTCTTCCGGCCGGCATTCCCCATCCATCTGTCGGAGAGGTCTGGGACTGGGCAACCTTTGGGAAGAGAGGTGGGGGGCAGCGAGAGGGGTGGAAGGGGAGGAAAGGGTGGTCTGGACTGCCCCCAGCCATTTGCCAGTAGGCAGGCCGCCTCTTCCTCCTCCTCCTCCTCCTCCTCCCCCCCCCTTTGGTGCACCATTTGTTTTTCCATGCATTACACTTCCTCCTCCCGTCCTGGAAAGCACCGGGGAAAACTTGACAGCTATGAATTTGCCTAGCTCTCAGATATTTAAACAACTATTAAAGATCCGGTTTTTCAAAGAGGCCTTCCAAAACTGTGCAGATAATGGCTAAGACCTGATAAGTTACCATCTAACTCCACCTCTGGTTCTGTTCTTTCAATGTGTTCTCTTCGGTCTACTTTTTATGTGTTTTGCTATGTTTGCTTTTGTTTCATTATTGTTGCTATTCATTTTTGTTACTGAGGTTATTTTTCTGTGATCAAGTAATGTTTTGTTCATTTTACTGGTGTTCACCACCCAGAGTGGGTCCTGGCTAGATGGGTGGTATACAAATCAAATCAAATCAAATCAAATCAATAAACACACACACACACACACACACACACACACACACACACACACACACACACACACACACACA
>JAHTLZ010000195.1:1230979-1247262 GCA_023846285.1 Phrynocephalus versicolor
TAATAATAATAATAATAATAATAATAATAATAATAATAATAATAATATATTATTATATTATATTTATTATATTAGAATTATAGTAATTATTGTTACAGACAATTATAAAGCAAAATATGTCCCATCATCCAAGCTTAAAAACATGCAGGATCTTTCAAACTCCAGGCAAGTGACAAGAATGGGTGGTTTATGAAATAAAATTAGGCCGTCCATTTTTTATGGATTTCAGCTGCTGTTTACTCTCGGGCATGTGGACTGGGAGTTCTAAGAAATGAAGTTCAAAATGTCCAGAAGAACCAAAGGTTTTCTCAGCCCTGGTTTATCTACTTTAAGCACCAGCCAGCAACCTACAACGACTTTGAAAGGGCCAAAACAGCTATGATCCCAATTTTACCTACAAATAATGGCTGGTGCCAATTTTTTTAGGTTGAATTCCTCCAGCCTTCAGATGTATGGTGAACATCAACTCCAAAAGAGAAATTATATGGTTTTATAGAGAACTAAAGAGGCTGGTGAGTCCAGTTCAACAGGGGCAGGGTGAATTTGCTCCAGATTTTGGTCCAAACTTTAGGGAGCTCTCTAAAGTATTTAACATTACACACATCTGCCCCAACAAACCTACCAGTGTAAGTACCATGGAGAGCTCTGTTAAAGTCTCGACTGAGAAGTCTTGATTACTCCTGTTTGACCCCTGCCAAATGGGAGTAATCACTGGCGAAAAAAGACATCATTAGATCTAAATGTCAGTTGTCCAGGTGAGTTTATCTGGAAGTTGAGTCACGGCTACTGGACTCTTTTTCTTGAGATATAGAAATGTTTCGGTGCCTAGCCAAACAGCTTCATCAGTCTGAATACAGCTAGTGCGAGTCCTCCATCTTATAGTCATCTTTGAGCGTGAAATAGGCTCATAAGATGAACAATGGCCTGAATAGATTTGTTAGGTAGACAATAGTATCCAAAGCCTTAAGGTGAACAATGGCCTAAGGTACTGATTCCTATAAAGTATGGGTCATTAGCTATGACCTTGGTGGTGAAGGCTTTTTGATTTGTCTGGGTATTGTTGAAAGAGCCATGGTTTAGGCAGGCTTTTGTGTATGAGAAATCAGACTCGGAAGTGAAGCCCATCCTTAGCAACAGAATACTAATGATAACACAAACAAAGCTAATTTGCCAGTCACATAAGATGTGGAAAGTGTCTAAATTTTTTTTCAGCCAGTAAGGAATTCCCTCTGGTAATGACGAGTTGTCTATAACTTAAAGTTTGGCCACTGCTCTCTGTCTTGTCTTCTTTAAGCATTTCTTGATCCATAAGAGGGCCTCACATGTTATCCTCTCACTACTAAGTTTAGTAAAGAGTCGTCAGTGAGATATCAGGGGTGCAAGGTTTTCTCATCAGCTTTAATAACCATGTTGCATCAGGAAAAGAAATAATAATGACTCGTTTCCAAAGGAAATCTCTAAACTCAATGTCAGTTACGGATGTTCTCAAATTATTGTTTGGCTAAGCCAGTAGGAATGTTTGGAAGAAAAAGAAAGCATTTAACCTGACTTTCCTCATACGCTTATGTTTCAAAACACATTCAGAAACATAAATATGCTTCGAAGTGGCAATTTTGATAGCAAAAATCTATCCCATCTGAGGCATTCATGACCAGTGCAAGGAGAGATGCGAGATGTAAAATATAAAATAAAGTTTTTAAATGCAGCTTTTAAAGTTGCAAATAAAGATATCAAACACAGATTTGAAAATTCAAAGGTTATTACCTTTAAACTCTTGTGAGTGCTAAATATATTTAATGGTTTCCTTTGATAAATATATTAGCAGCAATATCAAAATGGGTCAAGCACAAATCATTGCAAAATTCACGCACAGGTCTCTGAGTCATTTTGCAAAAATCTTCACAGCTTTATGTGCCTCCCCCCCCAAAAAAAATGTACAGTTTAACCTCCCGTTGACTAAAATTTATTTATGTGCTTAAAAAAAAAGTCAAATGCATTTTTTTTCCAAATTTACTGTGTCCAAATCATTCTGTATGTTTGGGGTGAAAATCAACAATGACTGCAAATTCTGTCAGGTTCTGGATGGTATGAACTGTATTTAAGGAGTAAATAATCCACCCCTTTTTGTTCACCACTCATGTACACGAAATGCCCACGCAACTTGGGTGCTTGTTTTTTATGCATGTTAACATTTTTATAAAGAACAGAGATGAGCACCGTAAATAAATACTGTATATGGGCTGTGTGGGGCATGGCGGTAGAGGTGGCCTTCAAAGTTCCAGGGTAGACACATGTCCTCGTTTGACCTCTGAAGGTTTTCTGCCCTACCTCGGGTGAATGGGAAGTCACTTCTCTATAATTACCATCCTCTGCCATGGATTGCTTCCTCTTTACTGATTTCATTTTGCTACCTCCTGACTGATGGTTTTAACTCACATAATTTAGCTCTCCGGGTGATGGTGACCCCAATTACATAGTTCTATCATGGCTTCCTGTTTGCTTGTCCTGCATTGTCTTCCCAGAATACAGCAGATGGTTGGGATATTAAAAGAGGAGGGGTGCAATCCGGGAGGGGTAGCATTGTGGAATGCAAACATACGTTGTCAAGGGCAGTATGCACGCTGCCTTGCTGTTTATGGGACATCATCACTCCAACCAAAGAAAAAGGAAACACTACGATCCAATTATGGGTTCACTCGTCGGCTTGAACGATCGGCCCGCCATTTCACGAACAGAAGCACCGAGAACAGCAGGGACGAGGACAAACATCAATGCCCCAAGAAGGTTACAATCAGATCATGTCACTAGGAAGGTGACCAACCACAGGGAGAAGAAAGAATTTGGAACAGGAGAAATTTGAAGTTTTGGGGAGGCTTCACCATATGTCTTTAGGTCAAAGCATGAGAATGCTGATTATCTGGATTACAGAACCTCCCAACCAGCATGCCCAGTAGGAGATGCAACCTGAGGAACTGGTTTGCTCTGGTTTTGCCATTTGCTTTCCTGTTGGGAGAAGTCCAGGGATGGGAAAGTATTTATTTATTTATTTTATTATTTTAGGGTATTTTTACCCCGCCTTTCTCCTTGGAAAAGGACCCAAGGTAGCTTACAGTAATGAGGGATAATATATAGTCCAGGACAATTAAGACATGTTCAAGTCTTGAGAACTACAGCATCCTACAGCATCAAAGGACAACATTACATTAAAGCTAGCACACAGTTAAAAAGAGAGTAAAATTCCATATAAATTTGTGAGTGAGGGAAACTAACATTAAAAATATAGTGTCAATGCAATCATGAAGTCTATAAACACAAAGTCTATGGGTTCATACATGATAGATTCATATAAAAGTCATATAATAGGTAGTCCATCATGCAGGGAAAGCTTGCCTGAAGATAAACGTCTTTGCCTGTTTCCAGAAAAACATAAGAGACATAAGAGAAACAATAGTAAAGCCGTACCTGGAGTATTGTGTACAATTCTGGTCACCATATCTCAAGAAAGACATACTGGAATTGGAAAAGGTGCAAAAGAGAGTGACTAAAATGATTACTGGGCTGGGGCACCTCCCTTATGAAGAAAGGCTAAAACATTTGGGCCTCTTTAGTCTGGAAAAAAGGTGCCTGAGGGGGGATATGATTGAGACATACAAAATAATGCAGGGCATGAGTAAAGTGGATAGAGGGAACCTCTTCTCCCTCTCACAAAATACCAGAACTAGGGGACATACACACAAATTGAGAGTTGGGAAAGTGAGAACAGACAAAAGAAGTTTTTTTTTACCCAGCGTGTTGTTATTCTGTGGAACTCCCTGCCACAGGATGTGGTGATGGCATCTGGCCTGGATGCCTTCAAAAGGGGATTGGACAGTTTCCTGGAGGAAAAGTCCATCAGAGGTTACAAACCATGATGGAGATGTGTCATCTCCAGGCTTAAAACTGGGGTACTTCAAGGGCCAGTTGCAGGGGAGTGGTATCAGGAAAGAGATATCTAGTCTTGTGCTCTTCCAGATGCATTTGGTGGGGCCACTATGAGATATAGGAAGTTGGACTAGATGGGCCTTTGGCCTGATCCAGCATGGCTCTTCATATGTTCTTATGGTTCAGTCCTGGCTTCTAGTGCTGGTCTAGCATGGCTACAAATAGATGGCTAAAACCAGTTTCCCACAACAGTATACTCAATTTACCTAGAAATAAATCTGCGGAGCTAGGACCAAATAAGCTGTTTTTGGCACAACCAAAGTCCTGGGGACGCCCAGTCAATTTTCCTCGTGATCAAGCATAGCTACCTGAAGAACAGCCTAAAACCTGTAGAATTAGGGGTGAACCCATTTTTATGCTTGATTAACTTGGATCTATGTCCAGAAATATGAAGGGCTTTCCCCCCCAGACTACAGTTCCCAGAATGCCTCAGCTGGCCTGACCAGTGGCTGGAGCATCCTGGGAGGTGTCCATGTAGTCCAAAGAACTAACATTTCCCCATTTATATCTCAAATCAGTATATCCTGTGAGATGGACAGTGTTTTCCCCCCAAACCATAAATACCATGTTATTACTTTAAAAAAAAAATTAAAAAGAGATGAAAATCACGATAGAGGAAATACCTGAATAGCCACATTTGCAATTGAACAGAAATTATTCTTCAAACAACCTTCTCCTTTCAAAGGGCTGGTCCTTATGCTTGGCCCGTTTTTAAATTTAAAATGTGTGCTCTCGGAAGAGCTATTTATTTTTCAGCAGGTGGCAATTTCCAGGTCTCCCCTCCCTGAAAAATACAATATTTTAGAGCTATTTGCCTCTTGTCAGTTTTCATCCAGATTACTTTTCTGAAAAGCCAAAAAAATGATGGCAGCCTTTCAAGCGGTCAGTTATTCCAAATGGGGCTCTCTTTGCTATTACATTTTCAAACGCTTCATAAATTGCTTGTTGTCACAGGATCCATTGCCACCGTGACTCTACGAATCCTTAAAAATAAAAATAAAAAACTAAGAAACTTGACTTATTCAAGACTTTGGGGGTTCTTAATAGGTGTCCATCCAGAGCAAGGAGAATTTCCTCTTTCTTTCTTTCTTTCTTTCTTTCTTTCTTTCTTTCTTTCTTTCTTTCTTTCTTTCCTTTCCTTTCCTTTTTCTTGCACTGCTATTTGCACAATCCTTCATTGTTCACAGCCATTGGGGGGGGGGAGGATTTGTAATCCAGGAAAGAAGACTACAGGTCCTTTCTTCCAAGTTAGGTGCCAACATGGACCGGCACAGTCTGTGATGACACCGAATTCACATTTTTAAATTTATTTGTTTATTTCTCTTATGTAGACACCGCCTTTCTCCCAACAGGGGGGCTCAAAGAGGCGGACAGCATTAAAAGGACAATTAAAAACCCAGTAAATTATACATTAAAAACAATTATGTTCTAAAACAGATTAACATTCATTGAATGATCAAAAACGTGATAATATTAAAACCCATCTTCACTAAGGGCCTTTTTACACGACCCCTAAGATCCGCTGGTCCCTTAAATTCGGACCAGAGATCTTGGGGGTTGTTGCTGTTGCTGCGTCCCCACCCCCTCCAGAGAGAAAAAAAGGAACAAACGAATGCAGCCTTACCTCTGTGCCGGTGGAAGCTGCTTCCAGCCCCATCGAGTCATGATTTCTGCAGGGCTTTTTTACACGACCCCTAAATTCCTGCTCTTAAAGGGGCGGGAGGCAAAAAACAACAACAAAAAGAAGCAAGGAGAGCCCGGCAGATCCAGATCCAGATCTTTCACCCTCCAAGAGCAGGTACCTGAAAGGTGCGCTGGGACGCGCTTAGGTGGGCGGGGTCGCACTTAATTGTCTGCAAACTCCGGAGCTGGTGGGAAAACATTTTAAAGCTCCGGAGCTTGCAGCCATTTGTGGCAGAGTTTAGGGGTCGTGTATAAACGCCCTAAGAGATGGCATTCAAGGACTGAGTCATGACTGTTAAAGCATGGTTGCTAAAAGACATCCTGAAAAAGGCGTCTCTTCAGCTCTCCTTCGGCGGAAGGATAAAAAGGCCAGTCTGACGTCATGAAGGAGAGCATTCCCAGGAGCAGCCACAGAGAAGGCCCTGTCTGTTGTCCTCATCAGCCGTGACTATGATGGCAATGGGAATGAAGGGAGGGCCTCTTCTGATGATCTAAAGCACTTAGAAGCCTTCTATGGGGAGATACAGCCCTGCCAGTATTCTGGTCCCAAGCGGGGTTGTCTTTGCAATGCCATTCAATGGTAGCCTAACAAATGGACTGGGTAATATTTAAAATCAGATGGAGCTCAAATCCTTCTGGAGCAAATTGGGGTGCCTTTCAAAGGCTTGCATTGACCTCCAAATCATATCACAAGACCAGAGTACGACTCTATTTGGAAAGGTGCACTGACAGCATGTTTAACCCTTTTTACTTGGCTGTGGCTACAGAAGAGATTTTGATGCCCTAACCCTAACCCTAAACCTAAGCACATCCAATCTCACCTAATTTTGGAAGCTAAGCACCAGGGGATACCAGGTGCTGTAGACGCTGGAGTAGGAACTGGCAAACCACTCCAGTATTCCTGCCAAAGAAAACTCCATGGACATGGGGTCACAAAGAGTCGCTCATGACTGTAACGACACAATACACAGAAGGCAAAATATATACAATGAGGAAGTGGAGTGTGCAAACTTGGAATTCTCCATTGTTCTCATAAAAGTTGAGCCATGGTCTGTGGCTAAAGAACCAGATCTGTCACAAGTAACCCTAAAGCAGCATCAATTACTGTAAATACCGCAAGTATTTCTCTGTAATTGAGCGTCCTCCAGAAGTATTGACCACAATTGTACATTTTATTTACAGGAACAAAAGAATGCGTTCTTTTCCCACAATAGCTTGATGAGTAGCTACTGATCACCATTCAATTCCCTGCAGTTAAAAAGCCCCTTCCTTTGTTCAGAAGATATATCAAGAGGTCTTTGATTTATTGGTTTATCGGCTAACAACCCTCAGTCAATGAGCCGTAATTAGCCTCTGGCTTATCTTTCACCTCAACCCAAAAGGTCACATTTCATTTCATTTTCAATAGCTTCCGTAAATCAGTGAATTGATAGGAGAAGCACTTCATAATCTCTTAAGTGCATCACTGAAGTTACAGGAGTGATGGTAACCACAAACGAAAGGCAATCAGAAAAAGCCAAAGAAAATAAGAGTTTGTACCCAGAAGTATTTCATTTTTCATCCTCATAATCTTAATTAATTTTGTTTGCAAGAAATCATGTCTATTAACCATGAAGTATGGCTTTTTTGTATCTTTATTTCCACTAATACGTATTTATATATATCTCTCTCTGTATATCTGTCTGTCTGTCTGTCTGTCTGTCTGTCTGTCTATCTATCTATCTATCTATCTGTCTGTCTGTCTGTCTGTCTGTCTGTCTGTCTGTCTGTCTAGTGGTACCTCAACTTACGAATTTAATCCATTCCAAATGCATGGTCTTAAGTCAAACTACTCTTAAGTCAGGGTACCTATCTAAAAAATTGAAAAAAATAATTAAAAAATAAAAAAATACAAAAATATATTGTAAGTCGAGCAGACCATATCTAAAATTTGTAAGGCATCAGTCAAAACACCAAGTTTTCTGCTCTTAAGTCGAATTGCTCTTAACTTCAGCTGATCTTAAGTCGGGGTACCACTGTGTATGTCTGTGTGTGTGTGTGTGTGTGTGTGTGTGTGTGTGTGTGTGTGTGTGTGTACACACACACACACACACACACACACACACACACACAGTGGTACCCTGATTTAAGATCAGCTCAAGTTAAGAGCAATTTGACTTACACACACACACACTCACACACACACACAGTGGTACCCCGACTTAAGATCAGCTCAAGCCAGCTGGATAGATCTGTGAAGTAGGTATCTGGGTGCAGTGCCAGACACTGGGCATTCAGTTCCCTGCTGTGCATCCAAGAAGAACCAGCCAGCGTGGCTTTGGGCAAGCTGCAAACTCCCACAATGTGGGACAAGGAGAATGGTAAACCGCTCCTCCACCTATTTTAAAAAACTCCCAAAGGGTGGCCAGGTGTGGTAGGACTTGCTGTCCAAGAACATCTGGAGACACAAGGTTGGAAACCAATGGTATAGATTAGAGATGGGCACGACCAGGAAATTTTTTTTTTCGAGTTATCTTTTTTCGGGACGGGTCCGTTTCGGCTCATTTCCGTTTTTCGCGAAATTTTGCAAAAATTTGTCATTTTGTGGTGTCGTTTTTTCATCTGTCGTTATACTGGTTTAGGGGGGGTAGCGGGCTCCTGGAGGCACCTCTGTGGGGTGGGTGCCTCCTCTGGCCCGCTATAAAGGGAAAGCGGGCTCCTGGAGTCACCCGTGGGTGCCTCCTATCCTCACCCGCTGCAAAAGGGCATGCATAGCTATATGGATATGCATACCAAGTTGCAGACGCAGCAGACTGGCAGAGGCACCCCTCTTTTTGGGGTGCCTTCCCTGCAACAGTCAGGCCTCGGGGGCATGGTTTGCTGCATGTCACACATGCTGCCGAGCCGAGCCTGCAGGAGTCACCCAGAGCCAGACTGGTGGACTCTCTGCACCCGCTGCATCTCACTAAGAAGGGAAAGGTACTTGCGTGTAGTGCAATGCAAATAGATCTGGCTTAGGGTTAAGACAGGTTAGCGCAAGGGCTAGGGTTAGGCTAGTTACGGGTGAGGTTAGGGTGAGTATTGGGGTGCACCTCTGTGTGCCTCTCTGACCCACTTAGAAGGACAGTGTACTGGCGTATGGGTTAGGGTTCGGGTTCGGGTTCGGGTTCAGGCTACGGTTAGTGGGCTTTTTATGCCTGATTGGCACATCCCAGAAGTCTCTGTGGTCAACCTGGCCAAGTGGCCATGCGATTGGTGCAATGGCTCCAAAAATTTGCATGGTCACTCCCATGGCCAGCCCATCATTGCGCAGGTGTAAATAAAATAAAATAAAATAAAATAAAATCAATGGAGAGAGGACAGAGGAGACATTTTGTTGCAAGAAAAACCCACTGCTACTGTAAAAATTCTGGCAGTTTTAAAATAGCAATTTTCGCATGTTTCTGTGGTGCTTGTGTTGGCTTGTGTGTTTTTGTTTTTTGGACCACGATTTCAAAAAAAATATTGTGGTCGCCGCCCCATTTTCAATCCCCCACCCGCCCCGCACCGCATGGCATGGCAAGACGAGAGCAGCCCAGGAGGACAGGAGACGGGGGGAGGCCGGGGACCTCCCCCCCAGAAACCACCCCTCCTCTGGTAGGTGCCCTGACCCTGAGCCCTCACTCAGGCAGGCATATTTCCGCCTGCTTTTTGGTCCGGGAATCGGGGCGGCGGGGGTTTTAAAACTTTTTTTCTGTGCCGCTTGAATTGTGGCGGCCGGCGGCGAGTCCGGTGCTTGTTGCGAGTACTTGCGCGAGCGACTGCGAGACGACGAGGATTTCCCCCACCAGAGCAGCCCAGGACAGGAGAGGGGGGGAGGCCGGGGACCCCCCTCCCCAGAAACCACCCCGTAGGTGCCCTGCCCTGAGCCCTCACTCAGGCAGGCATATTTCCACCTGCTTTTTGGCCGGGAATCGGGTTTTTTTTTAACTTTTAAAAACTTTTTTTCTGTGCTGCTTGGCATTGCGGGATCGCCGCGATGCCAGGAACGACAACGACAAATCAGACCCAATTTTTCTTTAGTCGGTTCGAGTTCGAGTTCTGGCGGAGTAATTGTCGTTTCCTTTTCCGTTCTGTAACGGAAACGAGTAACGGAAACGGAAACGAGAATTTCGTCAAGTCGTGCCCATCTCTAGTATAGATGCAGGCTCAGAGTTCTTCTAATGGTGATGATAAGTTATTTGGCATGGTAGGCTGGTTGCTGACCTCCAGTCTGGTTCCTTGTGTCACTTCACTTGAGCAGAAGTAGAAACTGCAGAAAAAGTGCTAGCCGCACTCGCTTCAACCCAACAGGAAGTAATCCAGAAGCTCACTAGATTGTAAGGTATGAAGTAGAAAGAAACCCCATTTTTAATTTTGGAAATGGTCTCTTTCTCCCCAGCAGCCCACTGTGTATGTACGTAACTTTGTCTTTTGACCTATTCATAGTTTTCTGGGAAGCATACTGTAACAATACATTTAATATAATTCTCACAACCTCCATTCAACAGAGGCTGTGGAGTATTAATCTCTAAAAGTAGCATTTCTAAGTTCTGGGTGATCGTGCCCATGGGGGACCTGGCATAAAGCCAAAAGGTAACAACCAGAAACGGTAGGGGAAGTTTTCCCCAGTGTGACATCTTTGTTCAGGGTGGGCAATTCCCTGTAGGCCCAATAATTAGACTGCGACTTTCTCTGAATTGTCCAGGCATGGGACTATGGATGGCCAATAGCCCATCATTAAACGTTGAAACCATTTCGGTATTCCAGAGATACCACCCTGGAAGGCCTCCATGTCCGAGTAATCCATCTGGCACGCTAAGCCTGTCTTTCCATCCTGACAACCAAGAACTCAGAAAGTGTTTGTGCAAACTGCAAATGAAAATATCTTTCAGTATTTATGGATTTTGCTCTCTGTTGATGGGTTAGCCATAATGCACAGTTCAAATATTAGCCAAAAATAAAGCAAGCAAGCAAACAGTTCCTGCACCTTGAAGAACAAGACATTTTGGGAGGTGAAGCATATATGGTGGACTCTCGTTCTGTGGAGGTTTTTAAGCAGAGGCTGGATGGCCATCTGTCAGAAATGCTGTGATGGGGGTTCTGGCATGGCAGGGGGTTGGACTGGATGGCCCTTGAGGTCTCTTCCAACTCTAGGATTCTGTGGTTCTATGATGAACTACACTTGCTGAAATACTCTCTTTTGTCCAGTTATTAAGGTACACATCCCCTGACTGCTTGTACACCTGGCCATGCTGTGTTTAAATCCTGCTGCTTCGCCTTTTCCTGGTCTTTAAGTCAAGTCAAGGCTTGAGGATCAGAATTTGAGTGTTTCCATCTGGAGAAAGTCTACCCACCTCTTCCTCTCTGTTGAAATCCTTGCATTCAGCAGTCACTCCAAGGGACTCCTGGGTACGTTTTCCTTCCTTCCGGAAGAATCTGTACGCTATGATTATCGGGGGAAAGCGTTCCCTCCCCATCACTTCAAGGCATGGCTGTTTACATGCTGACTGTGGATGGTAGCTGTGAACACCTGCTACCGAGCTCTCTCCCAGACCTAGGCAGCCAACTGGCACCAAAACGCCTTTTTAAATTAAACCTCCTCCTTGTGACATTTAGGTGCTGCCAACATGCAAACGCTCTCGATTCAGTGACTCACCATGTGCCAGTGGCTTGGAAAAGTGCTGGATGAATCGGATGGAGCAGGCAACAGATTTCCATCCGATACTTCCTCTGCCCAGAGGACAGGAACAAGAAGGGTCACTTCCAGGGTGAAACAGGGCAAAGGGTAGATGTGGTGGGAAGCTCGTGGGGTGGAAACCACTGAGTAACATTTTTCAGGAGTCAAATCACTCACCACATTGGCATATTTCTTGGTATTTTTAATTCGTGCAATTATGTCATTTAGAATATTGTTATTTATGGTCTCCTTTATTTAGAAAGAGGTTGATATGGTTCATTGTTACACTACCCTTCTACCAATAAATCCAAGACCATTCACAAATTATTAAAACAGTAAAAACACAATGGATTGGCCCACATATTGTTGTGTAGTGTCATTTGTGCAATGAGAAGGATGCCAGCACCAGCACATTGCCACTGATTGAAGATTTCTCTCTTAAAATCTCAGGGTATATACACAAGGAAATGAAATTTCCCATAGGAATGCTTTGAAAACGGAGTAATCCCTAATTGCAACCATTTTTATGTTGTATGGATTCGCCCTATAGACAATTCTGTTAAGCGATTTCCCCCTATCTTCAGAAACTTTTCCCTTTAAGCGGATTTTCTGTTAAACAAACCGCTTGTTATACAAGGGTCCACTGTAAATAAGACTTTAATGAGTGGAAATGTAACGGAGAAAATTATGTTATTCCCTTGTGTAAGAGGAAGCTGCCCAGCAGAATTCCAGCCATGGGAACTGGACTGCAGGGTAGCTCAGAGGTTCAGGTCTCAGGCTGGGAGGTTGGGAGCTCAATTCCCCACTGGGCCCCCTTGACAAAGGCTGGTCCATAGGGTCCTTTCCATCTCTACAATGCTAAGATGATGGTGGTGGTGGTGGTGGTGGTGGTGTTCCAATGGAATGCACAAAATTCGCCATCAAGGGATCACTTTTTTGCTGTACAAATGCAAACTTCTTTTTCCATGCCTGCATTTCTGGGCCTGGGTTCCAAATTACTGTACACCTGTTAACTAAAATGTTTGTAGAGCTTCCTACCAGCTCATCAATAACAACTAACTTGTAGAACATATAAGATTTCCTAAAAGCTTTCGGGATAAAATATTTGGGCAACAGCGACCACCTCAATCATTCTATCCCGATCTCCTCTCACCCCACCTCCTATGGGGTGCTATTAATCTGCTACAGACAAGCGGTTCAAAGGAAAGCTTTAAAAGCAACACTTGACAACAACGCAAAAGGACTGAAATAAATGTCCCATGCTCGTCTGTCTCATTTGATTTGTTCCATATAAGATAGCTATTCAGAATTAGGTCACTGTCTGTGCATTTTGTTGCTCTTCTCTGCTCCCCATATTAACCTTTCATGTTTTCAGACGCTGTCTTGCAGTTTTCAACATGTGAACTTTTCACTCTTCCTCCTGGTCTTGCCTTCCGTCGGATGCGAGAAGCAGCACCTGAGCTTTTGGTGGGCTGAACCTGATTTTTCAGTCATAGCATGTCTTTCAAATGCCACTTTTGAGCAATGGGGGAAACAAGGCTGTGCAGTAAACCAGCTGTAAAATAGCTTATGAAAAGAAGGAGTCTCTCTCTCTCTCTCTCTCTCTCTCTCT
Organism: Phrynocephalus versicolor; assembly: GCA_023846285.1. Lineage (NCBI taxonomy): Eukaryota > Metazoa > Chordata > Lepidosauria > Squamata > Agamidae > Phrynocephalus > Phrynocephalus versicolor. Next base: position 1,243,933 of record JAHTLZ010000195.1, read on the forward strand.
CTCTCTGCACTAAGTTCAACAATTGCCATTCTAAGAATACGATGATGAGCTTCTGAGTTCTTCTCTCAGGCTTGTGAACAATACAAGGGTCCAATCAAGCCCAAAGGCCTGAATCTGATTGCTAGTTCCAACCAGAGTAGCCTCATGAATTCAACAGGGTTCGCCTGTGTGTTGACTCATGATTTGGCCATTGAGTCAACGTCTTTACTCTAACTAGGGCATATAATTTTGACAACTAATTGGACTGAGGCCAAAGGTTTTGTAGTCTCTGGCAAGTGTGATCACTCATCCAGTTCTGTTCCAAGCTGAAAACCATGGGTATACAAATGCTGGTGCCCTCTCGTGGCCAATTCTAGGAGTGCTTCTCAGAAATGTGTATTTTTGGGGAATTATAATTTAATATTTTCAGGCAGCGCATTAGTGAAACCGTGGGTATTCATCCCCTGGATACAGTGGCCCTATTGTAGAAGCAAAATTATTACACAGCAGTTATTGCTATTTGAAGACCTTATAAGAACACAAAACATGTTGGAAGCAACAATAATCTGGGAAAAGTAGAAGGAATCAGGAAAAGGGAAGGATTAACTTTGAGATGCCTTGAACCAGTAAAGGAAACAATGGCCTTTAGTTTGCTAGCCATTAATGATAGGACCTTTTGTAAATCCACAGGGTCAACATAAGCTGAGGACATCTTGAGTGCACACAACAGCGACAACAACCTGATACAGAACTACAGAATAAAAACATTTTAAATTAATAAATTGTGTCCCCAATACCATTTATGAGACACAAAGCAAGAGAATTTTGGCCAATGCAAGGCCCAAGGACTCCAAAATAACTTTCAAAATCCCCAAGCTTGGAGGGATGTAGATCCAAGATAGAGATGGGCAGAAATCGCTGTTTCAGTGGTTGGTATGGTTCATTTATTACTGGAGGAAAAGTCCATCACAGGTTACAAACCATGATAGAGATGTGTCATCTCCAGGCTTAAAACCGGGGTCCTTCAAGGGCCAGATGCAGGGGAGTGGTATCAGGAGACAGATATCTAGTTGTCAACAGACTATACTGAATGGGCAGTTACATATAATATATATTAAATATGTTTGCCACTGAGCAGTGCAGCAGTAACGTAGATAAAATGTCAGTATTGATATAAAGGGTTGCAGAGCTAGGTTAACAGATAAGACAATGACAATGAATAGAGTAAAAACTCATATATTCATATATACAGCAAAAATATACACAGCATAACAACCAAGCATTATATACAATATAGCACACAGACAAACAGAGTGTGGTGTAAACTGTTCTCACCATAACAGTCCCCCAAATACAAATGGCAAGCTAGTGCTATTTATACAAATCAGCACTCATAAGATCTGATGCAATCACTAATTAACAATCTGATGCAATCTGATCTAACCATTACAAATCATGATGTTACAATCAGTTCCACCTGCACTTCATCACTTAACATGCCTGTGATTACTTATCTCTAACACTTGTGGATTACCATCATGACACTGCAGAATCTAACTGCCTCCATTTTACAATTCTCTTTACACATTCTGTTAAATATACATAACATATGTTTTATCAACTTTTACATATCTTGACACTAGTCTCATGTGCTCCCAGATGCATCTGGTGGGGCCACTGTAAGACACAGGAAGCTGGACTAGATGGGCCTTTGGCCTGGTCCAGCATGGCTCTTCTTATGTTCTTATCTTCTTATGAATGGGTGTTTGCCATTTCTCAGCCCTGTCTCCTCTGGAGAATGCCCACTCACAAGCAGTGCTCACAGGAGGGGGAGGGAGGGAGGCCAGGGAAGCTGGGACACTTGCCTCTCAGGGGGCACCTGCCAGAGGAGGTGGGGCTGGGAAGGGCTGAATGCCTGTTTGGCTGAAAAAAAAAACGAATTGGCATGAACTGTCAAACCAGCGGTTCGTGCTCATCTCAGATTCAGGACTACTTTCACTGGCTTAACTAGTCTTTGACCAGTAAGGGACTGCGCCGCTTCTCTTCCGACCTGGGTATTGACTATCCCATCTCTCAGTTCCAGCTCCTGTCTGCTTTAAGAGTCCTCTCCCCATGACTCTATGGGTGACACCTACCCCAGACAGAGTCAAGAGCGGAAGAGCAATTTTCATGTAACATCTTGATCCTATAGATTGGCTCCTCGAGTCATGCCATAGATTATTCCTTCCGAGCAACCCTGAATCTAAGCTGCTATTCTTAGAGCCTCATTCTGGTATTTCCCCCCTGTGTTCTGATCAGCAAGGCCCAGGTTAAGGGGAAAAGATTCCAGCACACTTTCCCTTTCAAGGTACTTAGAATTTATGGTGCGGCAGTTATCTTTCTGCTTTAGGGAACAAACATCTTTCATATAAATTAGGGCCTCGCATTCCTGAGAGGAAAAGGTTGATGTCGGAACCACTGACACGTATAAAAGAGCCACTTCTAAAAATAGCCAAAGGTGCGTCCCTAACTCGAGAGGCTGCGAAGGAAGAGGTTGGTACTTTATAGGAAAGGAAATTGCTAGAAAGACGCAATGGGCAAGGTAAAAATAAAGATGGGGGTGCATCCTATGCCATACTAGGAAGGCAGAAAACCTTCGGTGCTTTTGAATTCAGAGAAAACCCAAAGAAGGGAAGGATGGCACCAAAGTGTAACAAGTTATGAATAGGGCCGGGGGAGAAGAGACCAGTTTTGTTAGAATTATTCAGCATCTGCAGCTTAAAATAACATTCACTTTTTTTGTAGACACATCACACTGTTGGCATATATTTAGTTTGTGATCCATGACAATTCCAAGATCCTTCACACTCATAGTACCTGTACTGCTGAGCCAGGTATCCACCATCTTGTAACTGTGGTTTCCCCACCCCTTCCCCCCCCCCCGGGTGCAGCACTTTGACTTTATCCCCAGGGGAGTAGCTTGGGGAGGGCAAGGGGGTGGGGCGGCCCAGGCGCAGAAATTAGGGGGTGCCAAATTGCCTACCGCCCCCCGCCGCTGTCCCCTACCTGCCATCCAGATTATATTTTGCAATGGGGGACGCAAAAACTGACTGTTGCCCCAGGCTCTGGAAGCTTTAGCTATACCTCTGTTTATCCTTGCTGAATTTCCTTTTTTTTCCCAGCCCAGTGTTCAAACCTATCTAGATTGCTGTTGCAGGTTTTTCAGATTGTTTCACCATGTCCTGGACATTTTTCTTCCTGACGTTTGACTGATGTTGGAATGTTACTTGACATGCACACATGATGAGACAGAAAAATCATGAATTTCTTCTTCTTCTTCTTCTTCTTCTTCTTCTTCTTCTTCTTCTTCTT
>JAHTLZ010000195.1:1259793-1280220 GCA_023846285.1 Phrynocephalus versicolor
TAAATAAATAAATAAATAAATAAATAAATAAATAAATAAATAAATAACAGGAAACCCATGTGTTGGAACAGATAAAATTTTAAAACAAAATACAAGAATAATACACAATGGCCAAAATCTCTTACACAAACTTATGCCATACAGACTCATGATACAAGCTCATGATGTCACCAACCACAGGCTTTGATTGCTCATTCAAACCCTCCTCTTCCATCCCTCCAAGTTCAGAGGTTCCTTTGGGATCTCTTGGGATCAGGGGAAGCCTTTTTGGAGCTTCAGGGCGCAGGGAAGAGTTTTGTACTGAAAAGTGCCACCAGTGGTCCTCCTAATCCTCCCTTGCTCAGAACGAGTCCTTCTGTTCTGCCACCAATACTTTTTCCCCTCCAGCTTGTATCAGCCATTTTTAAAAAAAAAAAAATATTCACTTCTGTGAGAAGCGGTTCTGTTTAATCAACCCCTTACAAATCATTTTAAACTCTTTTAGAAATTCACAGTCCTAAGAGAGGAGCTTCTTTTCTGGAGCTTGTTTGTTAGTTCATCTGTTAATGGACCCCGAAGGACAGTTTTCCAGCCAGGAAGCTCTGTCTGCCAACAAGAACCTCCCCAAACGAAACATCTGTCCACTTTGAAAAACTATCCTGTTTGGTTTAAGAGAGTTAAAATAAAAAAATGATCCCAGAATTCTGGAGACTAGTGGAATCCAGAAGTTGAGCTTGATTTGTCTAGTAATTTCCTGCACCTTTCGCGGCTGTATCAGTGTTTTCTTTTTCTTTTAGAGGGCCTCATTTCTTCCTTAGCCAGACTTTTGTGTTAATTAAATTAACTGTCTGATCTTCATGGCCTCTGCATGAGAGTCAGTGGCACAGTGAAAACATGACTACCTTTTTTATCCTGAGATTTATTTTGATTCAAGTTTTTGCTGGAGGAGTTTGAAGCAGGGGACACGCAGACCCGAGCCCGAAAGAAACAAGATCGAACAAGGAAACAGCAAACTTGAAAAGGTCACATGTTTAGGCAACTTCACTTTAATATGAAGGGACAGTGCAATTTCATAATTCCGTGAACTGACACTCTCGCATTGACCTCTTGATCCAGCTATCAAGGACTGGCATCTACCCAGCTGAACAGAGGTTCTTCATGTGACACTGTCAAGGTTTATTAAAGTGATCCAACAAATGTAATATTCTACAATATATTTTGCGATCATGCATATTGAAGGATTCAGATTTTGTTTTGTTTTAAAATCACTTTTATACTAGGAACTTGGGTGTTTCTTTAATCAGTAAGGCAGAATAATACACACACTATGAAAGATTTAGCCTCCCACCAACTTTCCTCAGACTGAGGAAGCTACTTGGATGAGGAGCGAAACGTTTTGATCTCCCAAGGAAAGAAGTCCGGTTGCCATGACTCAACTTCTGGATTTTATTCTTGTTCTTCATCCTGCAAACGTGGGAATTTGAAGCATCAAAGTAACCTGGTAGAGCATCCCTTGGTCAATGACTCAACGGAGAAGACATTTGCATACACGTCCAATTAAATATACACATTGTTTCAAGATAGTAGTTGAGAATCATAAATTCAGATTAAAATGTATATCTCAACCTCCTGCAGATCAGGCGCCATGCGGCTCTGCTTAAACTAAGTCGCAATGTGGTATGGTGTTTAGAATGTCAGACTAGTGTTCGGGGAAACTTGGTTCAAATCTTACCTGAGCCTGAAAGTCCCACCTAAACCAATGGCACAGATTTATGAGGATAATGTGGAGAAAAGAAGGAAAGCTATGTGTACCTGCCCTTCTGTTCACTGAAAGTCAAGATATAAGCAACAAATCAATGATTACTGTATGAAAGATAGGGTTTGCAGAAAGAACAGAGACAGCTCTGCTATTCAGTCTTACCTTTTGGTACAAGTACAGTAGGACCCCATATCCACTGATTCATTAACCACTGATTCACTTATCCACGGCTGTCAAAGGAAAAAATTAAATAATTCAGCAGCCGCAAAGCAAGCTACTGTCAGAAACTGCAGCCGTAAAGCAAGCTACTGTTGCAAAACAGAAGCCGTAAAGCAAGCTACTGTCACAAAACAGCAGTTGGGGGTGGCATTCTCTCTTATCTACAGTTTTTTTATGTATGGGAAGGCCTGGAACCAATACCCAGCAGATACCAGGGTCCTACAGTAGACTGCTTCACTTTAAAAGCAAGCAAAGATGAAACACTAATTTATTTTTATTTATTGTTATTTATTTATATATCTTTTATGCCGCCCACTACCCTGAGGTCTCTGGGTGGCTCACGATCAAAATAACCAATTAAAACATCAAAATTACAATAAAATTAAAACAATAAAAACATATAAATTCAATAAATACAATATACAAAACACAACACTAAAATTGCCATCAGGACCCACAATAATCAGTTTAAAAACTTCTGGAACAGGAAGGTTTTTACCTGGTGCCGAAACGTCATCAACATCGGCACCAGGCGGGTCTCACTCAGGAGGGCATTCCATAGTCTGGGGGCAATTGCTGAAAAGGCCCTGTACCTGCAAGCCATCCCTTTCTCCTCCTTGAGGGATGGCTCTTTCAGGAGGGCTCCCTGGCTAGATCTTAATTGCCGGGAAGGTTCATATGGAAGGAGGCGGTCCTTCAGGTATCTAGGTCCTAAGCCATTTAGGGCATGGAACATGGAACAAGGAAAGCTTACTCCGTGCAAATTGTTTTCTCTATTTGTGTTTTCAATTGACTCTGATCTCTTCTTCTGAATGAAACCAACCCAAACATGAATGAATCTCAATGCACCTCCTCCACCACCCCGCCACTGTGTTTTAACCTACAGTGTTGTCGCTGTCATCCCGGCAAGAAAACCTTCCGTCAGGGGTTCCAAAATTTCCGCCAGAGATACTGAGAGAGGTTTCTGTGTCGTAGCGCATGAGATATGCTCTTTGTCCCCCTGCTCTTGATCTGCTTCTGTGGTTTTTGCTTTGTCTCCCCACTCTGCCAATCCATCTGTATTTTGGCAAGGAAGGAGGGGCGGCAATCCAAGCATGGCTTTTAATTGCTCTGCACAAAATGGCATCCAAACGCACACGCCTTGTGTGTCATCCAGCAGATGCCGGGGAGCTTTTTCTATCCATTGTGATCCTTTTTTTTTTTTTTTAACTTTCCCCACGTCCTCTGACTTTACATTTTGGATGCTTGCTGCCATCTCAAATTGCCACATGTTTTGTTCTAGGGGGTGTGTGGTGGGCACACCTGGAGGGAGAAACCAGTCTCTGTGACCAAAGCACATTGGATTATTGCTGTTTTAAATTCGAGAGATCGTGCAGGGCATGGGAAACTGGTCCTTGCCATGGCATTGTTGCAGATGCACATAGATGTTGTGTGTGCTTGATCTGAGGAGCAGGGAAGGAGAGAGAATAGTCCTCAGTGAAAGCTCTGTGATTTAAGAGGCCGCAGTGAGTAAGGAAGAAGGAAGACAGAAAGCCTGACCAATTTATAAGCCGCGGTTGTAGCAACAAAAAAATTAGCCCTTACTAACATACTAAGTATATTATCCAAGTGTGAAATTATTTCCTGTAGTTATTGCAGTGAGCAATCTGCCTTCCCTCGATTTCTTTCTCTCTCTCTCTCTCTCACACACACACAACAAAAAAGATAATTTATTTTTAAGGTCTGTCATTTTGCTGTTGTTTGCTGCTTCTGCTCAATGTTCTAAAGTCTGTGCACACTTGCGGAGAGGTTGGTGGCAGGGGAGCAGAGGAGGTGGGGGCGAGAGAGGAAAAACCACACCATGTCAATTACATTTGCCGAGCTGTATGTCTTTTTGGGGAGTGTGTGACCTTTTTCTTTTTTGTCATTTCCCGGGCACCACACCAAGTGATCCCCCTCAGGACGGCTGGCTTTGTGGAGCGGGGGCCCCCCAGCTGCGGGACTGCCGAGCGGCGTGTTTCTGGGACAGCTGCCAACCTCCGGATAATTGCCATCAGCGGGAACGAGATCGAGAGAAGCTTGGCAGCGTCCATCTTTTTTTTTTCCAGATGGATTAACCTCTTGCTGCCTTTCCTGTGAACAGTCGAACATGGAGCAATGCACATACTGAAAATGAAAAAGGTGGAAAGGAGGGCTAGGGATTTTTTTTTAAAAGAAATTACAGTATGAGAAGAAATTATCCATCCATTCCATCAGGAGGATGATCGTTGAATGCTATGCTCAGCTACTTGGCAAGGCCAGTGTGGGCTCTGTTGCCGCTGTCATTACTATGTCATGTTTAGCTTTGTAATCCAAGCATGGATGTTTCCATTTCACTTCCATGGCAATGAAGCGTCTGGCAGGGGTTGGCTTAGGACAGTGATGGCAAACCTATGGCACGGGTGCCAAAGGTGGCACTCGGAGCCCTTTCTGTGGGCACTCAACATCGCCCCTTCATAGCTACCTGTATACAGGTTCAATTACTGTATTGGCACTTTGCAAAAAAAAATAGTGGGTTTTGAATTGCAGTTTGGGCACTTGGTCTCTAAAAGGTTCGCCATCACTGGCTTAGGACCTAATTGCAAGGGACACTTGGCTCCTGCCAACCCAAATAGGCAGAATCAACAGAGGTGCTCAGATCACTGTTAGGAATAGCACCACCTAAGTGCTGGGCATAACTGTTTAAGAACAAGCTGGAGGATCAACCAAGATGGTAAGCCATCTAGAAGCCATGTCCAATGAGGAATGGTGGAGGGAGTTAGGCATGTTTACCCTTCAACTGAAAAGACTGAATGGAATTTGATAGCCATTGCTAAAACTTTGAACGGCCATGGTACATGTTTTCTCCTTCTCTAAAGGTTAGGAACCAGTGGATTCAAATTGCGAGGGAGGATATTCAGACTGAACATTAGTAAGAACTTTCTGATGGTAAGAACTGTTGCAGAGTTTTAATTTTCTGGTAAAATGCCCTTTTGCTGTCCAATGGGAGTACAGAGATCAAGAGAAAAGAATAGCTACAAGTTCCCCGGATAGCCCACTCCTTTTTCATTGACTGGCACTCACGAAGCAAAGTGTTCTGCTTATATACCACCACATACCACTTTAAGTAGTTTCTGGGCAGTTTACAGTTTAATTATGCAGGCTACATATTGCACCCCCAGCAACTGGGTACTCATTTTACCGACCTCGGAAGGATGGAAGGCTGAGTCAACCATGAACCTGCTACCAGGGATTGAACCCCAGGTCGTGAGCACAGTTTAATCTGCAATACAGGCATTTAACCACTGCGCCACATGGCTCTACCAAGTTGCAATGACTTTGCGACATCTGCAAAAGAAAGGATAAAAATGTCTCTTTACTCACAGTTACTTGTCATTGCAGACTTATCTGTGCTGCTTTCTTTACCACACACATAATAGTAAGCACCCAAACAGATCAACAGCAAACAAAATTACTGTCTCCCTCCAACCAATGAAAGGGCAAACACTCTCCCAAGAGTTTCTCTGAATCCAAAGGTGGGAAAGATGGCTAAATGATAATCATGCCCACCCAAAAAAGTCCCTCCCGGCACTCAACCAAAGACAACATGCAAGGTTGCAAATGAAACTCCAAAAAGAACTGTTTAACAGTGGAGGAGAATACCTTAAAATGTGTTTGGCTGCCTGGTTGGCCTTCATTGGAGACTTTCAGAGAATAGCTGGATAGGCATTGGTCAAGCATGCTTTAGCTATTGTTTTTCTTCATTGCTTGGGGGGCGGGATTTGATGTCTCTCACCAACTCTACTGTTCTATAATTACACAGGTGTGTGATTCTCCCAAACAAGATCTGATTTTTAAAAAAATCAACAATACAATACTCTCTCATTCTACCTTTCACTGCCCTTTGTAGTGGATGTCTAAAGAATTGCATTATGAATGAAGCAGTGAAATACTAGACATGATGATTCCGCAGGATTAAAATAAACATTATAGATTATCCATCATTATATCCAAAAACCCTCAAGAGTTGCTTCTGTATGATTGTTACTCACCTATGTGATTGTTTCTCACCTCTCCGAGTCTGCAAAATGGCTTATTCTCCTTTAGGAGAAGCCTTTGGGACCTAAACACAACTTCCAATTTTAAGTTTGATTTCTTTAATGAACATGGTTTGCCAGAATCATGTATCTCAAACACCAAGACAATTCCATGCTATCAAATGCCTTGCCATCTGTAACAGATTGGTGGAAATCCTTGTGCCATCAACATAACTCTTCAGGAGTGAATATTTGCAAGAATGGCATTGAATAAAGTATCGGACCAAGGATAAGTGAAGAAGACAAGGTGCCTAGCATGATATAATGGACGGAAACGTTGGACTAGTACTAATACTCAGATGTTCTGGGTTCAAATCCCCACTTCAGCATAGAAACATCAACGGAAGGCACCAGTGGTGAACCAGGTATTAAACATTTCATATGATTCCACAACCCTCTTAGATTATTTCCACTTCTCTCTACTGAACAGGGAAAGTGATGAATTTGGCAGTACCCTGAAGGGGCTTGTTTATTAAGTTTGTGAAGATTCTTAGTCACTGAGATGAGGTTATGCAGGAGTTGAGTCATGGCGTCTGTAACAGTGCACCAGCCTGTTCCGTGGCACTCCAAACAGTGGACAAAACAGCCTGTGTGATCAGCCCCTAAGTCTCAAAGAGACACAAGGATCGCCTTGCACAAGAATCCTTCCATAAATGCAGAGGTCAGAAGTTGAATTTGGGACACTTTTTGTACAAAAAGCAGGCTCTCTGGCACTCAATGGCAGTTTGCCTCTTGGAACCATGATATCATCTTCCAAAGTGTTTCTTCCGTCTTGCCTGTTTACTGAGAATGCAAGGATCATCCCATATATTGGAGGCTACATGGTGGCTCAGTGGGCTAGAGCGCTGAAAATTGTTGTCTGCAAAGTCGGTAGCTTGGCGGTTCGAATCCCAGGTGCCACGCAGCAGAGTGAGTTCCTGCTGTTAACCCCTGCTCCTGCCAGCCTAGCAGTTGGAAAACATGCAAATGCAAGTAGATAAACAGGTACCACTATTAAAAAAAGGGGGGAAGGTAAACAGTGTTCCGTGCACAAAAATGCGCTCAGTCAAAAATGGCCACGGACTTGCACAACACTGGCTCTTTGGCTTCGAAATGGAAATGAGCACTGCCCCTTGAGTCAGACACTACAAGCACACATGTGCTGGGGGAACCTTTACCTTTAACTGAGCAAGGCTGAGGCTGGCTAGTGTTTGGATGAGACACAGCAAGGGACATGAGAGGTCTCATGCTGGGACCAGGAAACACTTAAATAGTCGTTTCAGCCCCGGTCACGAGCTAGAAGGAGCAATGGCCAGCCTCTGTAGAATGTCACTTCATATATGTTACCTAGGTCAGGATACATCTACAGCAGGCATGTCCAAACTTCGGCCCTCCTGATGTTCTGGACCACAACTCCCAGAATTCTAAGCTTAGATTGCCAATGGCAAAGGACTATGGGAGTTGCTGTCCAAAATATCTGGAGGGCCGAAGTTTGGGCATGCCTGATCTACAGTGATACTTATGGGGTTTTCCTTGCAACCACAGTATACACGCACCAGGAGACCTTGGAATGATGTTCCTCCCTTGGGAATTCCTCCACTGGCTCATATAGTGTCGGGAAGGTTTCCATCCCTAGGGCATCTCACCCAACCTCACCACATAACACTGTGGCAATATTTCAGGCCCTCTTGGGGCATACGATACATCATACCAACATTTGTGACTGTATTATCTCTATAGACCATGCTGCACATGACCCTGAAAAAGCTAATTAAAGCAAGGTGTCCCTTCCTCAAAGATGATGCAGTCTACAAGGGAAACAACCAGTTTGTAAGAATCCTTGCATTAGGAACAGGGCTGTGAAATTCTAATCTTCCCACCTGTATTTTTGTCCCACCCTTCTTGATTGTGCGTCCCTGAAGAGGTTTTTCTCCTCTCCTCTTCTGTTGCATGTTAATAATAATCCTAGTACTGCAGACCTGGAAGGGAACCTAGAGATCAAGTCTAGCCCCTGTCAAATTCCCAGTCTCTGGCTCTGCAGTCAGAGAAAGTCAGATAAGCTATATATACACATTTTTTTCCACACACATTTCATAGCGTATATTTTTGAAATGGAAGGACTAGGGATGGGCATTTTGTTTTGGAACCAGTAGATTGCGAAACAAACCACATGAGCCCAGGTGGCCCTTGGAACTGGCTGATACACACAGATCCTGTTGCTTTACCATTTTCTGTCTTGCACAGGGTTAAAATCCAACAAGGAAGCATGCTGCAGTCATCTGTGCTAGATCTGTGATGCTGGCCAATCAGGAGCTGGGCAGGGACAGGCATCTTAGCGCTTCCCTCTCTGATTGGCCAGCAGCACGAATGACTACATTATCCCTACAACCCTCCAAATCTATGGAGTCTGAAACACAGTGAGTCTGGCGTTATCTGAAAGGGGTATCCTATCTGAAAATTACAAATCCAGTGATGTTCTTTTCCCATCGTTAACAAGGAGAATTTTATTTATTTATTTATTTATTTATTTATTTATTTATTTATTTATTTATTTATTTATTTTCCATTTAATAGACAATTACCCAGAACCTTCTGGTTGCATGTTTTGAGCAATTCCTAGACTTTATTATTGTGTATGGAAGCAGAGGTGGTAGCAGTGTGACAATAACTGTATTAAAGAATATAGGCATGATGTTAGGATTAGCCCAGTTTCTCCTACAGGGCCAAAGTCAGTTCGAATTCAAGAATGGAAACAATTCTATGACTCTCCTTTTCCATTCCAGAACTCTGAGTGAGCCCACCAGAACTGGAAAAGTATAAATCGCAGTGTGTTTTTCATGCATCCGTAATGCCACACAGCTGTATTATGAGAAGACAGAGCTGTACCCTGCTGCCTGATTCAGGTGGGAAGGCTAAGGCAAGCAAGTGTGTTTATTTTAAAGACTGCAGAGCCCTGCTTCAATGCCTAATCACAGTTGGTATCAAGCTCTCAAGTATATTGCCTTTCACGGAGAACCCTTATCTTGCCATCCAGACCAAAGCATTGGAGACTCACATTTTTCATAGAATCATAGAGTTGGAAGAGACCTCAAGAGCCATCTAGTCCAACCCCCTGCCATGCAGGAACCCCCATCACAGTGTTCCTGGTATATGGTCATCCAGACTCTCCTTAAAAACCTCCAAAGAAGGAGACTCCACCACCCTCCGTGGCAGCATATTCCACTGCCAAACAGCTCTAACCGTCATGAAGTTCTTCCTAATGTTTGAATTGAATCTCTTTTCCATTGCCCCGCATCTTAGTCTCTGAAGCCATGGAAAACAAACCAGTCCCTTCTTCAATGTGACATCCTTTCAAATATTCAAACATAGCTATCATATCCCCTCTCAGCTTTCTTTATGAAAGGCTAAACTTTCCCAGCTCCCTAAGCCGCTCCAAGTAAGACATTTCTTCCAGACCCTCAATCATCTTGTTTGCCCTCCTCTGGACCCATTCAAGATTGTCAACCAGAGATGGGCACGGCTCAGAAATTTTTTTTGTTTTCGTTTTCGTTTTCCTCTAGGGGTCCGTTTCATTTCATTTCCGTTTTCGTGAGCTAATTTTCAAAATTTTTTGTTTTTGTTTCGTTACGTAACGAAAACGAAAAAAGAAAATGAAAACATTTTTTTCGTTTCTTCCCATTTAGCTCCATTAAGTGCTTTTCCAGTTACAAAAAATGAAAAACGGCTCAAAATTAGTCGTTTCGTTTCCGTTTCCTTTCCATTTTTGAACCGTTTTTCGTTTCGTTACGTAACAAAAACAAAAAACGAAAACGGAAACAAAACTTTCGCTAAATCGTGTCCATCTCTATTGTCAACATCCTTTTTAAATTGAGGTGCACCGAACTGGATACAGTACTCCAGATGGGGTCTGACCAGAGCAGAATAGAGTGGTACTATCACCTCCATTGCTCTAGAACAGGCATGTCCAAACTTCAGCCCTCCAGATGTTTTGGACCACAACTCCCACAGTCCTTTGCCATTGGAAATACAGGCTTGGAATTCTGGGAGTTGTGGTCCAAAACATCAGGAGGGCCAAAGTTTGGACATGCCTGCTCTAGAAACTATGCTTCTGTTGATGCAACCAAGAATCGCATTGGCTTTCTTTGGCCGCTGCATCACACTGCTGACTCATGTTCAATTTGCAAGTGTCATCATCTTACATGTTTGTCACAAGCATATTTTGAATAAACTGTTTTTGTTGCACTGCTAGAACGAATCCTTGCTGTGTTTGGGCCAACATCTCAGTTCTATAGCTTTTGTTGAAGGGGCATGAAGAGAACGGGTAGGGGCCTTGAACCAACAGTGTAACACACAAGGGTTCTCCTGATCAGGTTATTTCTACCTAGAAGGAAGAGTGACCAACTGTTCATTACAGAGCTCTTTAAATGATTTATGGTGGTGGTTGTCACATTAATCGAGTTATTTCCAACTTAGGATAATTTTATGAATTACAGACCTCCAGAAAGTCTTCTCATTAGAAACCCTGCTCAAGTCTTGTCATCAAGGCCATGGTTTCTTTTATTGAATCAACCCATTTCCTATTTTCCTCCTGCCTTAGTAGTATTGCCTTTTTTGTCGAGTCTTATCTCTACAAAGTAAATCCGAAGTACTCAATTTATTTTTTTAGCACAAATGAGAATTTGATTTGCTCCAGAACCCATGTATTTGTCTTTCTTATGGTCCATGGGATCCATAACTTTCTCCTTCACCTAATGAACCTCTTCTTTTCCTGTCAGCTTTCTTCATCACCCAGCTTTCAAATCCATCTGTAATAACTGGGGATACTGCAGCATAAATTGTTTTCGCCTTGGCCTCCACTAAGATCAACTGTAGAGACCTTTCTCTTCACCTTCACCTTCAGAGGTACGTCTAGTGGGAACCCATGAAAGGGCCTTCTCTGTTGCTGCTCCCAAACTGTAGAACTCCCTCCCACTGGAGGCCACATTTGCTCCATGTTTGCTGTCCTGCTGCAAGTGGACAAAGACCTTTCTCTTCAGGCAAGCCTTCCCTCAGTAATTAGCTAGCTATTACATGATGGACTGCCATGCATGGGGGCTGAAACTACTATTTAAGTGCTTCTTGGCCCCATGCATGATGATGTAAAATGTAAGATGCTTCTTGTTAGATGCCTGCCTCTTCACACTCATTGTTTCTTAGCTTTAAATATGGTACCTAATTTTCTTAACAACTGTTATATACTCATTGTCTCCTACTGTATATATTGTCCTTCAGTGTTGTAAGCCACCTTAATCCTTTCCAAGGAGAAAGGTGGGGTAGATATCTTAAACAAACAAACAAACAAACAAACAAACAAACAAACAAACAAACAAACAAACAAACAAACAAATAGTTTCTTCAAGTTCTTATATAGCTATTCTTCCAAGTCATGGCTTTGCGTGAATAGTAATGTTTATTCCTCCAATTTTAGCACCTTTCCTCTGAATCTATTCTCGGTTTTGCCTTGTAAAAATATATGTTCTATGCAAAGTTTGAACAGAAGAAGGTTGTCATACCGCAGTGACCTTATGTCTTAATGTTCTTCGCAACCAGCAGGACTTAAACACTGGATACCGTTTACAGTGTTAGGCTTCAGATACACAGAGAGAATGAAAAATCTGGGATAATGGCCCTAGAGCTTCCCACTAACATCAACAGCAGCTTCAAGGAGAAAACCCAAAATTAGAGATGGGCACAAAGTTTTAAAAAATGAAATGCTGTTTTGTTGTTTCATTAGGTAATGAATAACCTAACGAAATGGTAGGACATGGTAGGACATTTTTTTTCATCATGAAATGCCATTTTAATTTAGCAATTAATACGTGTTAAGCTTGGGGTTAAATTAACTTTAAAAAAGCTGGTGCGTGTGCGCCGCACACTCTCTCAATTAATGACCCAGACCCCCTTTGGAGCTTCATAAATCAGCTCCCTGGCCCCCAAACCTTTCCAAATTTGGGGGAGGGGGGTTGACTTTAATTGCTTGAGGAAGCTCTCCTGCCATTTTGGCCCTTTAGGATCCAGGGGAGCATAGTGTTTCATTTTGTTTCATTTTGTTTCATTTTGTTTCATAACAAAGCTATTTTAAACATTTGTTACAAATGAAACAAAATGAAACTACTACAGAAAACAAAAACTATTTTCCCATTTCGTGCCCATCTCTACCCAAAATGTCTTGGGATATAAGCACTGGAGAATAGAGCTAAACTATTCCCCTTGTGTCTGTCCTGATCACTGCTGTTTTTAAGGGAAGAAGAGTAGCATGTTAAATCAATCCATGTATTTCCGCCCATGTAAATCAGCACGCCCCATGTAAATCAGGACGGTTAAAGTGTTCCGTTTCCATTCAGCTCAGCGGGCCTTGGTTCTCCCAGATTGTTGTAGTAAAAGCCCAAGGTTCTTCCTTTAGAAGCATTTCCACATTGAGTAGGAAGGAGCCAGAAAATAAGGTAGGAAGGTGGGAGTAGTGGACTGCTCCCTGTGTTGACAACAAATATGGGGAAGGTTGTTCTTAGGAATATTCAGGGGGGTTAGATTCCGTACATGGCTTGGGACCTATCTATGGGCCTTTTTACACGACCCCTAAACTCCGCCACAAATGGCTCCCAGCTCCGGAGCTTAAAATTGTTTACCCACCAGCTCCGGAGTTTACTGAAAATTAAGTGCGGCCACGCCCACCTAAGCGCGTCCCAGCACACTTTTCTTGTACCTGCTCTCCAAGGGTGAAAAATCTTAATGCGGATGTGCCGGGCTCTCCTCGCTTCTTTTTGTTCTTGTTTTTTGCCTCCCACCCCTTTAAGAGAAGGAATCAGGAAGTTACGGGGCTCCCGGCAATTTCCACCGGCACCGGGGAGGTAAGTCTTTATTCTTTTGTCCCTTTTTTTCTCCCTCTCCTCACATGGCCAGCAGCCAGGACGTGCGAAGGGGTGGGAACGCACGAAGAGCGACAAACCCCTAAGATCTCTGGTCCGAATTAAAGTGACCAGCGGATCTTAGGGGTCGTGTAAAAGCGCCCTATCTGGCGGAGTGGATCTCCCAGAGACCAATCTCATCTCGGCCAACCAGAGCTTTGTCTTCTCTTTCTCTTAGAGTGCCGACACCAAGAGAGGCCCGTAGGGTTTCCACCAGGATTTTTTCAGTGGTCGGCCCGGCCTCTTGGAACAAGCTGCCAGTTGAGATCAGGCAGGCGGAGACACTGCCAGCCTTCAGAAGGGCCTTAAAGACCTGGCTCTTCAGGGAATGCTTCGGGGCCCTCTGAGCACACTGTGATACTTTTGTTTTTCTTTCTTCCCCTGCGGACTTTAGTTCCCTTGCCATTGATTCTGTCTTGGTTAAGTGGCGTAATGCTTATTTTATTTGTCATTGTGTGTGTGTGTGTGTGTGTGTGTGTTTTATACGGTATTTATATATTATTGTGTTTTTTGTTAGGTTTTGATTGTTTATGATCGTTGGGGTTTGTTTGTATTTGGGTGGTCACTCTTGGGTGACTTCTGTACACCACCCAGAGTTCCCTATGGGAAAATCGGGTGGTTAATAAGTGTAAGAAATAAATAAATAAATAAATAAATAAATAAATAAATAGATCTTTCTCTCTCTCTCCCTCTCAAGATTTTCTGTATGTATATGATATACAACCGCAACATCAACCTTCAGATTCTAGGAATAGTTATACCTTCTGAATTTGATGGCACACGTGGAGTGCGGGGGTGGGGGTGGGTTCAGTTTATTTTTGGAGACTTGACTAACATTTGCAAACTCCTGCCTAAGAGGGACCTGATGCTTTACAACGTTCAAGTACAGAAGAAAACAAGAATGACATTATTATTTTTTCCTATCCGCAGGCATCTGCCATTTTTTGCCTTTTATTCTCCTTGTGCAAGCTAAGGAAGGAAGAAAGATTATGAGAACTTCAGTGAGAATCATTGCCCCCCCCCCCGTTGTTGGGACTGATTTGTTATTTAATTTCTCAGGTTTCCATGCCTAACACTTAAGTGTGATTAAAGCATTTGTCAGAGAATGACAAAATACAACACTGAAACTATGTTGAAAGTCTGCATCAAAGAGCGATGAGTCCTCAAATCAGCAGCAGACTGAAAGAAAGAATTTTACAGCAATTTATTACCAAAAGAAGATGAGAAATGAAAAGGCCTTTTTTAAAAAAGGCTTCATTCGGCACCAAAAGAATCAAAGACTCATCAACGCTCCTTCTCCCCACAGGAGAGAGTTTGTAAAAGATATTTTATGTGGCACCACCCAGTGGGGAAAAAAAACTGAAGTGTATTTTGAAAGCTGCAACTGAGCATGCTCAGATATGTGGGGTTGGGGTTGGGGAGGAGGTGACAAGATGGATGCCAAACTGGGTGCAATCCAAAGGAAGGAATGGATGTTACAGATAGAGTGTGAAAGCCCATTGGAGAATAAAAATGCAATTAAATCTTGCAAATTTCCACAACCTTAATGACAAAAGTGTCTCGACTAGAGATGGGCACGACCAGAAAAAATTATGTTTCGAGTTGTCGTTTGTCGGGAAGGGCCCATTTCGGGTTGTTTCCGTTCTTCGCGAAAATTTTCAAAAATTTGTCGTTTCCGTTTGTCGTCTGTCATTTGTAGAGGTTTAGGGGGAGGGGGGCTCTGGGAGGCACCTCTCTGGGTGCCTCCCTCTGAGTTGACCCAGAAGGGAAGGGAAGCGTAACGCGTAGCCAGTAGCCACTGCCAATTATGTTGGGTTGTTAGTGTGACAGGAAACCTCATCGGCACTTCACTGTCTCACTAAGAACATTATAGCCACTAATAGCTATAGCTTAGCCATATTTAGCCAGGGTTGGGGGTTAGTGTGTCAGAGGCACCTCTGTTGGCGCTGACTCTGACTCATTAAGAAGGAAAGCATACTGGCGTACAGGTTACAAGGGAGGAAGTGGGTCTGGAGTTGGAGGCACCTTTCGATGGATGTTTATCAGGCACCTCAGCATTTTGAGCCCAGCTACCACTGTGCAATCACTGTCTCACACAAAGGCTTTCGATAAAGCAAAGGCAAGTTCCTTTGTCCCCACTCTGGGTGGATGGTGCAGTAGTATGTTTCTGTAACATTGGAAAAGTTTTAGGGATTCTAAAACCAGGTGGTCAATACGCTATAGAGAATTCCCTTCTGGAATGTATGTTTACCATGTGTTTCCAGACTAATGTAAGAAAAGAAGAACCGAGACAATGGATTAATTGACCTGGGTCTCGTCTCCAGAGTGGGTCAGAAGAGAAAAAGCAAACAGCTGTGTTGGAAATGACTCCTTTCTTCCTTACCGTGTTCCAAGATGGTTTCTTTGTCAGAAGAGGTAGACTTTGTACAATTAAAATAAGGCCACCGGTTCTGTTGGTAGGACTGACAGTAAAGTCCTATAAGAAACCATTGCCCTGGATCACTGAGAACCTTCACCCAAGAAAAAGTAACACTGGGAGTCTATTGAGGAAATCCTGGGCATTTAACTAAGTGGAAAACAAAAACTGTTTTCTGTTGAACATGACTCCCTATAGAGATGCTCTCAATCTGCTGGTTTGGTGTACCATTATGGTTCGTTTCCCAAACAACTGATCCACTGATCCATGTTTCAATACCCCCATCTCCTTAAGTGGACACCCAATTGAAGTCAGCGCCCAGTGGAGGTAGGGTGGGATGCTGCCCTCAGTTGGGTGTCCACGGGTAGGGTTGGGGTGCTGAACTACAGCTTGGATGGTCATCAGGCAAACTACACCTAACCAGCAGTTTGTGTCCATCTCTAGTTCCTAGAAGGTTCCTGAATCTTTGCTTTTGTGATGAACAGGGTTGTCAATGAATATGTATTGTTATTTATGAATAGTTATGTGTCTGCTTAGCATAGCCAATCAGTAAATCAGTGGGTGTGGCTAAAGGATATAAATGTATAGAACCCTGTGGTAAGGAGAGAGAAGCCTTAGAGTCATAAGGCAGTTAAGATATAAGAGAGTATTCTGAAATTCAGTCAGTCAAGAGTAAGTTCCTGAGGCTGGTTAGGGTCTGGTATATAGATAAATGGGCACGAAATGGGAAAATATCTGTTTTGTTTCATTTCGTTTCTCATTTGGGGAGGGGTGGTTCATTTTGAATGAAATGATTTTTTTTTAAAAAGAACTGTTTCATTTTTCATTTTTTCATTATTATTATTTTGTTTAGTGTAGTGCAGCTTTTTTTTGCTGCCCCAAACGCCAATCACAGGGCTTTGGGCAGCAAAAAACAGTTTCAAAAGCCTGCATTTCCTCCTACCTGATCAGGCATGGGGAAACCATAGGCCTTTAAAACTTTTTTTTTTAAATGGTTGGGTGGGCAGTTTGGGGCTCTCGTGCTGCCCACCTGACCATTTTCAGAGGGCTCCTGCCGAGCTGTCATCCGCTGGGTCCCTTTAAAAATGGCCCAGTCAGCACCAGGGGATCCTGCACTTCCCCCCAATAGGATGCACCTGATTGGGCGGGGGGGTGGGAACCCACGGGTTTTCTAAACTTTTATTTTCCCACCAAAGCCACATGCGCCACCTGATCGGCATTAGCTTTGGGGTGGGGAAAAAAGTGTTACAAGCCCATGATTTCCCCCACCCCATCAGGCATGTTGGAGGGAAACCGCAGACTTTTTAAAAGCGGTTTCCCATAGGAATGCATTTCTATGGGAAAACAAAAAATGAAACAGAATGAAACAAACGAAACAAATTTCATTTTTCTTTCAGGGGGCAGTCCATTTTTTGTTTCGTTAAGGATTGAAAGGAAAAATAAAAAACAAAATAAAAAATCATTTTGTGCCCATCTCTAGATATAAGTATAATTGCTGATACAAACAAGTAACTGTTTGAATAAATATGAAGTTACTGTGAACTAAGTGTTACCAAAACATATATCGCTATATGAATAACATTCAATAGTCCGGCTCCGCAGTGTGACTGCGCAGTGCGGAGCTCCCTTGCCCCCCCAGGCCGGAAGCCGCGCAAGACCTACCTGGTCTCACAGAGGGCAGAGACCAGAGCCCTTATAAGGGCTCGCCACGTGGCTCCAGCCCTCTTTCTGTGGCGACCGACGTTGGAGGAGGATGCTCGGAGCTCCGCTGCTTGCAGCCGCCATTTTGTTCCACGTGGCGGCGCGGCTGCGGGCCCCGAGGCAGCCGGAGCCAGCGGGAGGAGGCCAGCGGAGGTGGTCAGCAGCGCGGCGGCGCTCCGCTGTGCCGAAGAATCAGGAGCCGGAGGAGGAGGCGAGGAGAGTCGACCGGGGAGGCGCGGCTGCGCCTTCCCCTCAGGTTTGCGGCCCGATGGGCCGCGGCATGGGCACCAGGGGGAGCTTTCCCCCGGGCAGCCTACTGCGGCTCGCCGGACCCCGGGAGCCCGATTCGGGCCTTGGGGGCATGCGGGAAGGGGGGCTCGAGTAGGGGATCCACCCTTCTTCTTTTTTTCGGCGGCCAACTCCATCGTCCGCTTCTGGTGCGACAACATGGCTGTTGTATACACCATTAATGAGGGCTCCTGCATTGCCAGCGAAGGGGGAGGGGTGGTGGTGTAGAAGGCCCATGCGTTTCATTTGGGTATTTGGATAGAATTTTGAAAAGTCCACTGGGTGTAGCCATTTGGATCAAATAAAAAGGAAAGAGATTACCCAGTGTTGCAGTCTGGTCATGTCTCCATTGATGGTCCATTTGCCTCTTCCTAACTGTTAGAGTCGTAGGGCAATGGAACCAATGGCCTGGAGAGGTGGCGAACGCTCCGACACTGGAGGCATTTGATAGAAATTTAGACAACCACCTGGCAGATAACCTTTGATTTGTATTTCTGCATCCAGCAGGGGGTTGGACTTGATGGCCTTTTAGGCTCATTCCAACTTCACTCTTCTATGGTTCTATGAATGTTGATTTTATAACGTCTTGGTGTGTTTATCCCAGAAAACATCTTTTAAATTTTTAATTTTTTTAATGTTAAGTGGGGATAATCTGTTGCACATACTCTTCACATAGGTTCCATCTGTTGTCTAAGGTGGTTACTTCACGTCCTTCTTTGTTCTGCAACTAGTTTTGCACTGTGACAGCATTGGTCGCGATCACATGGTTTTGTCCCTGTTGCAGTGTTCCCATGGTCGTGATAACTTGACAAGTGCTACCTCACAGTCTTGTACCATGACAAACACTGAATTTATCTAGCTTCCTTTTTCCTTTTTTTTTGGGGGGGGGGCCCGGGGCCTTAAAAATTCTTTTTCGATATTTCACTTCTTAAAAGTCAATTTTAAAAAAAACTGGACACAGTTTTCTGAGAGAAACAAATGTTTTGTTGCGTGACAGTCATTACTACATGGTGTCTTGTGCCAGAACAGAAAGTGGGAACAAAGAGTGACAAGGGAAAACCCTACTCCAGCATCAGGTACAGTATTTTTTTTTGTACCTCTCCTAAGCGCAACACTAACAGAGACAAAATGGACATGAAGTAACTGCCTAAGAAAAGTCCTGGTTGTCTCTGAGGAGGGGCCATGGCCCAATTGCCCTAAATGACTGGCCTCCATTTATGTCTTGGGCCACTACCGCACTTTAGATTTGAAACACCTTTTTCTTAAAGACAAATCGCCTTAAAAATCACTGTCCGCTTTTCAAATCACTGTTTCTGAACAGCCCCCTTGGCCACGCCCATTTTTGGCCACTGTGTTGGTTTTTCTTGAGATGACCACTGAGAGTGGTGTTTTTTTTTTAATCGATCCGTGCACCCCCTTTCAAAGCGATTTGGTTGAATTTGCGGACACGCTACACCGCTTTTTTTCGGTTTCCCCCTGTTTCTGCCAATTCCTTGTCGTAGGACACGCCCCCAAAAAGCCTGCTGCAATGTAAACATGTTTGCCGACTTTGCCGAAGCTCCACTTTCACATTGTGGTCACTGAAAATTGAAGTATAAAGCGGTTCAGCAAAGTGCGGACAGGGAAGCCGATTGCTAAGCAACCGCCAAAGTGAGGACAGCCAAACTGCTGTAGCGACCACGTGACCGCAGGAGGAGATAAGGCGATGCAAAACAAAAAGCGGTTGCTCAAGGAACTGCGGTAGCGGCCTTGGCTGCACTCCACTGAGACTATGGCAGTGTGCTCTCCCAAGGGCTATCCTTCAGGAGTAGCCAGACATTTTAACATTTTAAATCTTTATTCACAACGCCTGCACATGTACCGAGAAAGCGAGACAAAACGGGCAATGACTTGAGTCAGTCCATTTTTAAAAATCCCCATTTCATTGTCTTAACATATTCCTTTCCTCCTATGTCTGCTGGCCTTCAGATCTTGCAAGCCTCTGCTAGGGTTTTTTTTTTATTGGGTGGGGGCAATTTGGGAAGAAATCAAGTGATACTCTTCAGTTATAATAGGTTCTGTTTTCCAATATTACAAAATGCTGAACCTACGATAAGAATCCTTCCCCTACCCACAGCCTTAAAAATAAAATAAATAAAAAACCTTTTCCACTTGGGTGCTACTGCAGACATTCAAGATCTGTACTTGACTCACAATGTCTTTATTATGCACCCATAAATCATGCATAGAAAAACTCTGACAGTTGAGGATGTAAACTAGAAGGAAGAAAGCCCTCAAGGCTTGTAAAGAATGTATGTCATCTCTGCTGCTTTTTTTAGTTTTGCTCCACTTGTCCTCTCTTGGCATTAGTCAGGAAGGACTGCAAGTCCTCTTGTCTCTGTTCTCCTTCATATCCTATTTAAGTGCTGTGCATTTTGAAATTGGTGGGTGTTTTGTTTGTTTGTTTGTTTGTTTGTTTGTTGGATTTGCTTTGTGTTGTTTTTCTGGGGGGTTGTTTGGATGTTTGCTTTTGTCGTACAAGATTTGTGCGGCACAAGTTTCATTTGGCATAAGCTTTCACAGACTTTCGGTCACTCCATCTGATCCTTTCCCTCTGTTGGTCATGATTGTGGCCAGCTGCTCGTACGAACTCGATTCTGATACTGTATATATATATCTCCCCTCACCAAAGATGGTGTTAGGAGTACCAGACTGAGGTGTAGTTTAAGACTTTTATGTAGAAGGTAACTACAAATCATAAACATTTGATTCACACACACACACACACACACACACACACACACACACATGCACACAGTTTCCCCAACCTGTGTCAGCCTTCCACAACACCCTTTCCAGCTGCCGTAACAGGAGAGGGGGACCAGCTGGGTCATCACCATTAAACCAAGGACCACCACACTGCCAACAACAGGGCTCTAGATAAGTCTAAGACCCATCTTTCCCAGGCCACTTTCAGGAGACAAATAGTGGCACTCTATCTATCTATCTATCTATCTATCTATCTATCTATCTATCTATCTATCTATCTATCTATCTATCTATCTATCT
>JAHTLZ010000195.1:1280230-1295093 GCA_023846285.1 Phrynocephalus versicolor
TCTGTCTGTCTGTCTGTCTGTCTGTCTGTCTTCTTACTAGAAACATCTTGAGTAGTTTCTCCTTTTTCATAGCTTTAAGTTCATAGCACCAGCACTAAGCTGGCAAAAACATATATTGAAAAAATCCAATTCTTGTATAGTCCAGACCAAGCCTTCCATGTTTCTCTATGGTAATCATGTTGCGGCATTTTCAGAACTGGGGTTGTGCTGCCATGAGGGAAGCAGAACATGATTGCCAAGCAACATGGCAGGTTGGCCAAGCGTTAAACCAATTGTTAATCAGACTTCTAACAAGCCTCTTAGTCCCGGCCTCTCAAATAGGGCAAACGTCCATCAAATGAAGATACTGTCAGATGTGCAAAAGCTTTCAACATCCCAGGTAATATTTATGGGTGAAGAGTGGAATGGGGAGGAGGGGGGGATACTTCATACCAACGAAACCAAAATGGAATATTTGTCAGGCACCAGACTTTCACCAAGTTCAGGAGCAGAGGCATAGCCAGGCTTTGGACGGCTTGGGGACAATGTTTGCTTTTGGACCCTTCCTGCTGCCGCCCCCCACATTGCACCCACCCAGCAATGGGGTGGGGTGAACCCTGCATGTGTGGGGTGGGGGCGTGCACACAAACGGGCGGACGGGCAGACAAGCATGTGTGTGCATGCACGTGCACACGGTAGCGCACACATACCTCACACCTCTCCCACCAAGGCGAGGAAGAGGAGGAGGGGGAGGGCGCCGCAGCCACTGCGCTCCTGCCTGCCTGCTTGCTTCGCCGCTCGACTGGCGTGCAGTGGCGGAGGAGGTGCCGTCTCCAGGCCTTAGGGGAAAGGAGGACTGCTGGGTGGCGGGAGGGCACACGGCTTCCTCCTCTTGCTCCCCCTCCAGGCGCCCCCAGATTGCTGCACCCAGGGCAGATGTACCCTTCTGGGCCCCCACCCCCCAGATACGCCCCTGTGCAGGAGTTGACACATCCAATTTGCAGACTATCTTCAGCTCTCGGGAGGCAGGTTATGAATTCAAGTCCTCCCAAGGTGGGCAGAGTGTGACGCATAGGTTGTATCCAGCTCCCTCTTCATGCCTATGCCTCTTGCCGCTTTCTCCAGCCCCTCCAAAAAAACCCATACCGCTAATGAAAAAAATCTTAGGATCTATAGAGAAACATGGATTTTTAAAGAAAAAACTAACATTTTTTGACCCCTGAAATGTTTCACCAGGGATCCTTCTATTCCCCATGCAAATCAAGATGTCTGGTTCATTAAACCACAGTTTTTTTTCAGCGCGGCCAATGTAAAATTTCCAACTAAGCCTGTTGCAACGCTATTTGTGTGGTTGTTCTTAGGTTGGAGAATGAGTCAAACCAAAATGGCCGAGTGTCTGTGAAGATTCTGAGTCATCCAGGTGAGGATATCCAAAAGTTGAGTCATGGCAACTGGACTTTTATGGAGAGAGGGATTTTCTCAGTTGGATGAAGCTGCTTAGATGAGCAGTAAAACATTTCGATCTCATGGGAAAAGTCCAGTGGCTCTGACCCAACTTTCAGACATAATGGCAAAGGGCTGTTGCATCTTTTTCTGTCCCTTGGTGATGAGAGGTCATGGGATTTATCAGGGATTTCTTTCTGACTGTTAATGGTCTAAAGCTAAACTGCTTCATGGCTTTAGCACTACGTTTTTCCGGTCCTTACACTTGTTCTGATCAGACCCCACCTGGAGTACTGTGTCCAGTTCTGTGCGCCTCAGCTTAAAAAGGATGTTGACACCTCGAGCGGGTGCAGAGGAGGGCGGCCAGGATGGTTGAGGGTCTGGAGGAAATGTATTATGAGGAACGGCTTAGGGAACTGGGAATGTTTAGCCTCTCTAAAAGAAGACTGAGAGGGGATATGATAGCTATGTTTAAATATTTGAAAGGATGTCATATTGAAGAGGGAACAGGTTTGTTATCCATGGCTTCAGAGACTAGGACTCGGGGCAATGGTTTCAAACTACAGGAAAAGAGATTCCATTTGAACATTAGGAAGAATTTCATGACAGTTCGAGCTGTTCGGCAGTGGAATATGCTGCCACAAAGGGTGGTGGAGTCTCCTTCTTTGGAGGTTTTTAAGCAGAGGCTGGATGGCCATCTGTCGGAAATACTATGATGGGCTTCCTGCATGGCAGGGGGTTGGACTAGATGGCCCTTGAGGACTCTTCCAACTCCATGATTCTATGATTCTATGATTCTCACCATGCTTTAGTACTGAAATACTTAGGAATGCCATCATGCTGAGCTGGGATACAAAGTGGACCAAAAAACTAACCAAAGGCTTAAGAAAGCTGGAAAAAAAGATGTCAGACTCAGAATTCAGGTGAAAGACAGCTTGAAGTGAGATAAAACAAGAACGTCTGTTAGACATGGCAGAAAATTATGATAAAGTCAGTGCACAACCTGGAACAAATTGTTGTACAAATATTCCATCTAGAAGAGTTATACTTGCTGGCAGCAGACAAGCAAAAGAAAATTTGGTGTCAGCTGCATGAGCATGAGCATAACTTATTGCCCTGGACTGTTCCTGGAAGTGATAATTAATAAATTAGTTCCTGGAACGTGATATATTGTGGATTTTTATTCCCTTTAGCCTTAAATTTCCATGTGTACAGTATTCCCCTTGAGATTGGTAATCAGTGTAAAGAGGGTTGGACGCTCTGTTTACATTTCCCACAATGCAATGTCACACAAATATTCTGTGAATTTTAACTGGCAATGCCAAACTCTCCAGTAGAGGTGAGGAATGCTATGAAGCCACGAGATGGTCAATTGCAAACTAATAGTAAGGTTTCCTCTCTCCCTACTCCCTGTTTGTAGCATTTTCCCGTGGAGCCCCTTTATATGACAGAGAACTTGTGGTTCATGTCCTTTATGAAACAGCAGCAGTGCCTGTCACTCTCTACACACTCACACCCAAATCTGTGTTTCTTGAGACACAATTATTACCAGCTGGCATTTCACGAAAGGCCATTTGTCACACCTTAAGTTCTACATGTCTCCCGTGATCACTGAGAACTCCACAATATTCAGACTGGAATTGGTAATTTTCATACAATTCCCAGGTCTGTCTTCTGTCTATCATTTTTTTTAAAAAATAGAAGGTTAACCTTGTTCTGCAGGAGGTGAAACAATATAGTCAAAGAAGGTCTGGCGTGAATGTTTCGTTGACTGAGACAGGAGATAAAGTTCACCTGGATTCAGCCAACTTTGTGAAATGGAACCTGGGTGGGTCACTTGGATTACACAACCCTCCCAAATCCAGGGACCAAATTTACAGTAGGTGAAACAGATGCTCATCGCAGAGTCAACGAGTGGTTGGATTCTTTGGTTTGAAGACACTGACAATGAAAACAGAGGTGAGCCTTGTATGACTTGTGGGCTCCACTAGGCTCCAAAGTTTTCATCCATGATCCTCCCCCCCCCCCCCCCAAAAAAAAACACCAGGGCCTAAGAATTCTCAGTTGTATGTTCAGAACCCTTCAGGTGGCTCATGGGGATAGTATTTTTTCTGCAACTGGAAATGACTGTGCCTGACAAAAACATGGAAGGATGACAGGTACAGACTCTTGGAGAGGTTGAAAAGAGCAGGGAAGGACCAGGATGGCCCCCTCCAAGATCCAGGGGTGGACGTTGTCCAACCTTGATTTTAAAAAGGCATGTGGTGACAGAAAAACTTATAAGACATGGTGCTTTTCTTTTCTGGTGAAGGACATACAGGTTGAGCACTGCTCTATATTGACTATTTTGTTAAGTAATTTCCTGAACCAGGAAAAAAAATGCAGCAAGGGATGAAGACTAGAAAGTCAAGGGTCACGGTTGAGTCCTCCTTGACTTGGACTTGGGTGTTTTTTGGGAATACTCACAACTGGGATCCATTTTCCTCAATTGCATTGTCAAGTTCTGATTACAGATGGGCCTTCCTCTGTGGTCCTGCTATCTCCACTAGAGGTGGGCGCAAAACAAAAAAATGAAACGCTGTTTTGTTGTTTCGTTACATAACAAATCATTTGTTACAAAATGAAATACAGTAGTAGGATCCATTTTGTTACGACTTGTCCTAGAGGAACCAAATTTGGTGTGTAGCTTCTTTGGACTTGTTATTAAACTCCAAAGTGGGTCCCCCCACCGCAGGAAAAAAATCATTTGTATTTGAGTCGGGAAGCACTTAATTGTTCCCCCACGAGGGGAGCTTCCTCAAGCAGTTTTCTTAATTACAAATGATCTTTTTTCCTGGGGAGACCCCCTGTGGAGTTTAATAGCTCATCCCCCTGAACCCCAAACCTCTCCAAATTTGGGGGACTTAAAGGAAAGAGTCCAAAGAAGCTACCCTGCAATTTCCATGCCAATAGATGCCTGTGATCCCTGTTTATGAGTACACATGCCACTACCACCACCATCCGCAAAGGCAGGAGATAGCTGCTGCCTCCACCCATGCATCTGCCAGCACATGCAGAGAGGCAGGGGGCAGCTCTGGAAAGGGAAGTCAGTCTGCAATCTCTGTGCATGTACATGGGTCCATGTGGCTTCCCTTCCAGGTCCGCTGTCTTCTCACTGACTCAAGGCTCTGACTTGAGGCTTTGGGACTCGGGGGGGTGGACCCGAAGACTGGGAGTTGAACCCGATGACTCGGACTCAGAACGGAAGACAAGCCAACACCCCTAGTTGGCCCACTCGCACTGTTGGACTCTTACGATATATGCTTTGATCCTGGATGATACTGATCACGAGAGAAAGGAAAACAAATTCCAAAGTGCAGTTAAGTGCTGTTTTGTGGCGCAATGAACTCTGTGGGTTTTGATATACTTGTTACCTTTTTATTTTTCTGGCTCTGAAAAGCTGCTTTTTTCAAGAAGACTGAATGTAATGATAAACTGAAGCCATCTGTAACAATGAAAGGATCAGAGGTGAGAAAAATTACATTTTTTTTTGTCTAAAGCTCTTAGAATTCCACACTGGCTAAGCAATTTCTGGAGTTACAGTCTTTAAAATAACAACACCTTTTTCAAACTCTGTATAGTGTTGATGCCCTGGGTTGCAGGGTACCACCTTGCCTCCTTTTCTTTCAGGAAAAAAGAAACAAATACACATGACATTGAGCTGAAGGAATTGTGTGAGTGCACCAAATATGAAAATAAAAATTCCACTGAAGTTGGTTTTTAGACAGTGTTAAGCAACCCTCACCTTAGAATTGCACACCCCCACCACCCTAGTCTGGGAAACGATTCCAAATGTTTTGGTCTTAGAACAGCCTGTTGCTTGTTGCGCATCTTTTAATTTGTCATTTCGTGCCATCCTGTATCTGCATTATTTGTGTGTGTGTGTGTGTGTGTGTGTGTGTGTGTGTGTGTGTGAAATTGACACCAAAACATTTATGACGTTTTGTGATTTTTTCCCCCCCAAATCAGATATGCCTCTAAGAAACAATGGCTTCCCTCAGTATTTTATTAAACATCTATTTGTCTGCCGTTGGTTACTTTTGCTTTCAGCAAAATGAGGATGTGTGATGGGGCAGCCAGGAAAGCCAATGCGATTCTTGGTTGCATCAACAGAACCATAGTTGTCTAGATCCAGGGAAGTGATAATACCACTCTATTCTGCTCTGGTCAGACCCCACCTGGAGTCCTGTGTCCAGTTCTGTGCACCTCAATTTAAAAAGGATGTTGACAACCTCGAGCAGGTGCAGAGGAGGGCGACCAGGATGGTTGAGGGTCTGGAAGAAATGTCTTATGAGGAACAGCTTAGGGAGCTGGGAATGTTTAGCCTTTCAAAAAGAAGGCTGAGGGGGGATATGATAGCTATGTGTAAATATTTGAAAGGATGTCACAATGAAGAGGGAACAGGTTTGTTTTCCATGGCTTCAGAGACTAGGACTCAGGGCAATGGTTTCAAACTACAGGAAAAGAGATTCCATGTGAACATTAGGAAGAACTTCATGACAGTTAGAGCTGTTCGGCAGTGGAATATGCTGCCAGAAAGGGTGGTGGAGTCTCCTTCTTTGGAGGTTTGTAAGCAGAGGCTGGATGGCCATCTGTTGGAAATATTGTGATGGGGTTCCTGCATGGCAGGGGGTTAGGGAGTGGATGGCCCTTGAGGTCTCTTCCAACTCTATGATTCTATGATTCTATGATGACGACAATGACAACTGAAGTACAAAACCTGAAAGACAACTGCTGATTTGTGCATCTGGTCTGGGAAACATGGATTAAGATGTAATCCTAACCAGCCCAAATGGCTGAGAGTTTACTGAGCAGAGATCAGGTTGGCCGAGGCTGTGATGAATCCAAGCCTCTCCCAGCCTAGAGCTTTTGGAAATTACTAAAGACTGCTCTGACCCAGATCTACAGTAACTTTTTGCTGGCACAGCAGTTGTGGGCCTTTGGCTCAGAGAGGTTGGGGTTGGGTGTGACTCAGCTTCTCTCACACTCCTCTTCTTCTCCTTCCTCTTTTTTGCTCTTCTGCCAGCTGACTTCAGTGAGCACCACAGCCTCGGTAGCATCAGGGCAGTTCAAAAGTTGTCTGATTCTTCCAAACCTACTGCAGCTGGTATATCTCTGAGTTTGGATTGTCCTTTATTTGTAAAATATCAATGACTCCTTCAACATCCTGCACTCTGATAAGAGTATACACTGAGATTAGAGAAGCTTCCTTTGGAGCATTCCAATGAGGGTGGTGACTGAAGAGTTCCGAGGCCTGACATCCAAGGGAAAAAATTAATTTTCCAAACTCTGCTATGTTCTGCCTCAGAAGGCAAGGATTGCACCTCAAACTCAAAATCATTCTTAAAAGAAAATACAGTACAACCCTCCTATCTGTGGGATCAGTATGCACTGATCAACTCATCCACAATATGAAAATATTTTTAAAACTTTAAAAAAAACAGGAAAACAGTTTTTCCTGTGTATTACCAGAACCAGCCACAGGAGGGAGCCAGAGGCTGTGCTATGAATACTTGTTAGTGATGATCACATAGCATGGTCTCTGCCACCCTCTAGTGGTCAGTTCAGGTGATGCAGGTGAAAATAAATTATCTGCCCCATCCCCTTTATCATGCTATGTATATGCCATTCATTCTTATCCACATTTATCAGTATCCAGTGGAGGGGGAGCTTGGACCCAGTCCCCAAGCAGAGATGGGGGGCCTACAATAATAGATTACTGTATCAGTTATTGGCCATTTCCCAAAGTTTCCTGTAAAAGTAAAAACAAATCAAAAGCCCCAAACTTATCTCGGGGTTAGCAATGGTTGTTGATGGTCAGCTTGTTGAAAGGAATGCTGCTGTGTGCTGCACTTTGTGTGCACCCTAAATTTTTATAAGCATTTGCACCTGAGAGAGCAAAATTCCCCAGAAGACAGACGGATCACTTCAGGGGAGAGAGGTCCCCTTAAATTGACCCTTTCTAGCAGAAATGGGCTATAAAGAAGGCTGATCGCCGCAGAATTGATGCTTTTGAGCTGTGGTGCTGGAGGAGTCTTGAGAGTCCCCTGGACTGCAAGGAGATTAAACCTATCCATTCTGAAAAAAATCAACCCCGAATGTTCACTGGAAGGAGAGGTTTTGAAGCTGAGGCTCCAGTACTTTGGCCACCTCATGAGGAGAGAGGACTCCTTGGAAAAGTCCCTGATGTTGGGAAAGATTGAAGGCAAAAGGAAAAGAGGACGGCAGAGAATGAGATGGTTGGGCGGTGTCATCGATGCAACCAATATGGAGTTGACCAAATTCCGGGAGGCAGTGGAAGATAGGAAGGCCTGGCGAGCTCTGGTCCATGGGGTCACGAAGAGTCGGACATGACTGAATGACTGAACAACAACAAGCAGAAATAGGCACAGTCATCGTAACTGCCTGCCGCACCCCGGGATGCTTATGTTATGTTGAACACCCAGCATCCAACTTGCATTTTCATAAAGCAGGAAAGAGCGGGAGAAAAGAGAGAAATCACTACTATATCAGTAGAACCCATGGAGCCTTCTCTCTGCTGTTCCACTGCACAATTTTTTCCACGTCTCGGTTTGAAGAACAATTCTGCACGAGCAGGTTTAATCTCTTCATGGTGGCGAGAAATGAGTCTGCAATGGGCAGGGGGGGGGGAATCTGTGCAAAAGAAGTTATGATCCCCATTTGAAATCTAAATAATGGATCAGAGAGACACCTTCTTAAGTAGGATGCATTTCTGAGTCCTGGGCAGCCGACGCTGTTTCTGCATGGAGCTTGCCAGAGGCAGACCCCCAAATCCTGCTGTATAGAATCCACTTTCAAAGCATGTCCTAGAGCCATGAAATCGGAAAGGGCAATCTGCCACGAACCACCAGCAGTCGGCATTTAATTAATTAATTCCCCACCCCCTTTCATCCCCCTGCACAATAAAATGCTCTCAAGGTGGCTTACATGTAATGAAAGCGAGCCATAAAATAATAACAGCCTATTAAATCATTAAAGCAGGATATTTAGAACAGCAAAAACAGCATCTCTCCCACCCCTGGTAGATTGCAAATGCTAAAATATAAATAGGCAGGAAAAAGCCGGTCCTCTCTTGTTGATGCTGCACAGAAATGATGACAAATTTATTGCTGGCTAAAATGGGAAGGTAGCTGCCTAGATGCCTTAAGCACATCTGATCTCGCTTGATTTTGGAAGCTAAGCAGGGTTGGCCCTGGTTAGTACTTGGATGGGCAACCACCAGGGAATACCAGGTGCTGTAGGCGTCGGGAGTAGGAACTGGCAAAACCACTCCAGTGTTCCTGCCAAGAAAGCTCCATGGACATGGGGTCACGAAGATTCAGTCACAACTGTAATGACGCAACACACACACACAGTGGGAAGGGGAGTGATTTCTGAGAACCAAGACAGAATCATAAAGGAGGCCCTTGCCATGATACTCTGGAAATGTGGGCATCCAACATGAGTAGATAATATGAAAGCCAGGAGCCTGGAAACCAAGTCCTATGAGGAGTTCAGATTGAATAAAGTACAGAATCAATGTGGAATTACAAAATCTCGCTACTAGAGATGGGCACGAAATGAACGATTTTTCATTTTCGTTTTTGTTTTTTCGTTTCATTACGTAATGAAACGAAAAACGAATTTTGCCTCCAAAATGAAACAAAACGAACAGAAACACCAGAAATTTTGTCATCTGTTTCGTTTTCGTTACGGCAAAACCATTGAATGGTAGAGATGGGAACAAAATGAACAATTTTTGTTTTCGTTTTCATTTTTCATTTCATTACGTAACGAAAACAAAAACGATTTTTTTGCAAAAATTCACAAAAAATGGAAACGAACCAAAACGGACCCCCCAATGACAAACAACAAACGAAACACCATTTTTGTGAGTCGTGCCCATCTCTACTCGCTACCACCACATCTATTGCAATAATGAAGAAAGCAAGGGTAAGTGGGTGTGTATGTGTGCATAGTAGGAGTGTGCGTGCTTTCTTTGAAAGAGTGCTTGTCCACCCAAAGGATCCGATACCAAAACATAAAAGGAGCAATATAGTATATGCGGTCCAATGCAGTGAGGAGTGTTCAGACCTCTACATTGGAGAAACTAAACAGCCATTAAACAGAAGGATGGCCCAACATAGGAAGGGTAACAGCTCAGGACCAGAATCAGCAGTACACCTCCATTTGAAGGACAAAGGGCATTCTTTCAAAGATGAGGATGTACACATATTAGACAAAGAAAGAGAGGTGGTTTGAAAGAGGAGTAAGGGAGGCCATTCATGTGAGCATTGAAACCTCCTCCCTCAACAGAGGTGGTGGTCTCCGGCATAGTCTATCTGCTACTTATCAGGCTGTGCTTTCCAAAGTACCCAGATAAATAAAAAAATCCTTCACCACCAAGGCCATAGCTAACGACCCGTTCTTGATAGGTTTCAGCACCTTAGGCCATTTTTCACCTTAAGGCTATGAATACTATTGTCTCCCTAACGAGCCTGTTCAGGCCATTGTTCATCTTATGAGCCTAATTCAGATCAGGGTGACAAAAGGTCAAAGCTGACTATAAGATGGAGGACTTGCACTAGATGTATTCAGACTGATGAAGCTGTTTGGATGAGCAGCGAAACATTTCTATCTCTCAAAAAGAAGTCCAGTAGCCATGACTCAGCTTCCAGATAAACTCACCTGGATGACTGAGAATCTTCACAGACATAACTCTAATGAAGATATCAAGGTAAATGAGAAATGCAAGAAATGGTTTCACCAATCCATGGGTTTCCATGACCTCACAGGTAATTGAACGAAAGTCCCATAATACTAGTCCATGTCTGTACTATACCGCAATTGGCTTACCAAAACAGTAATCATTGGGCCCAAATCATCTTTTGCCATGAATTTTTAAGCAAACGGTATCCACCAAAGGCTACTGTGTCCATGCTCCATCTTGAGACCCGTGCTACCATTCCCTCCTGAAACTGATTCATTTATCCATGGTGTGAAAATATTAAAAATGTTAAAAGAATAAGGTTGGGAACCACTGCTCTAAAGTAAAGCAAATGTGCGGCTTATAGACCATCCCATAGTATTAAAAGGGAAAGCACTCTCTGAGTGGTTCACAATTTCATTACGCAAGCTACACATTGCCGCCCCAGTCAGCAGGGTACTCAGTTTACTGGCCTTGGAACCTTGAGCTGGCAACCTAAGCCCATCAGGATAAGAACATAAGGACCGCCTTGCTGGAACAGGCAACAGTGCATCCAGTCCAGGCATCCGTCATGATAGCCGTTGATACCCTTGTTCTCCATGAACTTGTCTAATCCTTTCCTAAAGCTAACAGCTGTCACCACTTCTTCTGGTAGGGAGTTCCATAGACCAATGATCCTCTGGGTGAAAAAGTACTTTCTCTTATTTGTTTCAGATCTAGCACCCAAAGGTTTCATGGAGTGCCCCCTAGTTCTGGATTCTGCTGATCTGTCAATGGATGGAGCCCTTTAAACCTGGCCCAGTCAGCACCAAGGGAAAAGAGCCTCAAATTGATTCTGTAATTTCAGACACTCAGAGCGATCCCTTGGCCTTCTACTTCTTCGCGTCACATTCCTCCATGCATCTACCTCCTCAGTTAGCGAAATGACTTCTTCCTCAGAAGTGTGCCCTGTCTCTTCTTTGTTCAGGATAGTCTGCTCCGCTCTGTCCAAAAACAGCAGAAGCTCCTTGATTTGTTGCTGGTTCGATATGTGGGCCTCTAGCTGCTGGACCTTCTCTTCTAGTGGTGCAACCAGCTTGCACTTATTCCAAGTGTCGTTCTGCACGCGTTTTGGCAAAATGACAAACACGGCACAAGTGTTGCACGTAACTACAGCTGCCCCCTCAGACTCAATGTCAACGATTGCAGTATTCTGGGCCACAAAAATGTACAGGTGGTGAGCAGAACCTTGACTGCAGTACTGCAGCTTAACCACTGTGTCACCGGCCCCCCCCCCCCCCGGCTTCG
Source organism: Phrynocephalus versicolor (assembly GCA_023846285.1). Classification (NCBI taxonomy): domain Eukaryota; kingdom Metazoa; phylum Chordata; class Lepidosauria; order Squamata; family Agamidae; genus Phrynocephalus; species Phrynocephalus versicolor. Next base: position 1,291,686 of record JAHTLZ010000195.1, read on the forward strand.
TGCCTGTTGAAAAGGGAGCATGCAGACAAATTACAGATACTGTATTTCCAATGATAAACAAGAGCAAAGTACACAGACTTGGTCTGGAAGTTGAGTCATGGCTACCGGACTTCTTTTTCTTGAAAGATAGAAACGTTTCGCTGCTCATCCAAACAGCTTCATCAGTCTGAATACAGCTAGTGCAAGTCCTCCATCTTATAGTCAGCTTTGACCTCTTGTCACCCTAGTCTGAATTAGGCTCATAAGATGAACAATGGCCTGAATAGGCTCGTTAGGGAGACAATAGTATCCATAGCCTTAAGGTGAACAATGGCCAAAGGTGCTGAAACCTATCAAGAATGGGTCATTAGTTATGGCCTATCAACAAAGCAGTGGGCCATCCCAGAAGAACAAGGGATCAGTCGGAGACCCAGACCCAACGGAAGAACCTGGTCATTCCTTACATGGCTGGATTTTTGGCAAACACCACATCCCTGTTTATTTCAAACCCACAGACACACTATGGATACTATTGTCTCCCTAATGAGCCTATTCAGGCCATTGTTCATCTTATGAGCATAATTCAGACCAGGGTGACAAGAGGTCAAAGCTGACTGACTATAAGATGGAGGACTCGCACTAGCTGTATTCAGACTGATGAAGCTGTTTGGATGAGCAGCAAAACGTTTCCATCTCTCGAAAAAGAAGTCCAGTAGCCATGACTCAACTTCCAGATAAACTCACCTGGATGACGGAGAATCTTCACAGATACACAGACTTGGGTTTTGTTTTTAATTTTTTGCTAGTTTAAGGTGTAATAGTTTGGCTGTTCAGATTGAAACACAGTTGGCACTGCAGGGGAAAGTGGGGAGGTAATGTACAGGGGACTAAGGACGCAAACCACCAGGAACACATCATTCCAGAAAGACCTTTTGCAGGTTACATGACTCCCCATAGGGATGAGTGGGTCTGGATTGCAGCCAAGCCAAGTGGGAGGTCGGAAGAGCCCTCTGCAGATATGACTGATTTGTTACCAAGTCACTTCCGAATCCGATTCTTGGAGGGCAGCATGCTTGAATGTATTTATTGAGCTGGGCTCACACAGTGAATTTTTATGCATTATAAAGGTGCCAAGGGGAACGGGTGGATGGCTGTTGTTATTATATTAATTCACGAGATGAAAATATGTTAAATATGGAGCAGCCGACAAGGTGACCTCTGTTGTTATGGAAGGTGGAGGTGCATAATTTCTAATGTCAGCATCCCAGCGTGGCATGAGATTATTAGGCAGCCTTTACCCATGGTTTTGAATTCTCAAGCAAATACGCTGCTAACTCGATGCTGGTAGTGTGAGAACACACGGATAAACAGGAAGAGAATCTAAATTAATGCAAATATGGAAACGCCTTATTGACTCACTGGAAGAGGGAGCAAAAGATAAGTTGGTATTTTCCCTCACCCCATTTTTAAACGGTTTTCCTTTCCACATCAATCTGGTTCTGCTATGGGGATGCAGAGCTGGAAGTTGGGAGATTGATTCCCCCAGGGTCCCTCTTGCATGTACACCAGGCTGTGTGGCTTTGGCCAAATGGCATGGTCCCAGAGTGGCGATCCCCCCCCCCAGGCGAAGGGAATGTACCGACAAAACCCTGAAAAGGGTGGCCATCAGTGAGAACTGACTTGACAGTCTACTGTTGTCATAGCTGCTGCTGCTGCTGTTCATCTTGTTGTTGCTGTATTCTACATAAACTAGTGTACCCTCTGGCAACCAGCAGTTTAGGCAAGTAGGTACAGTGGACCCTTGTATAACAAATGGTTTGCATAACATAAAGTTTCTTTATTTATTTATATTTATTTATTTTTATATTTATATACTGCGCCAATTTCCCAAAAGGGAACTCTGGACGGTTCACACAAAAACAGAAAGAGTCCACAAAATAGTAATAGTAATAAAATGGCAATAATAATAAAATAAAGGGGGAAATACCCCACAACAATTAGATGATAGGCAAGAGGCAGAGGACAACTGATGACGGGTACAAATCATAAGACAAGAAAAAATGATACCAACCCTAGCGATTGCCGAAAACATCCCTAAACAGCCAGGTTTTAACATCTTTTAAAAAGGATGCCAAGGAAGGAGCCTGGCATATCTCGCTCGGTACTTTATTCCAGAGAGGGGAAATTCACTTAACAGAATTGTCTATGGGGCAAATCCATACAACACAAAAATGGTCGTGATTAGGGATTACTCTGTTTTCAATGCATTCCTATGGGAAATTTGTATAAAGGAAAATTTGCTTAACATAATTTCATTTGGAATGAATTAATTCCTTTATACAAAGTACCACTGTATCTGGAAATTGAGTCATGGCAACTGGACTTCTTTTCTTGGGAGACTGAAACGTTTTGCTGCTCATCCAAACAGCTTCGTCCGTCTGAGGAAAGCTAATTGTGCGTCCTCCATTTTATAGTTCACCTTGACCTCATGTCACTGGCCTGAATAGGCTTGTTAGGTGGACAATGGCCCACATTTACATCCTTGCCAACACCCATAAAGTATGAGTCATTAGTCCTGGCCTTGTTGGTGGAGGTGTGAAGCATTCAACAATCCCCAGACAAATCAAGAATACTTCAAACCTCCACCAACAAGGCCACGGCTAACGACTCGTACTTTATGGGTGTTGGGAAGGTTGTAAATGAGGGCCATTGTCCACCTAACGAGCCTATTGAGACTATTGTCCACCTAACGAGCTTATTCAGGTCATTGTTCATCTTATGAGCCTATTTTAGACCAGGTTGACATAAGGACAAAGTGTACTATAAAATGGAGGACTCACCAACTAGCTTTCCTCAGACTCACAAAGCTGTTCGGATGAGCACTGAAATGTTTCAGTCTCTCAAGAAAAGAAGTCCAGTTGCCATGACTCAACTTCCAGATGACTGAGAATCTTCACAGACAGGCAAGTAGGTACCTCACACCCCACTACTTTGTGGTGAAGCGTGCGCGCCCCCTCCCATCCACTTGGATCACGGGGCCACCTCAGGTGCATGCTCCAGTCACTTTGAAGGTCTGCAGACTTGTTTAGCAGCGCCTTTCTCTGAGCAGTCTTGGAATCAAGGGTCTGGAAGGGGATAAAGCATTCTTTTTTGGGACACCCTCCAAATGGAAAGTCTGCTCTTCCACCCAAAAAAGTTTGCAACCTCTGAAACTTGGCAAGAGCCTTTTCCTCAGAAGAGCCAACATTTCGACCACAACACTTCTTCCAGCTCCAAGGATTTTTTTAAACAAATCCTTGCCAGTTCCATTTCTGGACATGTATAGCCTTGGAACAAGGAAGGGAGATATGATGGCCCCTGTCAAATACTTGAAGGGTAGTTATGTAGAAGAAGAGCAGCATCTGTTCTCGATCCTACCAGACTGCAGAA
>JAHTLZ010000195.1:1304690-1332110 GCA_023846285.1 Phrynocephalus versicolor
ACACACACACACACACACACACACACACACACACACAAGACATGTCTTCAGAATGTAGAATGGAAAGGAAAGTTGCTGAGTGCAAGACCTCCCTCCCTCAAGGCATCAGCCAGTGGCTCCATTACCAATGAGATGGAGAATCTGTTCTGTGGTTTAGTCCAAACTCTGCTGGGGGTCAAGTTCAGCACCAGGCGTAGCTCTTCAAATCAAGGCAAAAAGGAGTTGAGCCGCGTGGCCATCACAAAACACAATTGCAAAAATAGGTTACAGGCGATACCTTCATAGGCCACTATTAAAAATAAAAAAGGAACATTGCAAGCTTTCGAGTGCAGTCAATCACCCTTCTTCAAAGCAGGTCCCAGAAGTTCAGACATGGTGAAAGATGTTCTTCACCAGGAGGTTACTTTTAAAGTCCTTAGTTAGATGATGTTCTTAAAATCCATGGCTACGTGATGTTGTTTTCAGCCAGGAAAGGATTCTTGTTGGAGGCAAGAAGGGCAGTTGTAAAAGGCTGCTTCTCAAGTCACACCCCCGTTCTTCAAACAAAGAAACATGGGTCATATACCACCCCCTCCCTTAGCTCTTGTGAACTTTGGAATAAAACCCAGAGTGGATTGTCACATCACAGCCTCTATGGACTGCATCATCTTAACCAGTACATGCGGGGTGCGCATGTGTGGATATATAGTATACCACCAAAGATAGAAACCCACAAACAGAAAGGTATCATTCCACTCAAAAAGCTGCATGATGCACAAAGGTCATAGGCTAACTTTTTCCACTTTCTTCCAAGTTTGCTCATTCGTAGAGGGCCGTTGAGTCTGTGCAATCTCAGCTGCAATGATGCCATACACCTGGAGTCTACATGTGGCTCTTTCTTTTACATCACTCTAATACTTCATTTTAGGAAGGCACGGTGAGCTCTGGTCCATGGGATCATGAAGAGTCGGACACGACTGAATGACTGAACAACAACAACAACAATACTTCATTTATTTATTTGAAATATTCAACCTTTCTCCTAGGGGATCCAAAGCAGTTTACAGTACACACTGCTCTTCTAAGTTTCATATTCTTCATGAAAAAGGCAAAGTGAAAACCTAACATTTACTTACAGTAACCAACATGGGAAAAATAAGGGGGAAATGTGTATTGCATGGTGGAAACACAAGCCTTACTTACAGCTTCACTGGATTGCCGTAATGTGCTTTACATGGGGCTGCCTCTGCACAGTGTCTCGAAACTTCAAAAACTCAGATTGCTGACCAGGGCTGGTTATGGGGATCACATAAACCCCACCCCACCACCGCTATCCCTGGCTGCAGATCAGATTCTGGGAACAATTCAAAGTTATATTCCAAGCTATAAAGATTTAAATAATTTTAATATCTGGACTGGATGGCCCTTGAGGTTCCTTCCAACTCTATGATTGTATGATTATATTTCAATGATTGCATCTCGCATTATGAAGCTGCCAAATAGAGATGGGCATGAAACGAATAAAAATTTCATTTTGTTATTCGTTATTTGTTTTGTTAGGTAATGAAATGAATAATGAACTGCCCCTTCAAAGAAAAACAAAATGAAATGCAATGAAAATTTCTGTTTCGTTCCATTTCATTTTTTTGTTCCGGGACCCAGTCGACAGTCTCCTACCTGACTCCAGCTGCCGCTGCTGCCACCAGCCTCCAGGGAGGGGACTTCCAGCCAAAAAAAAAAGATTAAAAAATGAATAAAAAATAAAAAACCAAACTGGCCCGTGGAACTGGCTGGCAGAATTCCACACAAAGCTGGCTAGCAGAATTCCATGAACTGGCTGCCAGAATTAAAAATAAAATTAAAAATTAAAAAATTAAAAAACGATCTGGCCCGTGGGCCGCTGAACCGGTCCACGAGCACCAGACCCGACCTGTGGGCTGTTGAACTGGCCTGCGGGCCAGCAGAATTAAAAATGAAAATAATAAAAATAATTTTTAAAAGACGACCAGCCCGTGCTACAGCTGGTAAGTGGGCCATGTGGTCGGCCATTTAAAAATTAAAAATTAAAATGAAATGAAATGAAATGAAAATTTAAAAAAATTTAAAAACCTGATCCAGCCTGCGGGCCAGCAGGATTAAAAAACAACAAATAAATAAATAAATAAATAAATAAATAAATAAATAAATAAAACCCCAACTGACCGTGCTACAGCTGGTCGCCGGGGTTTAAAAAAAAAAGGAAAACTAAAATGAAATACGAAATGAATATTTTTATTAAAAAATTATTTCATAATTAACAAAACGAAACAGGGTGGGGAAAACAAATTATGAAATGAAACGCCATTATGGCGTTTCGTGCCCATCTGTACTGCCAAGATTTTAAGACCATCAGGAGGGGCCTTTCTCTCATTCTCACCACTCATGCAGGTACACTTCACAGGACACGGCATAGAGCCTTCTCCGTTGCTGCTCACAGACTTTGGAACTCCCTTCCACTGGAAGCCAGGCTGGCCCCATCTTTGGCATCCTTCCACAAGCAGGCAAAGACCTTTCTCTTCAGGCAAGCTTTCCCTCAGTGATCGGCTGCCTGAGTGGGATTTTTCGAATGGATTGGCGTGCCTTACAGCTTGGAAGGTGTTCTTGGTATTGCTTTTGTTTACTGTGTTTTAGCTGTGGTATCTGTTTGACCCTTTTTAGTATTTGCATACTTACTGTTTATATCATGTTTTCCTGGGGTCCTCTTTAAGGAGAAAGGTGGGGTAAAAGTATTTTAAATAAATAAAATATAATATCTCAGTTCATTCCTTTCATAATGAAAGTACTGTGCTAAGGAACCAGGAACATGTGATTTGCAGTGGTGGCAGTGGTGGAAGAAATGTCTCCTGTCCTACAGCTGACCTTGCACACCGCTGTCTTGAACAGAGTCAAATGACATTTATTAGCCCTACCGCACTTAGGTTTTGAATCGCCTTTTGCTTAAAGTAAAATCGCCTTAAAAATCACCTACCACATTTCCAATCGCTTTTTCCGGGGGGGGGGGGAACCCTTGGCCACGCCCCTTTTCGGTTGCTGTGTCAGTTTTTCTTGCGACGGCCACCAGGGGTGGTGTTTTTTTAAACCAATTTCTAGACCGCTTTTTGAAGCAATCTAGCTGAAACTGCGGACACCATGCACCTTTTTTTTCTGTTTCCCCCTCTGTATGCCTCATCCAGCCTTCGGAAAAGTGGGAAATTAGCTACATTACTTAGAATGGAAGAACAACGGCATGATGTTACCCTAAAAAAAAAAAATCCGAAATAGAAGCAGATGATGGGGAAATGACGGACAAAATCAGAACAAAAAGCGGTTTAGCAAAGTGCAGACGGGGAAACCGGTTCTTGAGAAAATGCCAAGTGCGGAATGCTGAATCGCTTCAGCAACCACATGACCAGTGGAGGGCAGAAGGCGATTCAAAGCAAAAAGCGGTTGCTGTTTGAAGTGCAGTGGCAGCCATTCAACAAGCATTCAAGAACTTGTTAAGGCTGAACTTGTTCATTTCCCTTTTCTAGCATTGTTGCTCTTAAGTCCTTTGAGAGTTTTGGTTTTCACTTTAAGAATTTTTTTCCTGCCATTTTATTGTTCCCAAACATAGGCCAGTTTTCAAAGTCACTAGCCAATAAGGGTTAGAGGAGGGGCAGTGGAAGAGGAGAAAAGGGGGAAATAATGTTTTATGGTTTGCTTCTTAAAAAGTCATGTGAATCAGTATGCAATGGATAATGTCTGTGAACATTCCATAGCTTACAACAATTCACTTCCAAAGTGATGTCATTTGTGTAATTATACAACAGGATTTCAATTAATACAGCAGTACCTCATAAGATGATTGCCCCTTAATATGAAAAGCCCATAGACAAATGAAATTTCTGGGAATAGGAAAACCTCTTAAGATTAATTTTTCCTATGGAATGCCTCGGAAGACAAATTCAATGCATTCCTATGGGAACCACGTTAAACTGCATTTCGTAGGATGCGTTTTTCGTAAAACCAATTGTCTTAAGAGGCACCACTGCATTTTGCCACCCAGTTGCCCTGCTTCAGCTACAAAATGTTGCATGTTAGATGCCATTTGTAACCTTCTGTTGCTGCTTCTATTTTTTTTTCCTTTTGACCACAGAAAAACTATTAAGGAGAAAAGACAGAATAGTCTTTTGGACTGTAATGTTATGAGTTCTCCATTCAAGCATAGCTCTCTCTCTCTCTCTCTCTCTCTTTCACTCTCTCCCCCCCCTCTCTCTTTCTCTCTCTCTCTCTCTCTCATTGGAATAATTGGATTCCCCAAATACCCACCCACCCAAAATGAACATCTATCACCTGACAATGCCGATTAAAGTTAGCTAGGATGAGGAGAGGAAGCCCACTAACTTTGGGTATTTGTACACGACCCCTAAACTCCGCTGCAAATGGCTGCCAGCTCCGGAGCTTACAATTGTTTCCCCACCAGCTCCGGGGTTTGCAGGAAAATAAGTGCGACCGTGCCCACCTAAGTGCGTCCCAGCGCACTTTTCATGTACCTGCTCTTGGAGGGTGAAAATCCCCAGATCCGGATGTAATCTGGTGAGTGCCGGGCTCTCCTCGCTTCTGTTTGGGGTTTTTTGCCTCCTGCCCTTTTAAGAGAAGGAATCAGGACGACGACGGGGCGGCTTGGACCGGCAGACAGAGGTGAGCCTGCATTATTTTGTCCCTTTTTTTCTCCCTCCCCTCACGCAGACAGGAGCAAGGAAGTGCGGAGGGGTGGGGACGCAGGAAGAGCAACGAACCCCCAAGATCTCTGGTCTGAATTTAAGTGGCCAGCGGATCTTAGGGGTCGTGTGAAAAGGCCCTTTGATGGATGGTGGTGAAACATGTTTACAGACAGCGTGGAAGAAGCAGGCTCTTTTTTTTTTCTTCAGCTCCTTGCCCATTCTAAAAGCCCTCTTCTGAACTTCCTCTCTAGTGGGGTGTTGATTCCTTCCACTTTCTCCTTGTACGTGCCACTCAGTGAGAGGAAGATGCACCATTGTTTTGATGCGATCCACTCAAACACCGGCCCCAAATACACATCCATTCCTTAGGCAAAACATGAGTCTTGAAAGCTGCTATTATCTCACATGGCCTCTTCATAGCCACTTGTCTCAGGAGTTTTGCATAACCATTGGTGATTCAGAGATTCACAGGTCCTTCTACACTGAAGTGTTCATTTGGTACGGGAAATGTAGATTTTCTAAAATACCAGAATTTCCCATTCTGGTAGTTCTAACAGCCTGTGGTTCACCTGAGAGAAAGCCCTGAACCAGAAGACTTTAAGGCAGTGGTGGTGAACCTTCAGCACTCCGGATGTTTTGAGCCACAACTCCCAGAATTCCAAGCCTAGATTGCCAGTAACAAAGGACTGTGGGACTTGTGGTCCAAAACATCTGAAGTGCTGAACGTTCACCTCCACTGCTTTAAGGGTTAGCTCAGTGGTTCTCAACCTGTAGGTCCCCAGATGTTCCTGGACTGCAATTCTCAGAAGCTTCCACCACTCGCTGTGCTGGAAGGGGTTTCTGGGAATTGCAATCCAGGAACATCTGGGGACCCACAGGTTGAGAACCACTGGTCTAGCTTCTCCCCAGTTTCCTGCTCAGAAAGAAAACTCCCAGCTAGCATTGGAGCAGGAACAGGAAGCTCGAACAGAGCTAGACCTCGCCAAACTGGTCTTCCAACGTAGGCTTTTCTACCAGGTGCATCACAATTAGGTGCTTGCTAATCCCAGAATGGGGAATTATTTGTCATCCAGAAAATCCAAACATCCCACCCCTATCATGGCCAAACATCTTCTGCAGCCAGGCATGAGGGACCAGCCAGGTGCTGTCTAAACGTCGCCTTGTACCAGCTCCAAGTAAAAGAATCCTGCCCCATAAACAGAGCTAGAACTATAGGATTACTTCAACAAGTGTTGACAGAATCTCCATGTGTGTCTTGGCCTCCACTGTTTCCATTTAAGATGTCCGTTCAAACAACAGTGTGCTGTAATGTCAAAATCTCACATTTTACTTTTGTGTTGAGTTTGTTTGGATAGTCAAGCTTCATGGCCAAGACAGCCTTGTTTTTATTGATCTTATGTAAGCCGCTGGGTACCCTGCCAACCCCTTTCGCCAGTACAACTAGTGTTCCTTGTTAACAACTCTGTGGGCTTTGACTTAGCTTCTCTTGACTCATAACAATTTTTATTAGAGTTACATCAGCCATTCCCTCTGTCTTTTCTCTCCTACTATCCTGCAGACTTGAATTACAGTCTCTGAACTACTTGTCAGCTTGGTGGCCCAGTTAGGGTATTTGTACATGACCCCTAAACTCCGCCGCAAATGGCTCCCAGCTCCGGAGCTTAAAATTGTTTCCCTACCAGCTCCGGAGTTTACAGAAAATTAAGTGCAACCACGCCCACCTAAGCGCGTCCCAGCGCACTTTTCAGGTACCTGCTCTCTGGGGGTGAAAAATCCCAGATTCGGATGTAACCTAGAGTGCTGGGCTCTCCTCGCTTCTGTTTGTTGTTGGTTTTTTGTCTGCTGCCCCTTTAAGAGAAGGAATCAGGACGACGACGGGGCTCGGGCGGCTTGGACCGGCAGACGGAGGTGAGCCTGCATTCTTTTGTCCCTTTTCTTCTCCCTCCCCTCACGCAGACAGGAGCAAGGAAGTGCAGAGGGGTGGGGACGCAGGAAGAGCAACGAACCCCCAAGATTTCTGGTCCAAATTTAAGTGGCCAGCGGATCTTAGGGGTCATGTGAAAAGGCCCTTAGTTTCTCTAGAATCCCCTCAGAATTCAGGGTCTGGAAGGAAGGGAGGAAGGAGGGGCGGGCTTAGGTCCAGGACACACTTCTTTTAGAGAAATATGTCTATGAAGGTTCTCAGTCACCCAGGTCTGGTTATCAGGAAGTTAAGTCATGGCAACTAGACTTCTTTTCTTGTGAGAGCGAAACATTCCGCTACTCATCCAAACAGCTTTGTCAGTCTGAATACAGCTAGTGTGAGTCTCCATTTTAGAGTTCACCTTGATTTCACCTCACCCTGGTCTGAAATAGTCTTGTTTGGTAGACAATGGCCTGGAATGCGTGAAAGTCCCACCTATGCAACCCTCCCCAACACTGGGGATTGATGAAAAGTTTTGCCATGTTGAGTGGCAAACAAGTGTGCCGGAGTCCCCCACGTCTGTTGACAGAGGGGCTTTCAATGCTCACATGAATGGCTTCCCTGACCCCTCTCTCAAACCATCTATCTTCTCTATCTAATATGTGTACATCCTCATCTTTGAATGAGTGCCCTTTGTACTTCAAGTGGGGGTGTGTTGTGTATTGATCTGTATTCCTATTATCTGTAATTGCTTGTTGAAGTAACTGCCTTCCTGTTCCAAAGGGAACAGGCCTATTGGTTGATTCAAGTTGCTGCATTTGGATCCTCAATCCTATTGGTTCCCGCCAAAAGGCAGCTTTGTGATTGCTTGTAATTGTTTCCTTCAAAATGTATCTTTTCCTAGCCAGTCCTGGTTCCTATAAATGTAGCTCCCTCTCCCCAGTCCCCAGTCTTGTTCTCTCCCTGAATAAAGAGCTGTTCCACTAGAAGCTGTCTCCAGCCTGCAATGTCAGAGAGCTGAATCACTGCTGAAATCACTAAACCCCACGTCACGACAGGGTGTGCTGCTGATTCTGGTACTGAGCTGTTGTCCCTCCTATGTTGGGTCTTTCTTCTGTTTATTGTCCATTTGGTTTTAGAGAAGGCTTGTATAAATGAGCATTAGACCTCGATCGCTGTGCTTCATCTCTCCTGGTCCCTTGCCTCACTTGCCTCTCCATGGCTCTGGTGGCATCCATGCTCACATAGCTTCAACCAGGCATATGGCTGCAGTCTCCAGCGTTTGGCTCCTACCACAAGTCCATAAACCTGGCAAGAGCAGACCGGTTCTGCTATCCTCCCACACGTTCCCACTTCCAAAATAGGTGGTGAACCCTTGCATTCCCATTGGTCCAAACCCTTTCAGTTGTCTCTCCTCTGGACCCTATCTCCCTTGAAGCTGCAGGGACTCCCTCCAACCAGCCTGATCCTGTGGAAGCCTGGTCTCTCCCCAGCTGCCTGCTCCTTGTGTACTGAGGCCAGACAGCTCACAAATCGGCACCCCTCACAGCCACCCTGGGAACCATTGCTGATGAAAATCAAGCTCTTCCATTGATTGGATCGATGCCACAGAGAACCACCATCAACCACTGCAAGAGAGAGTGATCCACATGGAGCTTTGGTCTTAAGAACTTAAGAAGAGCCACGCTGGATCAGGCCAAAGGCCCATTGAGTCCAGCTTCCTGTATCTCACAGTGGCCCCACCAGATGCCTCTGGGAGCGCACGAGACTAGATATCTGTCTCCTGATGCCACTCCCCTGCATCTGGCCCTTGATGTACCCCAGTTTTAAGCCTGGAGATTACACATTCTCCATCATGGTTTGTAACCTGTGATGGACTTTTCCTCCAGGAATCTGTCCAATCCCCTTTTGAAGGCATCCAGGCCAGATGCCATCATCACAACCTGTGGCAGGGAGTTCCACAGACTAACAGCACACTGGGTGAAAAAATATTTTCTTTTGTCTATTCTCACTCTCCCAGCCCTCAGTTTGAATTTTTATCCCCTAGTTCTGGTATTTTGCGAGAGGGAGAAGAGTGTCCCTCTATCCACTTTATTCATGCCCTGCATTATTTTGTATGTCTCAGTCATATCCCCCCTGAAGCGCCTTTTTTCCAGACTAAAGAGCCCCAAATGTTTTAGCCTTTCCTCATAAGAGAGGTGCTTCCATGACTTTGCCCGACTTGTTTAATCACAAACGCAAAACAGATACCCCGAGAGTTACAGAAGCATAATTCCTTTTCATTTTATACAGCTACATCATATATTTCAGTATTAATGAAACTTATTCAAGGGTCTGTTAAGCCCATTATTCAGTAAGATGCAGGCTCTCTCTAAACGACATCTATCAGCTCGTCCATTTCTTTCAGGTTCTGAAAATGTTAATAACCTTTCTCAGATCATTACCGAGACAGGTTTTTTTTCCAGAAGAAAGTCCAAGCACATTCTGCTGATATTTATGAGTTTGCAACAAGGCATTTCAAAATATTCTGTTTCCCCCCGCCCCTTCTTCAATTACATGCCACAATCCCAAGGGCATATTTAGTTTAAGCTCATAGAACACCATTTGAGATACACCATTAGAACCTGTTCCCAATAATTTTATGTCCATTGATAGCCCCACCATTTGAAAATGTTAGGGTACCAGACTTCTCCAGTGTTTGAATGGTTTGATTCTCCTGATGTCCTTTGAGAATGCTTTACTGATTTGAGTTGCTGTGTTTACTTGGGCACTGCATTTCTTTAAGTCTGTGAAGATTCTCAGTCATCCAGGTATGTTTATCTAGAAGTTGAGTCCTGGCTACTGGACTTCTTTTTCTTGAGGGATAAAAACGTTTTGCTGCTCATCAGACTGACGAAGCTGTTTGGATGAGCAGCGAAACGTTTCTATCTCTCAAGAAAAAAGAAGTCCAGTAGCCAGGACTCAACTTCCAGATGCATTGCTTTAATTTGCAGACCAATTGGAGATATTATAATTCACAGCATAGAGCAGTGGTGGTGAACCTTTGGCACTCCAGATGTTTTGGACCACAGCTCCCACAATTCGTTGTCATTGGCAATACAGGCTTGGAATTCTGGGAGTTGTGGTCCAAAGCATCTGGAGAGCTGAAGATTCGCCACCACTGGCATAGAGGATGTTCAAATACATTTATTTATTTATTTATTTATTTATTTATTTATTTATTTATTTATTTGCATTTATAAACCACCCAACTTTAAGCAGTAATATGGGCTACTGGTGATGTATAATGAAATGTGGTCTGCCAGCTTGCGATGAAACCTGGCTATTTGCATTCCGAACGAACTGAAGCTTCTGGGCTGCCTTCAAGGACAGCCCCATCGTGAGTGCAGCGCAGTAGTCTTACCAGGATATGATTAAAACAGGAATGATCAATGTTCCAATGAGACATGCCATCCAATCACAGAACCTCAACAGTGGAGCCACTCTGATGCCTAGGACTTGAATGATGTATCTTCTGGGAGGTCAAGGAGCAGGGTCTTTTAAGTGATTGTCCCGCATTTATACCATTTGCTTCTTAGCACCGCTTATGGGATCCCCATCCTGACTAGAGTTTAACAAAAGCATTTTTTTTAAAAGCCCTTTTTCTTTGGCAAAATCATTCAGTGCTGACCTAAGTTTTCATTTCAAAAAGCTTCTAAAATGTAATTTATATCTATACTGTCTCCTTTAACGTTTACCCTAGTATTTGTTGATTCACCATGTTTTGAGAAAAAAAACCAAATAACAAACAAAATACATTAGTATCTATTTTCATCTTTATCCTGTAATTTTTCCCCCATCAGATAAATAATGATATCGGCTTTCCAAATTTGGGGGGGGGGGGGAGAGAGACCAAAGAACTGGGGATAACAACAGTAGATAAATAGGTACCGCCGTAAAAAGTGGGAAAGTAAACAGAGTTGTGTGCACAGAAATGCATTCATCCATGCTGGCCACGTGGCCACGGACTTGCACAACACTAGGTCTTTGACTTGGAAATGAATATGAGCACCGGCCCTAGAGTCAGACACAACTAGCACACATGTGCATGGGGAACCTTTACCTTTTTTATATATATTAATGCATAGCACTGAAATCTTGTCTCAGAAAAGAATGACTAATCCTATTTATGACTTGTGTCTTAATGTCATATTTCTTACATGATTTTCCAATCACATTTTCCCTCTCCTCTTTTTCAGCCACTCCGGTTATTATGAGAGGGTGAGCAATGTCAATGGGCCAATTGGAAGCCAGCTGCAAGAGCACCACAGATTTCCATTTACAGTGGTACCTTGTATAAAGAAATTAATTCATTTCAAATGAAATTATGTTAAGCAAATTTTCCTTTATACAAATTTCCCATAGGAATGCATTCAAAACAGAGTGATCCCATTTTCATGTTGTACAGATTCACCCCATAGGCGATTATGTTAAGCAAATTTCCCCTATCTCCGGAATTTTTTATGTTGTACAAATTTTATATTATACAACTGTTTGTTACACAAGGGTCCACTGTACTAATTTATTCTAGACTAGAGATGGGCATGAATAAAAAAAATGGCATTTTGTTAGTCGTTTGTTGTTTGGAGGGTCCGTTTCGTTTCGTTTCTGTTTTTCACGAATTTTTGCAAAAAAAAATCATTTTCGTTTTTGTTTGCTTCATTACCATTTTGTTACCATTTATTTCAATTTTTTGTGATTTTTTAAAGGATTTTAAGCAATTCACTCATATTGCAGTAACGGAAACGAAACGCACGACAAAATTTCTGGTGTTTCTGTTCGTTTCATTTCATTTTTAGAGATGAAATTCATTTGTCGTTTCGTTACATAACGAAACGAAAAAACGAAAATGGAAATGAAAAATTGTTCATTTCGTGCCCATCTCAATTCTAGACCCACTCTCTCTGAGTACATTTCTGCCTTTCTTTACCTTTTCACTATGCACACTCTGTTTACCTTCTCACTTTTTACAGCGTGGCGCCCAGTATTCGAACCGCTGAGCTGCTGCTGACTTTGCAGCTGACAGTTTCAGCGCTCTAGCCCACTGAGCCACCACTCCCTTTATGCAGTAATAAACAGTATTGGCAAAGTAATATACAGTATTAGCCAATTATAATTCATAACATTTCTCCCCATTCTATATCCAGCTTCAACATGGAATTTCAAAAGATGCTGCTGTGAAGAATCAACAGCGTCTTGAATGGAAGATCATTGATTCCTAATCCAGAATTGATGGTCACTATTTCCTCAGTGGGAGGCACTGGTTAGGAGTCACTGAGGATCTTTCTGTGGGCTCAAATGAAGTGCCACCATTCCCATTATGAGACACGCTCACATCCAAGCACACACCGACAAAAGTCTGTGTGAGTCTGTGGAAGAGATAGCAATTTGACATTCATTCCAAAGAGAAAAGGGTTCAGAAACCAAGATAAATCTAATCCATAAACTCAGATTTTGTCTACAATTTGCCTCAATTTGGCCGTGGTCGCACCTGGGTTTCGATCCTGATCTTCTGAAGGTCCAGCTTTTCCTCTTCGTCCCATCACGTGATTTAATATGTGGGACAAGAGTTCCCACCTCCAAAACTGTTTTCTTTTATTTTAAAGTGCAGTTCAGCCCCTTTGGCCAGCAGGTGGCGCTAGCATTTGAAAAAAACGGACCAATTGGCTGGGGGAAATTAATGCTTACCGGACCTGATTGAACTTCCTGTTGCTCTGATGTGCAGGGAAATAAAAAAAAACATAGCCCATTGGCCCCAGGAACAGCCAGTCGGTGCTATGAAAAAGAAAGAAAAAGAAACCCGGATCATCTGCTTGATCCCACGGCATCTACCTCCTTAAAAGGTGGGTTTTCAAAGCGAGGCAAAAAAATCCCTACCTCCTGGGTAAGTCATAGAAACCTCGCTTAAGGGAGCATTACCAGGTTTTCTTTTTTCTTTTTTCTTTTCAAAAAGCCCGGTGGCCATGGGGACGGCATTTTTAGACACAGTTTATCTGGTAATTTAAACTGCTTTTAAAGGGATGTAGGTCCGGGGCCATTAATGTCTGTCCCACATATTCCAAACACACAGGCACACAAATAGCCCTCCCGCTGTTCTGATCCTTCATACAGCCTGGCAGGAGTGAACTGGAAAGTACAATGCAATTCTTGGTTGCATCAACAGAAGCCTAGTGTTTAGATCAAGGGAAGTGATAGTACCACTCTGTTCTGCTCTGGTCAGACCCCACATGGAGTACTGTGTTCAGTTCTGTGCACCTCAATTTAGAAAGGATGTTGACAACATCAAACAGGTACAGAGGAGGGCGACCAAAATGGTTGAAGATCTGGAAGAAATGTCTTACAAGGAACAGCTTAGGGAACTAGGAATGCTTAGCCTTACAAAAAGAAGGCTAAGAGTGGATAAGATAGCTATAAATATTTGAAAGGATGTCACATTGAAGAAAGGACTGGTTTGTTTTCCATGGCTTCAGAGACTAGGACGCGGGGCAATGGTTTCAAACTACAGGAAAATAGGTTCAATTCAAACATCAGGAAGAACTTCATGACAGTTAGAGCTGTTCAGCAATGGCATAAGATGCCACGGAGGGTGGTGGTGTCTCCTTTGGAGATTTTTAAACAAAGGCTGGATGGCCATCTGTCGGAAATACTGTGATGGGGGTTCCAATATGGCAGGGGGTTGGACTGAATGGCCTTTGAGGTCTCTTCCAACTCTATGATTCTATGATTCTACTAATATTCCAGGCTGGATCTGTAGCCATTAGACATGGGCACGACTTGGCAAAATTCTCATTTCCGTTTCCATTCCTCGTTTCCGTTATGCAACGGAAACGGTAACGACAATTAAGCCGTCAGAACTCGAACTCGAACCGATAAAAGAAAAATTGGGTCTGATTTGTCGTTGTCGTTCATGGCATCGCGGCGATCGCACGATGCCAAGTGGCACAGAAAAAAAGTTTTTAAAAAATAAACCCGATTCCCGGCCAAAAAAGCAGGCGAAAATATGCCTGCCTGAGTGAGGGCACCTACCAGAGGGTTGGTTTCTGGGGGGGAGGTCCCCGGCCTCCCCCTCTCTCCTGTCCTGGGCTGCTCTGGTGGGGGGGCATCCTTGTCGTCTCGCCATGCCATGCGGTGTGGGGGGATCCAAAATGGTGACCGCAATATTTTTTTTGAAATCGTGGTCCAAAAACCCACCAAAGCACCACACAGAAACATGCGAAAATTAGGTATTTTAACTGCCTGAATTTTTACAGTAGCAGCAGTGGGTTTTTCTTGCAATAAATGTCTATCTCCATTTATTTTATTTTATTTTATTTTTATTTTTATTTTTTTACAACTGCGCAATGATGGGCTGGCCATGGGAAGGGACCATGCACATTTTTGGAGCCATTCCACCAATCGCATGGCCACTTGGCCAGGTTTTGACTGAGACTTCTGGGATGTGCCAGTCGGGCATAAAAAGCCCACTAACCCTAGCCCTAACCCTAACCCTAACCCTAACCCATACACCAGTACACTGTCCTTCTTAGTGGGTCAGAGGCACCCAGAGGTGCAGCCCACTAACTCATCCTAACCCTAAGCCTAGCCCTTGCCCTAACCCCAACCCTAAGCTAGATCTGTACTCTCATTGCACTACGCAAGTACACTTCCCTTCTTAGTGAGCCAGAGGGCGCCCAGCAGAGGCATTCTTCTCTCACCTCGCTCACTAGTCCAAAGTTGTACTCCATTATGCTGTCCTTCTTAGTGAGTCAGAGGCTGAGCAAAGGCACCCAAAAGAGAGGTGCCTCTGCCAGTGCCACTTGGTACGCAATGGCTACACTTCCTTTTCCCTTTGTAGTGGGCCAGAGGAGGCACCCACCCCAGAGAGGTGCCTCCAGGAGCCCGCTAAACGCCTTCCCTTTGTAGCGGGCCAGAGGAGGCACCCACCCCAGAGAGGTGCCTCCAGGAGCCCACTACCCTACCCCCCCCAAACCAGTACTAATGACAGACAACAAACGAAATGACAATTTTTTGAAAAATTTCGCAACAAACGGAAACGAGCCGAAACGGGCCGGCTCCGACACACGACAACTCGAAACGTTATTTTTTCTGGTCGTCCCCATCTCTAGTAGCCATAGTTAGCTAGTAAGGCCCATTGATATACTGATGTACCTTGGCCTAAATTGAACCACAAATGAGTACCAAGGATGGAGACGAGAATTGTGGGACTCACTATCAAGTTGGACTTAAGTCCCACCAGCGACTTAACTTGGACTTGACTCTTTTTTATGACTCAGACTCAGCTCGCAGCTTAACCCACCCATGCCTTCTCTCTCTCTCTCTCTCTCTCTCTCTCTCTCTCTCTGTGTGTGTGTGTGCGTATGTGTGTGTCTGTGCATCTTTGTGTCTCTCTGTGTGTGTTCACACAGAGTATTAGAATGATTTATATCCATTTTTCAACCCCAATGGCAGGAAAAGTGAACACCTCCACATTCCATTTGCTTTCACCTTGGTGTAAGCTGTACTGCCTTCTTCATTAACTTCTTTAACTTCTTTAAGCATTCCAATGTAATTTTTTTAAAAACTTCATTTAGCGTTCATTTTGCTTTGGTTCAGCTGTTGTGGAAACCAGCAGCAAGCAATGGTCCAGGGCAGTGTCTTAAGTACCGTAATCAAAAATGTCAGTCTTTGAAACAGTTTGAATATGAATAAAATAGCACAGGGGTCTCCAGCGTTTCTTTAAGGGCCCAAAGTGGTTTACAAATTACAATGTTAAAACAAGAACCAATTAAAACACACACACACACACACACACACACACACACACACATTACAAATTAAGAAGCAATTAAGCTGCAGTAATAACTGAAAATTCATTCATTCATTCATAGAATTTAAAACCCGAAGAGGACAAAAAAACAACATCTGCCTCTAAGATTATATCTGCTACACCACATGGTGCCTGTCCACAATAGTATATACAGTAGTTATGAGATACAGTTCCCTGATATCTGCTTGACACAGGAATAAAAGACCTTGTCCACTTATGTTTCTACCTAAAATGATCCTTTTAAGAGCTGTCCCGTATCTGGCTGGCACAGAACTAGGGCATGCAATCTTTTAGGGAAGATCCATTGAGCTGCAAAATATCTAATTGTTCTGCCTTCACAGATGGGTAACAAGAGCTGAAATAAACTGCACTGAAGATAAGAACTTTTTCAGCACCAGCGAATTTTTACAGGATTGGATAGGGCTAAGGATACCTAAATAAACATAGATACAGTAGATGACAGTAAAAACCCAAATGCAGGCCTTCCTTTAATCACACGTAGAAGCAAAATGAAGAAGAGAATATGGGCCAGAGCTTAGAAAAGTTACTTTTGCAATTCTCATCCAGCTGGTCATCCAAACTACAGTAAACATTGTATCAATTACTTAGTGATATGCTAATGTAAACACCACTGATTGTATGGGCCTGCTGTACTGTATCTGGAATTGCTTTGGACTGCAACTCCATCACTGAATTCACAAGCCACCACAACCATCCGCTATGAAAGTTGTAGTCCAAAGAAAAGGAAGTCATCTTCCCAGCTTTGATGTGGGTGATGGAGCTACACCCCATCAGTGACACACCAATGTTCACACATTAGGCACTAAGGTCTATGAAAGGCATCCTCAGACCATTTGGTCAAACAAGTCCACACACCCTCACTTGTCTAGAAGCATCACAATGAATACACAGAAATCTAAGCTGGCTGTTAATTATAGAGCTCTATAATGTACGACTTGTGCATTAGCTACTTGAAGGACCTTATCTTCCCACACAATTCATCTCTTTTATTATTGAGATCTGCCTCAGAGGGCTCTCGCTTGGTCCAGGAACCCTCTTATGCGTGTTTGGTGCGGAAACAAGACAGGGGCTTTTTGGTGGTAGCTCCCATGCTCTTTCTCAGCAGGCAAAAAGCTTCTTTTCTGGACAAGCATTTGGATATTGAATATTTATTTATTTATTTGAATACTATTTGTTTATTTGAATGACCAGGTGAGAGGGTGGTGATTAGAGGGTAAGTGAAAAGGGGATGGCAGAGAACGAGATTGTTGGACAGTGTCATCAATGCAACCAACATGGATTTGACCAATGTCCAGGAGGCAGTGGAAGACAGGAGGGCCTGGTGTGCTCTGCCCCATGCGGTCACAAAGAGTCGGAGACAACTTAGCAACTGAACAACAACAGAAGTGATAAAAATATGGAAAATGCTCCAGTATTGGGACAGGTTGATTCACTTTTTGAACACATGGTGTAAAGGGAAATGTAAATTGGCCCAGGGTCATTTTACCCAACAAACCTGCATCCCCAGTCGTTCTTCCTTCTGCCCCTAGGACTACTTTTTTGGGTGGGGAGGGGGTAAAGGATCCATTTGCATTGGTTTAAGCTTGTGGGAAGCCTTTTGAGTTTTCCATAATTTGCACAAACTGCTTTTCGGCAAAAGAAACAATCCATCCAAATGCTTCTAACTTTTAAAAGCTCTTGCAACAAGGCAGCAGCTGTTAAGAGTCGTGTGCATTCAGTGTGTACAATTAATGCAATTTGTGTGGAAATCACTCCTGGAAAAGCAAGAAGTCCTGTTAAGACAGAGAGGAAATGAGTGGGAGGAGGGTTGCAGCTTCATCATTCCTGCATGCAAGGGTGAGACAACTGAATATTTATAACCTTGGCATCGATCACCGGTTCTATTCTGAAGTCTTGTTCTTTGGCTATAATTTCTCCCCCTCTTTTTTTCTTCCAAAAATGAAAAGGCCTCTTCTTCTATCTTCAAATGCCTTCAGGAAGTTATAATTTATGAAGCTTTTAAGCTCCTCACCTGCCTTAATCACATTTTATTATTCTGGAATGAAATACAGGTTATGGGATGTAAAAACATAAAAAGCTTATTTTACTGTCTCTCTTTCCAAGACGGAGCCAATATATGACTATTCTGACGAGCAGCTGTTTTTCTTGGATACCTCCTTTGAAAAGTCTAGAATTTGGAATCTGAGCTATAGGTCATTTAGTCCCAATGGCCATGCTTGCTGTGGGTTCTGGGCCTTGTAGTCCAGGAAAGTCCATGGCGAAGACCCATGGGTTTCAGCCCCTTCAGCCATTGTTCACCTAAAGGCCCATCGAAACTATTGTCTAAACGAGCCTAATCAGGCCATTGTTCATCTTATGAGCCTATTTCAGACCAGCGTCAAAGTGAACTATAAAATGGAGGACTCACCAACTAGCTTTCCTCAGACTGATGCAGCTATTTGGATGAGCAGCAAAATGTTTCAATCTCTCAAGAAAAGAAGTCCCGTTGCCATGACTCAGCTTCCAGATAAACTCACCTGGGTGACTTAGAATCTTCACAGACATATTACTAAGCTGTAGTTTTTCAATTGGCTCCTCGATCGTTCTATCATCCATCAACATCTCCCCTTGGTTATTGATGTCCCTTGGTGAGCAATGATGCAGGGCAACAAATACCACCATGAAACACAAACGGGAGGAATGATAGTTGAAGATGAGTAAGCCAAAAAGGATAGGAGAGGAGGCATAGCTCTGAACACATTCAAAAGAGGAGAAAATAGTCATTGTGACTCTTGAAAGATTAACTGCTATATTTTAATGTAAGTGTCCGTGGTACATTGTCCATGTTTTCAGACATATGAGTTATAGAGACAACATGGCAGAATATTCACCAACTGCCTTTTCACACAACCCCTAAGATCCGCTGGCCACTTAAATTTGGACCAGAGATCTTAGGGGTCTGTCGCTGTTCCTGCATTCCCACCCCCTCCACACTCCTGGCTGCTGGCTGCGTGAGGGGAGGGAGGAAAAAAAGGAAGAAAAGAATGCCGCCCAGATGCATTCAGATCTCTTAATGGGGTGGGGGCAAAAAAAGAACAAACAGAAGCAAGGATAGCCCGGCAGTCCCTACGTTATATCCGCATCAGGAATTTTCACCTCCAGAGAGCAGGTACCTGAAAAGTGCGCTGGGACTCGCTTAGGTGGGCGTGGTCGCACTTAATTATCTGTAAACTCCGGAGCTGGTGGGGAAACAATTTTAAGCTCCGGAGCTGGGAGCCATTTGCGGCGGAGTTTAGGGGTCGTGTACAAATACCCCAAGAGACTATGGTGTTTTGATGCATTTTGCACCTCATAAATGACACTTGTTTGGTATTCAGTTCTGATGAAGCCTGGTTCTCTAAAGAGCAACGTGAGTAAAGAAAATAACAGGGGGGGAACTATGTGGGAATGTAGACTATGGCAGACTTTACTTTTGAGCTTTGTTCTGAAAAAGTGAGTCCGGTTAATTGGGAAAGAGAACAAGACAGTGAATGAGAGCATAATTATTACATTTGGTAATGACTTAAGAACCCTTGGCTGATATTTAATCAATTGATATGGGTGGCCAGCATATATATGCATATATTTTATCTCACGCTTCTAACCTGAAAACTATAACTATTCAAAGGGGACTCCTTAAAGAAATTTGGAACCTGGTTTCAATGGATACCGCAGTTTCAGTCCATTTTGGTCAAAATTTTAGGTGACAAAGGAACACTCAGTTAAATAGAGGACCTGTTAATTTTTCTCAAGCAAGAGTCAATTGTAGGCAGAGCCTGTCCCAAGTAATTCTAGTGTTCTCCTCATCCTATTGTCCAATTACAGTAACAACAACAAATTATCAGCAGGTGGACTGTAGCAAGCTATCTGATTCTGGATTGCTCAGTTTGTTAGCTCTGGCTATGAAGTCCGAAATTAAAACTAACAGCACTGAGTTCTGGGGAGTGAAGAAATATAGTTTCCCTGGTGATGGAGGAAGCCAGGAATGTTAGAAGTCATAGTTATAGATGGGAGCATCTGTGAATAGGGTCTTTCTATTTACAAAACACGAACAGGGCTCAAATATGCTACTCACTGCGCTTTAGCTCTTGGGCATGCACAAAGGAACTTGTTTTGGACACATGCTCCACTTTTCAGTCATTTTTGATCAGAATATTAGGTGACAAAGAAACACTCGGTGAAACAGAGGAATGCCAAATCAGAAAGGCCTGAGGAGGGGAAGGGGCTCATAAAATTCACCTTTCCCCAAGAGCAGTCTCTTTTCCCAACATACACATCACTCCAGCAAATTAGAAACTTCGAGTAATGCAGAAGATGGCATCAATAAAATATTGCATTTTGTTTGAAGACAAGGCTCTGCTCACCCAGAATGCCAGGAACTATGTGAAGCGGTCTGTGGAATTCATAATAACAATTCCTCTGCATACCATGGATGCATACAAAGTTCAAAATCAAGACGTATTTTCTCACCAAGGAAGGGTGTTCCCATGAAAGGACTGATACAGGGTGGGCGCCTCGCCCACCTTCACTGCTTTTGAATTGTTGCATGCCATCTTCCAGTAATGTTTATACTGTGTTCCCCCTCCCTTTCGCGGTTCATATACAGTGGTACCTTGTATAAAGGAATTAATTCGTTCCAAATGAAATTATGTCAAGCAAATTTTCCTTTATACAAATTTCCCACAGGAATGCATTAGAACAGAGTAATCCCTAATTGTGGCCATTTTTATGTTGTACGGATTCACCCCATAGGCGATTCTGTTAAGCAAATTTCCCCTATCTCCAGAATGTTTTATGTTGTACAGATTTTATGTTATACAAAGCGTTTGTTATACGAGGGTCCACTGTACTGCGGTCCCGGTATATTGCGGGACCACAGTATATGAAAAGAAAGCCCCCCCCCCGGTAAACTGGGTGGGTTTATTTCAGGCCTCCTGTACTTACCCCAGGCCTGCCACTGGGGTGGCCTTCCTGGGCCTGTCGGAGGCCTCAAAAGTGCTTTGTGACAAACCAGAAGTGACTTCCAGATCATCTGAAAGCACTTCTGGGGCCTCCAACAGGCCCGGGAAGGCCATTGGAGGCCCGTTTGGGGGCAGCACCAGGCCTCAGGTAAGTGTAGGAGGCCCCAGACAGGTCCCCTAGTTCCGACCTGGGTCAGCATCCACATATGGCGGATTTTCAATTATCATGGGTCAGGTTGGGTCCCTAACCCCCGTGATGGGTTTGTTTTTTTTACTGTACCAGCTTGTTAGAGGCAACCCTTGAAGAAGCCAGACTGGTTCTCTTTAGGAAACACACTCTGCTTTGTTTAGTGGCATTTTTGTGGCTTACGTTGTCTTTCCTATCCTACACATATACGCCTGTCAGATGACAAACCATTTGAGGAGGTGGCGCAGGGTGCCACAGTTTTTAGATCTCTCTTTAGGATAGGATATTTTCCTAGTTTCACTTTATACAAAATGAAGGCTTTTGTATTTACATTTTAACATATGTATACATCTCATAAATATGCCCAGATAGACCCATTTTATTTATTTATTTATTTATTTATTTATTGAATTTATATCCCACCCATCTATCTTCCCAAGGGAACTCTGGGCGGCTTACAGGGCTGAACAGGTCAGCAGACCATACAAACTGGGGCAACATCAACAGTTTAAAAACAACACAATAAACAACTTGGGCATCATAAAAAATATATATGCTGCGTTATGAATGAAACATTTTATATTGCTAAAGGGCTGAAATAAGTTTAGGTTTGATATGAATTAAGTATTACATTTATTTCAGTTTTCCCTCAAAGGTCTACAATAGCAGAGGAGGTGGGGAACTGCAGTTGCTTTTCCCCATGGCCTCAAAATTTATGGAAATCTTATGTGTTCAGGGATGCTCGTAGGTGTTGCCTGGATCCTGCCCCGTATTCTGTAGCTGGAGGCACTGCGCCTCCCTCATATGAGTTCTTCCTCAATATGTTACGCATCACTTCTGATGAATTCTACATCCATCCGGGTCTATTAATTGAAATGTATTCTTTACAGCTTTCGGTACATTACACTGAACGTGTCTGATGAATTACCAATTACATCACGCTATACTGTATTATTTTCCACCCCACCCTTCCCGGCAACAATTCACAGTCCTGCTTCTTTCAAACCCCGGTGGTGGGTTTGATTCTTTCCCACTCATTATCTGGCTGCTGGCCGATAATGTATCGTGCAGCCATAATGATGCTTGATTTTCATGCGCCGCTCAGAATGACACCTTTTGATTAGCAGGTGAAACCAAACATGACACGGGCAACCTTTTTTATAATGCCGAAGCAGCTCTCCACCAAGTGGTTCTATCTCACCACCAGGACCCGTTAAACGGAGCTGAGGGTTCTTGATGAGGCTGAGATTGTTTTAAAGGAGGCACCTTTCTCATGCCACCAAACGGAACGATCGTAGCCGCGCGTGCAGTGAGAAACTCCTAGCTTTCACAGAATATTATACTTCACTTTCACCATTGGTGAAATTACTGTACTTTGAGAAATAGGTCTACCTCA
Organism: Phrynocephalus versicolor; assembly: GCA_023846285.1. Classification (NCBI taxonomy): domain Eukaryota; kingdom Metazoa; phylum Chordata; class Lepidosauria; order Squamata; family Agamidae; genus Phrynocephalus; species Phrynocephalus versicolor. Next base: position 1,326,722 of record JAHTLZ010000195.1, read on the forward strand.
GAGCTAAAAAAAAATGTAGCTGGTATAATAACCTTGCAGCATGCACTCCGTGTTTTGACCAAACCATCCCCACAGCATTATTTTTATGGACGAGCATCATTCATGAGCCCCTTCTGACCCGCCAGTTTCCTGATCCAACATATTAAATTCCAAGAGGAGATTATTCACTTATCTGCTGCCTAAAAATACTAAATAAATCCCATCCATACATATTTATATGTATTTCCAGGGTGTATTTACCAAAACAGGCCACTAAAGAGCGAAAGAATGCAATGTATAGCATTCAATATTTCTCCTTTTTTGGCATGGGTGGGGCTTGAAACCAACCCCCCTCATATACTGCAGTCCTGTTGTCCTTCTCACAAAGAAGAGAAAGTGGGGTGGTATCGGTGTCTCCTGTACAGTACTTTTGGAAATGCTCATTGAATCTATAAACAACAATCCCACATTGTATCTTTATAATTATTTGCCCAAATGAACTTATGACTGGATCTGATCATAACATATGACTCAGGGCTCGGTCACACATCCCTTTAAAGACAGTTTTAATTACTAAATAAATCGTGCCCAAAAATGCCATCCTCATGGCCACGGGGCGAAAACCCGGTAATGCTCCCTTAAGAGAGGTTTCTGTGACTCACCTTCCGACTTGGGGAATCTTTCCTCCCTATTGAGTACCCAGCTTGCTGGGGGGGCAATGTGTAGCCTGCACACTGTAATTAAAATTGTAAACCACCCAGAGACTACTTGTAGTAGTATGGGGCGGTATATAAGCAGAACACTTTGCTTTGCTTTGCTTTTAAAAGCCAGATTTTAAGGAGGAAGACACCGTGGGACCTCGCTGCATGATCCGGGTTTCTTTTTCTTTCTTTCTGCATAGCACCCACCGGCTGTTCCTGGGGCCGATCGGCGCTGTTTTTTTTTAATTTGCCTGCATATCGGAGTAACAGGAAACTCTATCCGTCCGACAAAGATTAATTCCCCCCAGAAAAGTCTTCCGGTTTTTTTTCAAATGCTAGCGCCACCTGCTGGCCAAGGGGGCTGAACTGCACTTTAAAATTGAAAAACCAGATTTTGACGTGAGACCTCTTCTCCCACATTTAAATCACGTGATGGGAAAAAGAGGAAAAGCCGGACCTTCAGAAGATCAGGATCGAAACCCAGGTGTGACCACAGCAAATGGGGGACATCAAGGGAATCACAGCGCCAATCATTTCGTTTGCTCAAACCCTTCCTAAAAATATGTTGTGGCGGCCACTAGTATATTCTAAACTTGATATTTTATTGGATGAGTTGTAGCTTAAGATAGTAGATATCTCAGGTTGGCTGATGAGTACAGTCTTCCAATAGTTAGGAAGAATAAGCAAATAGTTCCATAGAATTTAATATACCAACGATGCCAATCTGCACCTTGCATAGCGCAAACAGCAGACTCTCTCTACAAAAGAATTGATGGATATAAATCTGACATCAGGAATGGCAGTAGGAAGAGAAAAGTAGGAATGGCAGTAGGAAGTGTCCACATATCTGGACACCCTTTGGAGGACTTGAATGTTGCTGCTTTGCTGAGGAAAATACTGCAAAACATGAGTTGAAAAGAAAATCTGCTGAAATATATATGCAATAGATCAATTTAAAGGGACTAAAATGTCAATTATGAACACATAAGAACAAAGTCATTACCAACTGTGAAATGCTGCAACAATCCCCTACGCTACTGTTGCCTTGTAATTGATAACTGAAATTATTCATAACATGATAGCTATTCTGCTACTAACAAACAACTGTCAATTTTTCCATTATTTGTATCCCATAAGAACATAAGAACATAAGAACATAAGAAGAGCCATGCTGGATCAGGCCCAAGGCCCATCTTGTCCAGCTTCCTGTATCTCACAGTGGCCCCACCAGATGCGTCTGGGAGTGCACGAGACTAGATATCTGTCTCCTGATACCACTCCCCTGCATCTGGCCCTTGAAGTATCCCGGTTTTAAGCCTGGAGATTACACATCTCCATCATGGTTTGTAACCTGTGATGGACTTCCTCCAGGAATCTGTCCAATCCCCTTTTGAAGGCATCCAGGCCAGATGCCATCACCATATCCTGTGGCATGGGGTTTCACAGACTAACAACACGCTGGGTAAAAAAATATTTTCTTTTGTTTCCCCATCTGGTTGTATAAATATAACAGTTGTAAAAAGAGATAGGCACAAACTATCAGTTTGGCAGTTCGTGCTGGTTAGTTTAGTAGCCAAACAGATGTTTGGTACCAGTCCTGCCTCCATATGCAGGTGCCCACTTAGGCTGCTATCCCACGACCACTAAAAACCACATCAAACTGCTCGAAGATGCAGTTAAATTTTGGCCCCACGGCCGGCAGACTTTAAAGGGGGGGGGATGTGACCACGCCCATTTAAGCACAACCCAGCGAGTTTTACAAGTACAGTGGCACCTTGACTTATGAATTTAATCCGTTCCAAATGCATGCTCTTAAGTCAAACTACTCTTAAGTCAGGGTACCTATCTAAAAAAAAATTAAAAATAAGTTAAACAATAAAAAATGCAGTAACCCCCCACCTATTGGGGGTTAGGGACCCACCCGACCCACGATGCCTGAAAATCCGCAATATGCGGAAGTGGGGTGGGGGCGCGGGGAAACAGATCCCCTTGCCGCCGCCGGCACGCGCTGGTCAGAGAAGTCTTGGGGCAGTGCACGCCGCTGGCGGCAGGGGAATCTGACCTCCCGCCGCCATCCGCCTCGCCACCCCAAGACTTCTCATCCGGGGCCGTCTCCATTGAAATGCATTAGCTCAATGCATTTCAATGGAGAAAATTTTCCCCATTGGAAAACATTGGCTCAATGCATTCCAGTAGGGAAAATTACTCCATTGAAATGCATTGGCTCAATGCATTTCAATGGAGATTGCAGGGCAGCACCCAACGCCGCTGTCCCGCACTTTTCCGAGAAGCCTTGGGCCATGTGGGAGGGCCGCGTGGGTGATCGCATTGCCCCCGCCTGCTTCCCACGCAGCCCGCGGCTTCTCGGAGGAGTGGGGGACGGCGATTGCCCCCTGCCGCCCCCGAGGCTTCTTGGAGGAATGCGGGGGGGGCAGCATGGGGCAATGCGATTTCCCACCACCACCACCACCCAAGCGGCCCTGAGGCTTCTCGGAGGAGTGGGGGCAGCACGGGGTGATGTGATCGCCCCCCCCATCGCCCCCCACACGGCCCAAGGTGCAGGTACTGCGATCCTACGATATAGTGGGACCGCAGTACCTGAACCGCGAAATGGTGGGGGGTGACTGTATATGTGTAAGTCGAGCAGACCATACCTAAACTTTGTAAGGCGGCAGTTAAAATGCCAACAGTTTTGCGCTCTTAAGTCAAATTGCTCTTAAGTCGAGCTGCTCTTAAGTCGGGGTACCACTGCACCTGGTCTCAAAGTGGCACAAAGTTTGTCTCAGTTCTGATGCAGATTTTTAACTGGTGGGGACTCGGAAAATCCACATCAAAACCTTTTCGTTCCACTGTGTTGCAGTTCCCGCTCGTGGGGACACAAAATATGTGGTTCTTTAAAATGAACCCATGGGAACTGTGTTTTCAACCACGTGACGGTTCCAGGTGGAAATCCGCATTTTATTTGGTCTGGATTTTCTTGCTATGGGATAGCAGCCTTATTAGAGACAGCACCCAGGGGGGAAATGGGTCAAGGAAGTCAGGGCTCTGTCTATGAGTGGGCATTCAGCAGAGACACAGCTCGGGAGTAACAAACACTGTCTATGAGTGGACATTCAGCAGAGACACAGCTCGGGAGTAACAAACACTTGTTTGGCCACTAAACGTGCCTCCATGAACCACTGAACCAGTTCATGCCCATCTCTAGTCATATAATTTCACATTTATGTCTGAGGAAATGTATGAAGGTGATTTTGTGATGGAGGCAAAGAAAGAAAGCTAACACTTCTGAGGAAGGAACAATTTCCCCTGGCCATAGTTGTGGCAACTCCAGAAAGAAAATGGCTGCCATTGTGCCTTCTTAAGCAAACATGCCAGAAAGACATGAAAGGTGTTCTGATCTAATGGTGTAAGCTCCCTTCCCCAGCTGTAGCATTGACTGAAAATGACCAAATTGGCTTACTCCCTTGGACGCCAGCTGAGTGTGTGCTTGTTGCTTTTAAGATAGGGCAGACAACCCAGAAATATATATGATTGTAAACATTACAGATCAGACGGCTTACCTCTGACCTCCTTCCGCAAAGTGCTCTATAAATATCAGAGATGAGGCTGAGAAGATAAAAGCTGTTTCTTGGACCCCCTGCAATTTTCTGTATCATTTGTAGAATTTGTAGACCTCAGATTGGTTTGTTTTCTCTAGTCACTTCAGTAGACTTAAAGTAGCATCTAAAATCAAAGCCACTGGGGGGCTGTATAGATGTTCTCTCGGCTGCTTAGAAATCACCTATTTGCTAGCAGCTCACATGCAGCTTGAAGAACATTTAAACAACAGCTACCCCATTTTGATGGCAGATGTGCGCGTGCATGGTTTCATGTTCGGTCTGAACGTGCAATGAATCTTTTAGGCTCAAGGAGCATCACTGGGCAGGGAACAGGTTTTCTGCAACAAGAACAATTTGAATTAAAAGTAATAAAACAAAACAATTTGCTTCTAATTCTGCCAAACAGCATGGGATCGTGCAAGTTAACACATGGTAATACGAAAAAGACATAACCCCTTCGAATCTGGATTAATCACAGTATTTGGATGAAAGGGTGGCAGTGAATGAAGTACCAGGAGATTATTAAAACCCGACCAATAATGAATTCCATACAAGCCTGCTCGCTCCCTAAGATCAAACCAGGAGGCCCTGCTAAAGGTGCTATCCTTCAAAGAGGTGATGGGGGTGGCATGTCAAAACAGGGCCTTCTTGGCAGTTGCCCCCACCCCAACTTTGGAATACCTTTCCAACAGAGATCCACCTGGTGCCAATGCTTTTAGGTTTTCAGCACCAGGCAAGAACCTTCCTGTTCAGCCAGCATTTTAATTAGCCTGACACATAAGCAGCAAGATTTTATTATTTTTATATTGTTGTTTTAAATTGTTTCATCTTTTTATATGTTTTTATTACTTAGAAAAAAATAAGAAATACAAACTTCCAACACATTATGAAAGTCCAACACAATTACATTCGTGACTTATATATGGTTTTTAATGGTTATGTTGTTTCATAGTTTTAATATATTGTTGTACGCCACCCAGAGACGAGTTGGTAGTGGGGCGGCTAAAAAAAATTGTCAGTTAAATAAATAAATAAATAAATAAATAAATAAATAAATAAATAAATACATACATACATACATACATACATACATACATACATACATACATA
>JAHTLZ010000195.1:1343561-1363784 GCA_023846285.1 Phrynocephalus versicolor
GTGTGTGTGTGTGTGTGTGTGTGTGTGTGTGTGTGTGTGTGTGTGTGATCACTGTAACATTTATTACTTTCTTACCATCATTTCCCCATTTGCATCTCCATGCTCATTTTGCTTTTATGGTCCCTTTGGTGGAAATCAATGATTTCTGAGGTGGAGTTGGGGGGAAAGTCATTGAGAGTTATGCTTTCTGGGTAAAGAGTTTTCTGAATCTATCTATTTTTTTAAAAAGGAAACGTGGTGGCTGTGAAAAAGTCTGTCTCGAAGTTACGAAAGCTAATCTGAAGGCAATTAATAGCTGACCTTTTATTTTTACGGACTGCAGCACGGAGGGCCTACATCTGGTTTGGCAGGATGGAGCGATAGCTGCAATGCATTAAAAAAAATTGGTTGTTCCAAAAGTGGGGTCAGTTGACAGTTCTTAGAATTCACTAGGGCCTGGAGTTGCTGTGGGGTGGAGTGAGGAAATGAATCGATATTACTTGTTTGCTTCTTAAGCTTCCTGTTTCGTTTCACCAAAAATAGTGGTGGGGGGGGTAAGGTACAGCCAAAGGTCAATCTTTCATCCAGAGAAACGCCATTATCTTGTATTTCCCACATGTGTGTTACAGTATATAAAGTCCATACAGACTCAGTTCAGCTGTTAATGAGATTTCTTTCCTTCTTTCCTTCGTTCCTTCGTTCGTTCGTTCGTTCCTTCCTTCCTTCCTTCCTTCCTTCCTTCCTTCTAACAATCGTCAAGGGCTAGGCCACATATCCATATTTACCCCTGGACAACTACAACATCTGTTGCAGGGTTTTGAATTTTTGGTTAAATTCCTCTAACTGTAGAACAGAAGTGCAGAAGCAGAATAACTCAAAGTTCCCCAGGTTGGAAGGTACTCTACCCCTTTCCTTATCGACCAGCGCTTATGGTTTCAATAACTCCTCCCAGGTCATTTGAAGACCAAAGAATGGAAACCTTTAATTTACTTGCAGTGAACAGATGAAAAGCCTATTGATAAACGTGACTCAACAGCTTCAACAGGCCCTAGGGGGAAGACGGAAAGCATTGAGCAGAGAGGCAGGATTCTCTTTGAATTTAGAGAATAGATTGCCAGCCCAGAAAGGTTCCTCTCAGCCACACATTCACCAGTCAGCATGAGAGGTTGTAAAAAAAAAAACCCCAACATCATAAGAACATAAGAAGAGCCATGCCAAAGGCCCATCTAGTCCAGCTTCCTGTATCTCACAGTGGCCCCACCAAATGCGTCCAGGAGCGTACAAGACTAGACATCCGTCTCCAGATACCACTCCCCTGTATCTGGCCCTTGAAGTATCCTGGTTTTAAGCCTGGAGATGACACATCCCCATCAACTGACAGCTTTCATGTGTGAGTGGTTCATTACCTTCAACTAGATGTTTTAAATTTGGATGTGGGAGAAGGTATGGGGTGGCCATTGGAGCCCCCAAAACATCCTGTGGTGACCCCTTGTCCACCACTGACAGAGAGAATGTGGAAGTGCCTTGCATCTTATGTCCAGACTGAAGCCAAAAGTGCCTATTTTTTTCCTTATAATCTGTTGCTTTACAAGATTCAAGCTCTTCCCAAGAGCCAGCAGACTATGGGTTTGGTGCAGAACTATCCTGGCATAGTTCTCTTGTTCTCATGTGTCTCTTCCTTCACATCAAGAAACCCACATTCCCCTCCTTGGTGCCCAGCTGACCAATATCTGGCCCACTGTCAACGAGCTGGGAAGGAAAACATGTCAAAGTTACTTTGTTAGACTACCACTCCCAGCTTACATGGCGATCATTGCAAGGGCTTTCATTATTGATGTTCCTTGGACATCCCTTAGGCCATGGGTTCCCACTCTCCAGCATCCTCCAGGTGCAATTAGACTAAAACTCCCAGAAGCTCTCACCACTAGCTGTGCTGGCCAGGATTTCTGGGAGTTGCAGTCCAAGAACATCTGGGGACCCAAGTTTAGGAACCTCTGTCTTAGGGCATAAGAGATAAACATATCTCTGTGCAGCCTATCAAACTAGAGACATCTATTGAGAACCTAGTTATTTGAGCCATATTACACAGCCCCCAGGCGCATCGCTGCATAACATTTTCTCACATCACAGCAGGGGCTACACTTTAAGCTTAAGTAGCATACACTTGGTTATCTCAAGGTAGTTTTCTTTCTTCTCAGTGCCCCCGGATTTCACAAGCTAATCCTTCTCAAGATGTCTGAAAATATCAACCTCATTAATTAATTCTCCTTTGGCGTCTAATGGTGCAAGGCGAACTGTTTTAAGAAAATTAAAGACTTGAATGCAGCCTTATTACCAAGAATCATAACACTGGTTACGTGTAAGTGTTGTTGTTACTGTTGTTGTTTAACCAACATGTTCTGTAGCATCCGTCACTGCTGTGTGACATTTCTGTTTCTCATTATCACTCAGGATTGCCTCTATGCAGTTTTCAAAGTGTAAAACTGAAACCACCACTAGTCATAAAAGGGCCTTTGAAAAGTGGCCTCCCCCAATGGAATTAGCTTTCCTCATTGTTCCATACCAGGCAAAACCTCCTTTATACTCCTTAAGGTTCAGAGGACAGGGTCTTAATGCTCCTTATTAGAGATGGGCACGAAACGAACAATTTTTCGTTTTTGTTACGTAACGAAACGAAAACGAATTTTTGCCTCCAAAATGAAACGAAACGAACAGAAACACCAGAAATTTTGTTGTCCATTTCGTTTTCGTTATGGTGATACATTGAATTGCTTTAAATGCTAAAAAAAATCACAAAAAATTAAAAAATAGTAACGAAACGGTAACGAAACAAATGAAAACCAAAATGAATTTTTTTTCAAAAATTCACAAAAAACGAAAACGAACCAAAACGGACCCCCTAAACGACAAACGACAAACGAAACAACATTTTTTTGAGTCGTGCCCATTTCTACTCCTTATATCAGAATGTGGCTAGATTGTTGTTTTACTGTTGTTCAGCTCAGAAGCTGCTTACAAGGAACACTTGGCTGGGTAGCAAAGTTTTGGGGCACCTGAGGACAAAGTTGTTTTGGCGCCCCTCCGGCCCTCCCCAACCCCATCACATCCACCCAGCAAGGGAGGCAACTCTGCAGGCACAGGGTGCACGGGTGTGCAGGGTGTGTGTGTGTGCATGCACGCGGTAGCCCAGAGCAAGGCAAGGAAGAGTTGGAGGAGGAGGAGGAGGACACTGCAACCACCGCGCTCGCACGCCTGCCTGCTTACTTTGCCGCTCACCAGGTGCATGGTGGTGGCGGTGGCGGTAGCGATGGTGGCTGGAACAGAGTGGGTCCCGTCGCCAAGCCTGAGGACTGCTGGAGGGAGGGCACAGGGCTTCCTCCTCCCCTCCAGATTGCTGCGCCCAGGGCAGATGTACCCTTCTCCCCCCCCCCCGATACACCTCTGGGAACACTAAAGGTAAGGCAGGCATTTTTTTTAAAAAAAAAGCATGCAAATAAATAAATGGACAAATGTGACCAGCCTCATGGTGAGCCATACTTTCCGAAAAGGCAAAAAAAAAGTGTCCCAGAATTTAGTAGACAGTGGAGAGAGCAGAAGGCATTTCTAGAGATCATTCTCTGGAGTCTGCGGTTCCCACCAAGAGTCTAGTGAATGGATCATTGTCCCTGCACTATGGCAGCCATACTCAGAGACATGACCTTATCCAGATGATATGAAAGGTGTCTGGATTAGGGTTGGGCCCAGGACTCAGGAGAACTGGGCTGAAATCCCTGCTCAGCCATGGAAATTGTCTGGAAGGTGGCAATAGCTACTTCCAACCAAGGATGGTGACTTGAGCTGCAAGATTCACTGTCAAGTTGGACTTCAGTTGCACTGGTAGCATGATTCAAACACAACTCAGGGTGGGGTGGGGCTCTTTTTCAATGATTCAGACTTAACTTGCTATTCGGAACCTACCCACCCCTCCCTTTTTCTAGAGGAAAACCCTTGTTGATACCAAAGACTCATAAATGGTCCTCAGACCCAAAGACTTATCAATGTAGTTGCTTCCAACACCTCTCATAACATGAAACCCCAACTAGGGCCACTGTACGTTGCAAGTGAGCTGACAAGACGTAAGCGTGAGCAAAAGCCTGTGCGAAGATTTCTCATGGTTCCTTTGTTCTCACAAGAGGAGGGTGATGAGTTTGAAGAGACAGAGCTTCTGCGGTCCATCTGGGCTCTCAGCATGAGTTGGAAAATAAGGACTAAAACTTAGATGGAGGATATGGACGCTATCTTAGATGGAGCATGTGTATAGCTATCCGAGAACTCAGACTTGTTCTCCTCCACATATAGGAGGAAGATGAAACTGAGGCATACATTCCTTGTTGGTTCCAGACTTATCTCTTCAGAAACACCAGCAATATGGGTTTTCCTCTTAAATGCTAAGCTCAAGACATGTGTCACTACTACCCTATGTCTATATGGGGTGGTGGTGCTCCAAGGTGGTTCAATGGGCCCAAAATGCAGCAGCCAGATTGCAGACTGGGGCGAGTTACAGAGAAATCACATTACACCCCTACTAGACAGAGAAGATCGGTGGTTTGAGAGAGGAGTCAGGGAAGCCATTCATGTGAACATTGAAAACCCCTCTCTCAACAGAGCTGGGGAGCTCAGGCACAGTCTATCTGCCACTTATCAGGCTGGGATTTCAACAATACCAGACAAATCAAAAATACCTCACACCTTCACCAGCAAGGCCATAGCTAATGATGACCCATACTTTATGGGTTTTACCACCTTAGGCCATTGTTCACCTTAAGGCTATGGATACTGTTGTCTACCTAACAAGCCTATTCAGGGCATTATTCATCTTATGAGCCTATTTCAGACCAGGGTGACAAGAGGTCAAAGTGAGCTATAAAATGGAGGACGCACAACTAGCTTTCCTTAGACTGACGAAGCTGTTTGGATGAGCAGTGAAACGTTTCAGTCTCTCAAGAAAAGAAGTCCAGTTGCCATGACTCAACTTCCAGACAACTCTACTAAAGCAGCTCCACTGGCTAGCAATTAGCTATTGAGTACAAAATGCTGACCTAAGCACTCTACGACCTGCGTCCTACCTACCTCAAAGATCGAATCTCACAGCTCTGGTATTAAGGTAATCAGGCAGGCTCTTTTCTCCATCCCGCCACCCACACAGGTACGTCTCATAAGAACACATGAAAGGGCCTTCTCTGTTGCTGCTCCCAGACTTTGGAACTCCCTTCCACTGGAGGCCAGGACTCCTCCATCTCTGCTGTCTTTCTGGAAGCAGGCCAAGACCTTGCTCTTCAGGCAAGCTTTCCTGGAATGAGGCATTACCTACAGTATTATATGACTTTTATATGGATTACCATGCATGAATACATTGATTGATTTCATAAGAAAATCAGTCAGTGTAATCTATGTTAGTTTCCACCTCTCGTAATGTTTTTTTTTCTTCTTGCATGCTCTTTGTAGCTTTAATATTACCTTTTAATATTCTAAGATGCCTCTTCCAATTCCCTATTCTCAGCTTGAATATGTCTTAAATGTTCTGGGCTGTATATTGTCCCTCACTATTGCAAGCCACATTGGGTCCTTTTTCCAAGGAGAAAGATGGGATAAAAATATTCTAAATAAATAAATAAATAAATAATTATTAGGAGTGGGAAGAGCCTTTTTATCAGGAGAGAGAGGACTGTGAGAGGACACCTTGACAGAGGCAGCAGGACTAAAATGTGCACCTCAGTTCGTGAGCTTTCTACCCACTTTGCATCATCTGATATGGGCTCCATTTAAAAAAAAATCTTCTTTATTTCTAACCAAAGAAGTGTCTTCCTTTTTCTCGGAGTTGTCCTAGATACTGAAAAATCACAAAGGCCAATTGCTTCTGCAATCCATCCCGATCTACTTCTCACTGCTCAATGCCCTTGCTAAGGGTGTTCAGCCTGAATATGTGTAGGGCTCAAGAGCTAACAGCAACATGCATGAGGTAAACCCTGACCCCGGCTTCCAGTCTGTGTGAAAACTGAATTACTGGGAAATATGGTAGCTCAGAGGAAGGGTGGACTGGACCAGCAGCAACATTTACCCGAGAGCTGCAATGTTTTCCACCACTCCTACTAGGACTTACAACTACACACACACTTACCTACAGTTCATGTGACCCATGGGAAGTTTTTTTTTCCTCAACTGCTGTTGGGATTTGGGGTGCTTCATGCTTCAATATTAGTGTCACACTCCTTTTGTTGGTCCAAACTCAGGAGAGCTACTTGTTCTTCTCAGACAGGGCAATTAATATCTTTTGACCCAGAGAGAGAGGGAGGGAGGGAGGGACAAAATGGAAAAAAACTGTGCCTTCTTGGAGGTCACACCATCATTTTGGAATCTTCCCCCCAAGATTCAACTGGCTGCCTCACTGGAATCCTTTTAAAGTCATTTTAAAAATGGCCTTTCCATTGCCACTACCAACCACCAAACCCCCAGCTAAAACTACAGTACAGGCCATTTCATCTACAGTATTTTTCCATGCATAAGACTATAGTTGTGTCTATAACTGTTAAACTAAAAATTGAGGGTTGTTTTATACAGCAGTACCTCTGATAACAAATTTAATTCATTCTCCAAGGCAATTTGTTATCCGGGGCAATATGTTATCGGAAACACAGTTTCCCATTGAAATGAACAGGAAACCGATTAATCAGTACTGGAGGTCTGAAAAAAGCAAAAAGGCTGGGTTTTTTCCCCAGACCTCCTTATAAAGTGCACTTTAGAGGGTGGCAATGCTGGAACATCCCCCTCGAACCCCCTCCTCCTCTGCAGTGCAATGCAAACATGGACAAAAGAATCCAGCAAGACTACCCCAGCCTTTTCCTCCCAAAAATACAATAGAAAGCAGTTCAAGGGTCAATACAACCAAGCGCCAAAAAAAAAAAAACCACCTGGTCATTCCCTCCAAACAAACAGAAAAAAACTAGGAGGATTCTCAGCATACCCCTCTTCAGCTCACCCCTCCATTTTGCAATGGATAGCAATGGAAATGGACAGAAAAAAGCCAGGAGGATTCTCAACAAACCCCTCCTCAGCTCACCCCTCCGTTTTGTAATGGATAGGAAAAAGAAAGGAAACCTCAGCTCCCTACCTTTCCAAGTCCAAAAGGTCCAAATTCCTCAGCAAAAAAATGTCCAGAGTGGCTTCAAAACCCCATGAAAAAATGGTCTAACTCCTTCCACCCCTCCACAAACTATGGGAGGGGGGATTGCAAAGCATCCTGGGTATACATTTTTTGCAAGGCATGATGAAACTTTTGTTATCTGATGCAGCCCATAGGGAACATTCATTACGGGAGGCAGCCCTATACCTGGAAATATCCATTCACTATCCAAAACATTTATTATCAGAGGCATTTGTTATCCAAGGTATTACTGTATACAGATGTAAGCTGAGGAGAGAAGTGCATGGTTGTGGAACTGTAATTTTGGGTTGGAAAAGTGGGAGTCATTTTATACATCGATGTCATTTTATAGATGGAAAAATACGGCAACTTTAATATGTAATGTTTAATTTTAATGTGGTTTCTTCTATATCTTTTATTAATTGTAACCGTTTGATTTTAATAAGGCTTATGTGCTGTATTTAATTTTAATTTTATGATACTGAAATGCTGTGGCCTTGTGGACAGAGGGGCAGGATCCAGGTGCAATACATAAAGAAACAAGAATAAGAAAATAAGAATAAGAAGGGTCCAAGTTGCATTTATTTATTTATTTTATTTATTATTGTATTTATACCCCGCTTATCTTTCGTACGAAACTCTAAGCGGCTATGTACACGTTGTTCCCAGCCCTTTCCCCTCCTTGTTAGACTTTTGATCCGGTGGTATTGCACAAGCACCAGACAGAGACCCAAACCTGCATGCTGATCCTGTGGATCTCTACACCAGCCAGGAAATGGAACAGATTGCTGCCAAGGCTTTAAGCCACCTTACAGTCCAAAATCAAAATGTCTCCTCCTTTGCCATTGCTCATCATGTCATCTGTGGTCCTACCAGGATTCCTGGAGAAGCTGATTCCCTGAGATCTAGTAGACCTAAGCAAGATCAATGTGATGCACACTGGGGCCAGAAAAAAAAAACAATTACATTTCTAAACGGATGAGGTATGAACTCTCTGCAACATCCAGGAAAGGGACCTTGGGGTCCTGGTGGACAGCTCAATAAAGGCGTCAACCCAGTGTACCGCAGCAATGAAAAAAGCAAACTCAATGCTAGGGATCATTAGGAAGGGTCATTTTGCCTCTTTATAAATCTATGGTAAGGCCCCATCTGGAGTACTGTGTACCGTTCTGGGCACCACACCTTTTTCACCCAGATGATCACTGGTCTCTGGAACTCCCTGGCAGAAGAAGTGGAGACAGCTGTCAGCTTTAAGAAAGGATCAGATAAGTTCATGGAGAACAAGAGTACCCATGGCTATCGTTATGGATGCCTAAGAACAACCTCTCGGTTGAAGAGATAGGCAGGATAGCTCTCAATGCCATTTGCAGGTGATCGTAAGCAGGTGAAGACAACCTGAAGCAAATTGTGAGCTGCTGTGTGAAACAGAATGCTGGATTGGATGGGCTGTGGCCTGTTCCAGCAAGGCCATTCTTATGTTCTTTTGGTCTTTCCTCCTATTGTTTCATAGGATAGCATATAACCTTTCCTACGTATTCTGGATTACAATGGGTGTTGGTTTTGTGGTTGGTCAGTTGGTTTGTGCTTTCTCCACAGCAATGTTGGCCTGTTTTTACTATACATGAGGTATATACTTTCAGTTCGGAAGCCTGTTAGTCTACTTTCATTGGTGTTTTGCTGGTATGTCAGGACACAGGTGGCGCTGCGGGTTAAACTGCTAAGCCATGGGCCTTGTTGATCGAAAGGTCAGCAGTTCGAATCTGTGCACCTGGGTGAGCTCCCATTGCTTGTCCTATTTACCGTCTACCTAGCAGTATGAAAACATGTAAAAATGTCAGTAGATAAATATGTACCACTTCAGTGGGAAGGCAACAGCGCTGTGTGCGCTCATGCATTTATTCACCTTGGCACATGCCTTTAGAAATATGTCTGTGGACAACCGCCGGCTCCTCAGCTTAGAAACAGAGATGAACACCAGCCTCTAGAGTCAGAAACAAATTGACTGAATTGTTGGTCCTTTTCCAAGGAGAAAGGCGGGGTAAAAATACTCTAAAATAAACGATAAACGTTTACCTTTATAGTATATCTGCACTACCGCTACAAGTCCGATTTTCAAGTTTGACAACACCAACCTTTCAAAATCCTGCAGGCAAGGAAGGATCTATCTAAGTCCTCCCCTCCCTCTGTTTGTTGGCTCTCCAACAGAGGATTTATTCAGACCTGAATGGTGCTGCCTTTGGATGTTATCTTTGGGAAAAGGACAACAACAGAAATCTAACCTTCCTGCTTCCACATTCCAAGCTTCTTAAGTACATAGCGCTCTACAGCGCTATCTCTCCCATTACCTCAACCACTTGTGTTGTTTTGTGAACTACAGGACACACTGGCAAACTGAACAGTATGATGCAGCTCCTGCATTTTCTTCTTCCTTCCAAGATATACACATTACAATACAGTACATGGAACGCACAACTAACTCAGCCTGGATTGGACCCGGGCCGGTAGAGCCGAGGCGTCTTTGTAAACCATTTTCCGAAAGAACGGAAGCCAATGTCCGTTGAAACATAACATTAGCTTTTGCAAAGGGTGAAAAGAGCTGGAGTTTTTAGATGGAACTGGTCCAGTTTTAATTCACGTGGAAATGCACGTGTTTGTACATCCCTGTTATAAGCAATAAGTTAGGGAGGAATGTGCTTGAAAGAAGTAAACAAAACTGAGTAAACAGTCACCTCCATCATCTGAGCTTTATTTTGGACGTCCTATCACAACATATCCTCTAACTTTCCATGAGTGTAATGTCTGTCCCACCTGGGCAAGGTTCCAACAGCAACCAGAAAATGCCAACGCTGGCTTGGCTGTGCGACCTCACAACTCCACAGCTTAGAGGGAACATTACCTAGAATCATAGAATCATAGAGTTGGAAGAGACCTCAAGGGCCATCCACTCCCTAACCCCCTGCCATACAGGAACCCCATCACAATATTTCTGACAAATGGCCACCCAACCTCTGCTTAAAAACCTCCAAAGAAGGAGACTCCACCACCCTCCTTTGTGGCAGCATATTCCACTGCCGAACAGCTCTGTCATGAAGTTCTTCCTAATGTTCAAATGGAATCTCTTTTCCTGTAGTTTGGAACTATTGGCCCAAGTCCTAGTCTCTGAAGCCATGGAAAACAAACCTGTTCCCTCTTCAATATGACATCCTTTCAAATATTAAACATGGCTAAACACTTGCATTTACATGCTTTCGAACTGTTAGGTTGGCAGGAACTGGGGTTATCAGCGGGAGCTTGCTCCGCTGCATGGCACCCGGGATTCGAACCACCGAGCTGCCGACTTTGCAGTCCACAGTTTCGATACAATTACAAACAAATGAAAACTGCCAATATGAGACAAAACTGCCAATACGGAAAAGAGATTCCATTTGAACTTTAGGAAGAACTTCATGACAGTTAGAGCTGTTTGGCAATGGAATATGCTGCCACAAAGGATGGTGAAGGAGTCTCCTTCATTGGAGGTTTTTAAGCAGAGGCTGGATGGCCATCTGTCGGGCGTCCTGTGATGGGGGTTCCTGCATGGCAGGGGGTTGGGCTGGATGGCCCTTGAGGTCTCTTCCAACTCTATGATTCTATGAATCTTTGAGCTAATATTGATTGACTATTTGTAGGTCAGGGTGATCTAGAGTGATGCCCAAATAATTTGGAGTAGGGCAGTGTTCCAAAATCTTCCCTTCGAGATTACAAAGAGTAGCTTCCACTCTCTTCTCTATTGTATAAGTGGAAGACACCTACAGTGGTACCTTGTATAAAGGAATTAATTCGTCCCAAATGAAATTCTGTTAAGCAAATTTTCCTTTATACAAATTTCCCATAGGAATGCATTGAGAACAGAGTAATCCCTAATTGCGACCATTTTTATGCTGTAAGGATTTGCCCCATAGACGATTCTGTTAAGCAAATTTCCCCTATCTTTGGAATTTTTATCTTGTACAGATTTTTTTGTTATACAAACCATCTGTTACATGAGGGTTCACTGTTTGGAAAGGGTTTTATTTCAGCATGTTGCCTTTATAATATAAGGAAATATATATAATATGGTAATACCTCTTAAGATCAATGCCCCATAAGATTAAAAATGCCCCATAAGGCAAAAAAAATTCTGCTTCACATAATGAAGATTCTCTATGGAATTCCTCAAGATGAAAAACCATTACAAAATTCTTAAAAATTCAAAAAAAATCCTATGGGAAATTGCATTTGGCAAGACGAATTTTTCATAAAATGAAACAACTCATAGAACAACTTAAACTCGTCTTAAGAGGGATAAAAACAAAAGCAAAGTGTTCCGCTTTTATACCGCCCCATACCACTTCAAGTAGTCTCTGGGCGGTTTACAGTTTAATTATGCAGACTACACATTGCCCACTCCAGCAAGCTGGGTACTCATTTTACCGATCTCGAAAGGATGGAAGGCTGAGTGAACCTTGACCCTGCTACCTGGGATTGAACCCCAGGCCATGAACACAGTTTTACCTGCAGTACAGGCATTTAACTACTATGCCACAAGGTTAGCCACAAGGGCTGCCTAACATGGGATTGAAAATGATAAGACAATATTTATAAATATTATCATTTATTTATAAATAAATAATATTTTATCCTATCTTTCTCCTTTAAAAAGACCCAAGGCAGCTGACATCATTGAAAGACAGTATTTAAAGCTGAAAACAACGAGTCAGCAATAGTGGATTAAATCATTAAAAGACAACAAAGAAAAGCTTAGAACGATGACTTTGAACCTCTGGCCTCATTAAAAGACAATATTAAAGCTAAAACAATAAGTATGCAAATGCTAAAAAGGAGCAAACAAATACCACTTGGATTGAAAACACAAGTCGTACTAATGACCCGCCAATTTGTGTGGCGCCAGGGTTCTTCTGCTGCTGCCGCTCTCCAATCTGGACACCAGCTCAGCCAGCCTCTCCTTGCCCCCTCCAGCAGCCGAATGTCCCCTGTGCTGCCACCTTGTTGTGATGGTTAGCTGCTTGAGGAGGTGGGGATAGGACGGTCAAGCTCCTGCCCAATAGGACAAGAAGGACCCCAGCACCACGCAAAGATCAGTGAGTGGCCTGGCCAGCCAGGTGGAGTGAGTGGGAGATAGCCCTGCACAGCCCTTGTGGACATGTGTAGGGTCCTTTGCACGCAGGACGCCGGAGGGCTTCGTGCCCATCTCTGTTCATAAATTCTGGCATTAAGGAGGAGGCTGAGAGAACAATTAACAACATTTGCTTCTCCATTCCCCTTGATATGTGCTGCAGCCAATCAGCAAACACCAAACCATGGAGGTGTTCAACTTAAGGGGGGTTCCTGCATGGCAGGGGGTTGGACTAGATGGCCCTTGAGGTCTCTTCCAACTCTATGATTCTATGATTCTATGACTTAAATTATGTTTTTCCATTCCAAAGGAGACAGCCAATCAGATACACTATTTTAAGCCATTTCACTTTTCTTCCCAATAACTCAAGTAAATCCCAGAGACCATTTGGTGGTGGTGGGGACCTAAAAATGTTGTAAATGAATGAATAAATAAATAAAACAAACATCAATTTTCAAAGAAAAATCCACACCTTTGAGAGAGTGATTTAAAAGGAGGTTTTGCAACTACTATCCATACCTTTCCTTTAGCCTTCTCTCAAAACCTGCATATGTTGAGTGTGAAAGAACATCAGCTGTAAAGGGACAGGGCTAAGATTTATGGCCCTGGTACCTCCTTTTTTTATTACAGTGACCCCCCGCCATTTCGCGGTTCAGGTATTGTGCGGGACTGCAGTACCTGCACCGTGGGGGGTGGGGGTTGCTCCGCGCCACCTCCCCACACCTCCGAGAAGCCTCCGGGGTGCGCGGGCGGGTGGCGGCGGGCGATCTGGTTGCTCCGCGCGGCCCTCCCACGCACCACCGAGAAGCCTCCGGGGTGCGCGGGCGGGTGGCAGCGGCCGATCCGGTCGCTCCGCGCGGCCGTCCCATGCACCCCCAAGAAGCCTCAGGGCCGCGCGGGCGGGCGGCAGCGGCGGGAGGTAAGATCCCCTTGCCGCCGCCCGCACACCGCACAATCACCCCCTGCCTCCACCCCACCCGCTTCCACATATCGCGGATTTTCATGCATCGCGGTGGGGGTCCCTAACCCCCGATATCGGCGGGGGGTTACTGTACCACTGTTTGAGCAGCCTCTGCACCAAGTAGGCAGGAAGAGAGGCTGGCCAGGGATGCATGGGTGAGTGGTCAGGTGGGTTCAAAAAGGATCAATGTACTTCATGATCTAGGTCCCAGTTAGATCTTCCAAGGGCTCGGTCCCACGTCCCTTTAAAAACAGTTTAAATTACTAAATAAATCATGCCCCAAAATGCCGTCCTCATGGCCTCCAGACTTTTTGAAAAAAAAGAAAAAAGAAAACCCGGTAATGCTCCCTTAAGCGAGGTTTCTGTGACTCACCTACCAGGCTGGGGAATTTTTGCCTCGCTTTCAAAATCCAGCTTTTAAGGAGGCAGACGCCATGGGACCACGCTGATGATCCGGGTTTCTTTTTCTTTCTTTTTACATAGCACCCACCGGCTGTTCCTGGGGCCGATCGGTGCTGGTTTTTTTAATTTGCCTGCATATCGGAGTAACAGGAAGTTCAATCCCGTCCGACAAGCATTAAATTCCCCCAGAGAAGTGGTTCGTTTTTTTTCAAATGCTAGCGCCACCTGCTGACCAAGAGGGCTGAACTGCACTTTAAAATTGAAAAAACAGATTTTGACGTGAGAACTCTTCTCCCACATTTAAATCACGTGATGGGAAGAAGAGGAAAAGCCGGACCTTCAGAAGATCAGGATCGAAACCCAGGTGTGACCACAGCCTAAGTGGATCCAAACGAAACCAAACTATTCCTCCATTCCTCCTAGTTCCTTCAGCTCCTTGCTCTCTGAAGATGCCGGCCACAGAATCTGGCAAAACGTCAGAAAGAAAAGCTTCCAGAACATGGCCAAACAGCCTGAAATACTCACAACAGCTATCAAATCCCAGGTGTGAAAGCCTTCGAGAGTACATTATTCTTTCAGGGAAAATAGTTAAGTTCCATGAACCAATTCCAAGCCAGGAATTTCACCGAATCTCCCCTTTAAAGTGCCATTGATTCCTTTACAGTGATCAGAAAACATTAGAACATAAGAAGAGCCATGCTGGAGCAGGCCAAACCCCATCTAGTCCAGCTTCCTGTATCTCACAGTGGCCCCACCAAATGCCTCTGGGAGCGCACGAGACTAGATATCTGTCTCCTGATACCACTCCCCTGCATCTAGCCCTTGAAATACCCTGTTTTTAAGCCTGGAGATTACACATGGCTTGTAACCTGTGATGGACTTTTCCTCCAGGAATCTGTCCAATCCCCTTTTGAAGGCATCCAGGCTAAATGCCATCACCACATCCTGTGGCAGGGAGTTCCACAGACTAACAACACGCTGGGTGAAAAAAAATTCTTTTGTCTGTTCTCACTCTCCCACGATGCATTCACCTCGCTCGTGGTGAAAATTAATGGTGTTTCTAAATTTGGTTCCGTCTTTCCTGCCCTTCCTGCATCCCGGTTATTTTTATTTATCTGTTTAGGGTGTGATGAATTCACGTTGCAGCCAGATGAAACCTTGCAAACACAGATTGTGGCACAGGAGCACATATGGGTTAACTGCCTCCACCCCCATTTTCTGCCTGACGTTCTTGATGTGTGATGTTCCACACCATTTTCCCGATGTTAATTCACCAGACGAATAAATCTCTACGAAAGAAATGGCTTGAACTGATCACACCATGGATATTCCTGCACCATTTGCTCCTGAAAAGAAAGCAGTACTTAAGGTTGTTTCTGAATAGGTTTCAATGCTGAGAACCATAATATCTGCAAGAAATTCCTGTCAGAGAGGAGGCACAAAAGTGGGGGGGGGGGAGAGTAGAGAAGAGGGAAAAGGAGGAAGAAAGAGAGAATAGAGTTCTGTATTTCAGTCTTCCTTCAGCGATCAATGTATAGTACTTATTTTATTATAGATCCTCAACCATCCTGGTCACCCTCCTCTGTACCTGCTCAAGGTTGTCAACATCCTTTTAAAATTGAGATGCACAGAACTGGACACAGTACTCCAGGTGGGGTCTGACCAGAGCAGAATAGAGTGGTACTATCACTAACAGTTCTATATGTTAAATCTTATTGTATACATCTTTTGTTTCCATATTAACTGATTAGCCTGCCAATAATAATATATTGTTTTATATCACTTTGATATTATTTTTATTTTTATTTTTATTGTGTTCCTATTTGTGGTTTTATTGTATAAATTGTTTGAATGTATTGTTGTAAACCGCCCAGAGTGACCTCGCTGCCAGATGGGCGGTATAAAAATCCAATAAATAAATAAGTAAATAAATAAATTAAAAGGAGTTCAATAATCAAAGGTTTTGCTATAGGAGCAGTGTTGCAGTTCTTTTCAATTTCTCAAGGTCAAAGCTGTTGCAGAGTTTTGAATTTCCGGTTAAATTCCTCTTGTTGTGCGTGAAAGTTTGAGGGGTTCACAGAAAATCGAAATATTTTCCAACCCAGATTTCGAAAATAATAGACTCCTCCAGAACACCCAATACATGAATGGGGGGTATGTGTGGAGCCACTGGTTTCCCGTCATGGGTTGTGTGTATATCTTCAGCCATCAGAGGGAGCCAGAGACAAACATTTTCAAAGCAAATAAATTAAAGCAGCAATTCAGTAGCAATTATTTCTGAGATTACCTATAGGGAGAACAGTGAGAACGCCTAGTTCCCTGAGCTCCTTGCCCTCGCCGGCCACACGTTCTGGCGAAATGTCAGGAATTAAAACACGGCCAAAGAGGTTGAAAAACTCACAATGATCAGATCCTGGCTGTGAAAGCCTTCAAGAATACAAACTCTCTTGTTGAAGATTTGGAAATTTTCATCACAAACCCCAAACAATGGATATGTTAATTTCTCCCCTCACACACACACACACACACACACACACACACACACACACACACCATCCTGTTGTGTGCCTCCTGAAACAAGGAGTTTCTCTTAAGCGAGGTTGAGGGGAAACAGTCCGAAGATTCCCCTCCCTTCATGCAAGCAGATTCTGCACAGACATTTCCCATAAATTTTGGGATCCACCTGACCTCCATTTTTTCTGCACTAGCCATGAAGTGAGGGAACACAGCCTGAGGCAGTGGGGGTTTTGCCCATGAAAGCTTGCAATCAGTGTGATTTTTTTTTAAAAAAAAGTGGTTCAATAAAGGTATCACTTAGCTTGATTTCCATTGCCCTCTCTGTGCGCTCTTTGTTTATTCATGGCTGCCTTCTGTGTGAATGAGAACCTAGGAAAATCCCAGTGGCACAGCAGCAGGGATGGGGGTCTTGAGGTGTAGGACTCAGAGCCTTTTCACACGACCCCTAAGATCCACTGGCCACTTAAATTCGGACCAGAGATCTTAGGGGTTTGTCGTTGTTCCTGCGTTTCCACCCCCTCCGCACTCCTGGCTGCTGGCTGCATGGGGGGAGGGAGAAAAAAAGGAAGAAAAGAATGCCGCTCACCTCCGTTCTGCCGTCCCGGCACTGCATTCAGATCTCTTAAAGGGGCGGGGGGCAAAAAAAGAACAAACAGAAGCAAGGAGAGCCCGGCAGTCACTACGTTATATCCGCATCAGGAATTTTCATCTCCGGAGAGCAGGTACCTGAAAAGTGCGCTGGGACGGGCTTAGGTGGGCGTGGTCGCACTTAATTATCTGTAAACTCCGGAGCTGGTGGGGAAACAATTTTAAGCTCCGGAGCTGGGAGCCATTTGTGGCGGAGTTTAGGGGTCGTGTACAAATACCCTCACTGTCCAGTCAGACTTAAGTTGGACTTGACTTGGACTCAACTCTGGTTGTTGGTTAGGGTTAGGGCTAGGGCTAGGATTAGGGTTAGGGACTTGATACCAAAGACTCAGATTAGAGACTTAGACCCAAAGACCTGGACTTGGGATTTGGTCCGAAAGACTCAGACTTGGGACTTGATACCAAAGGCTTGGACTAGGGACCTGGTCCCAAAGACTCGGACTTGGGACCTGATACTAAAGGCTTTGTTTTGGAACTTGGGCCCAAAGATTCAGGCTTGAGATTTGATACCAAAAGCTTGGATTTGGGACTTGATACCAAAGGCTTAGACTAGGGACCTGGGCCCAAAGACTTGGACTTGGGACTTGCTAGACTCGGGACTTGGCACCAAAGCCTTGGACTCGGACTTGGGACTCAGACTCAAAGACTTGCCAACATCCCTGCACAGCCATCTCCACAGATGATGAAAGTTCTCTGATACCGATTGTCTGCCTTTCTGACAGAACCAGGAACATCGGAGTGAGCTGACCACATCCATTCTTCCCATAAGTCCTCTTATCACTTGAGGAATAGACACAGGATTACATAACAAAGAGAAGAACAGCTACATTTATAGATTTGCCTTGCAAACACGTTTATATGTATCACTGTTATTATTTGCTCAGGCTTATCACTTTCTATAAATCTTTTATTCCAAAGTATAGAATTCTAAAAATGTTCTGTCTTGTGCCCTGTACTGTGTCAGGTGCCATGGCTTAGATCCAGCTAAGGTCATGTGGGGTAAAGTTGTTTCATGTCTGGAGGTGCAACAGGGCCTCGACACATAACTAATCAGGATGAGTACATCAATTAGACTGTGATCATACCTGGGTTTCCTTCATATTTAAATTTCTTGCGTATTTTTTTCAGGAGCGATCACGTGGTTTTTAATGAGCAGTTGGTGTCCTCTCCTCTGCGTCTTACCTTCCTATTCTGGTTCTGTCCTAACCTGTGTACTACGCATTTTGTCCTACTTTCTGGCTCCAGTTTCCAAGGCTCCATCTTTTAAACCGGGGAGAAAGGGGAGAAACTGAATTTACTGCGTATTTTCAGTGTCCTGTCATTGCAACAGAAGCAAACAAGTAAGCATTTTTGAGCGAAGTTTCTAAATCCAGCCCCTGGCGGTGATTTAGGAAGCTTCACTGAAACTGCTGTTCGAGGGGCGTGGTCAGCCGGGAGCAGATTTTTTTTTATCTTCCTGGTTAGATCTTTTACTGCGTAGTTCACCGACGGGAAACTACGCAGAAAACGCAGGTATGACCACGGTCTTAGTCTGTTTGTCTCTCATAGCCGCAATTCAAACCTTGAAGCCAGGACATGCAATAATGGGCTCAAGCTATAGTGTGCCAGATTTAGGCCGAGTATTGGGGGGAAACTTCTTAACTTTTAGAGCAGTACAACAATGGAACCAATGACCTCAGGGGGGAGGTAGAGAGCGCTCCCATGTAGGAGGCATTCAAGAGAAAATCAGACAACCATCTTTTGGATCTGCTTTGATTCGGATTCTTACTTTGAGCAGGGCTTTGGACTCAATAGCCTTATAGCCCCCTGCCAACTCAGTTAGTCTATGATTCTGTGAAATGATGCCCACATTTACTCCAGTGACCCTCAAGTTATAAAATGCCCTAAACCAAACTCTCTCTGTGTGTGTGTCAAATACAGAATATTTCTACCCCTGGATTAACAGCTTTCACTTAATCTGATACTTCATGTCTATCTCATCGCTGTTCGTGGCCCCGCTAGGGAACCGGTATGAAGAAATCTAACCGCACGTCCATTGCGGGATGAAGGGAGTTTGTCCCAACCACACCCCCTGAACTGCGATCTAAGTGGGATGAGAGATTCCCCTCCCTGGCCTCGGGAATCTCCTCATCTCACTTCTCATTCTGATACGAGTGCCCGTGAGGTAAGGCTCGTCACGCAACGTGCCATTCTCCATCTAGTGGCAGGAGCGTGAAGTGCCGTTCGCCAGTACATTCCCTATGGAGTCAGCAACGCAGTGCAGAGACATTAAAAGACAAATGCCTCAAACTTAGCTCCATAACGCATTGAAGGCAAGGCTTCGGAGAATCGAAACATCAAAAAATGGAAGGTTGGGTCAGGAAAAAATGGAACACAAAGGCATGGAATTTCACATCTCATCACAGAATGAGGACGTGGGGAAACAGTCATGCCGGTATCATCAATCATGCCCATGCGTACACGGGAACAGGGACAGAACCGCAAGAAGACCACGTGACCACGACTGACATCAACATGCAACGAACTTCCTCCCAGGATGAAAGTGGACGTGAAGTAGCTGTCATAGAGGCCCTTTAAAGGGTTCCCGAAATATCTCCATCCCTCCCATTGCAGGAAATGGAGGAGTAGGGAGAACCAGAAGTTTCTGGCCGGATGCTTCCTATTTACCTTTTTTTAAGTCAGAAAACAGCTATTTTCACAACTAATGCAACCCGTGGTGTAAAATTTAAGGAAAGAAGGTGGAAGCTGAAATGTTTTGCTTAAATATTTCTCTTTATAAATCACTCTTATAAGTGTGTATACATATTTTCGCAATTAACTGCAGCCTTCAAATGGATCCAGAAAAACCTTGATTGAGATGCTCATTATATATGCCATTCTTCCGATACATTTGGGCAAACAGATCTCACCGCATTAAATAATAAATTTTAAAAAATCCACTTCCCATTGCATGTTTGCTGTCAGCATATTCCCTTGCACAGAAAAGATTCAAGAAAAGCAGTTTTACAGCCAAGATGTTTTATCCAGGGCAGGAATGCACACAAATGATAATGAGGAACAAAGCCTTTTCATTCCTACCAAGGCTGCTTCTCCCCAATAACAACCTGTTAAATTTCTTCCCTTTGAATTATAGGTCAGTGGTTTTGCAGGGAAGAAATATGAAGGTCTCTCCCCAGGAGGTACAACAGACATGCAAAGGGAAAAGAATGCACTGGTTGCTCTTCAGAAAACCTCCCTTCTTGGGGTCATATCATGGTGCATTGCACAACATGCTCTCCTAAGATTATCAAATGCATGTTTACCACTTCCCCAGGGGAAGAAAATGCAAGGTGTGCATCATCATCATCATCATCATCATCATCATCATCATCATCATCATCA
>JAHTLZ010000195.1:1371916-1393794 GCA_023846285.1 Phrynocephalus versicolor
GTTTGTTTGTTTGTTTGTTTGTTTGTTTGTTTGTTTGTTTGTTTGTTTGTTTGTTTGTTTGTTTGTTTGTTTGTTTGTTTTGGTAAGGAATTAAACATGTTTTCCTATTACCACCCTTCTCCCCTATTAAACTTGGTTAACATCCTCCACACCATTGAGCGGTTTCAACATCTGGCTGCAGAGCCAAAGCCAACGGTTGGGAGTTCTATTCTCCTCTGAGCCTTCTTGACAGGGGCAGGACTTGATGACCTCTAGGATCCCATCCACCTCTGCAGTTCAACGAGTATGGATTACAGTGTTGGAAACCAGTTGTGTTTCTCTAATTTTCTCACAGAGGATGGCACTTTGGCTTTGGGGTACAAATTAAATTTTGGGAAGAAGGTGACCAGATGACACGGATGGTAGTATTTCCCTCTCCTTGCTTCAACTAGAGCCAGAATGTGGCATGGAGATGTCTAGGACTGGAAGGCCATCAAAGAAGGCTGTTGACTCAAACTGAACAGGTCTATCTGGTATCACATTCTTTCCCATATAGAGGCTAGCCAGATGTTTCTTGAAGCCCACCAACAGAACATGTGGCCACTGATCCTCTCCTATTTTCTGTTACAAGGCAGCTGGTGTTTTGTTAGTGTATGGTCTCCTAGCATAAAACGTTCTATATGGCTAAAGTTGCTATAATCAGTACATACATACTCTTCCCTACTGAATTTCCTTTTCAGAATGTCAACACCATTGACAAGCACTCTACAAATCTAAGCTCCTTTGATGTTGTAAATCAATAAATCATGACAACTGTAATCGCTGTGTGATCTGCACTATGTGACTCATTTCATTGGATGGCCCAAACATATACCAGATAGATATTAAGAATTCCCTCTCTCAATTCATGGAATATGCCTATTACTTTAGTGAAAACTAAATTTGGATCATGCCATGCATATGTTTTGCTCAGGTAATCAGCATCTTTTAAAAATCCATTTCTCCCCAGGGGTTATCTTTCTATGTCATAAAGTTATCTGCATGTTTACCTATCTCGGGAGAGATCTGCGGCATTTGTTTGTTTGTTTGTTTGTTTGTTTGTTTGTTTGTTTGTTTGTTTGTTTGTTTGTTTGTTTGTTTGTTTGTTTGTTTGTTTGTTTGTTTACTCAGAATATTTTCATCTCACCTTTTTCTCTGGAAGTACCCAAGGTGGCTTACTGTCTCGCTCAGTAAGCACTGAGTGCTTTTTATCTACCTTCCTCATGAGCCATAATATAGTCTTGGCTATATTTGTTGCAATGCAGAGTCTTAAGAAAAGACAAAGTCTTTTTGGTTCAGGTTCATGACATCAGGCATCCCATGTTCAACAGTGTGCATCCAGTGCTGTTCAAGAGCTGACACGCAGGGTGTGAGGACAACCATTATACCTTGTCTGGCCATAGAGACTGAGCATATCCAGTTCTTTGGCCTCACAGGTCCTGGAATAAACTGTTTCTCTCCTCCAAGGTTCTGTGCAGTAATTGATTGACCCATCCACTATGGTTTTGTCCATTCTACATGCAAGACAAGATTCACCATTACATCACGTGTAACATGAATTCCATAAATTGGGCTCTAATCTTACATCCAGTTGTCGGTCCTCCTGACATTTTAGACTCAAATCCCCAGATAGGAGAAACAAAAGCCGAAGATAATCAAAGATGTCCAGGCGCTGAGTCATGGCAACTGGACTTCTTTTCAAGGATGAGGAAAGAAGTATAATCTACCAACATCTGCATCTTACCAGCATCTAGAGGTTCTATACACATATCTGAAAATGTGCCATTGCACTCAATGGGTGACCTGTGTTATATTGTGTTATATTGTTTTGTTCTCGGTATATATGTGTGTGTTTTACTTCTTGTTTGGGGCCAGCCTTGTCACTAAGTGGCGTGCAGCAGCTGACTCATAAAACAGATACTAGGCATCACGAAAATTAATAGTGATTTGACTTCTTATGGTTTTGCTGGTTGTCTGTCTGTCTGTCTGTCTGGTTGGTTGGTTGGCTGGTTGGTTGGTCAGTCGGTTGATCTTTACATTTGAACCTCCTGGTTCAACCATTCCACAAATGGTAGGAACTGGAGTCTGAAAATAGCTAACAGATGTCCAAACTCTGCCGCATTCCATCAGAATCAGGCTGTCAAATACAGGAGCCAACAAGGAGGTTGTTGCATGATGTTATTTCTCCTTATCTTTATGCAAAGGCAAAAGAAAATGAAACATTTATTTATTTGCCGTTGCTCAGAACTTTGGCAATAAAGCCGCAGGCTGTCAGAGAGTTACGAGAGCTTCTGTGCTCTACTAAAGAAGCCGTGTGATCCACCAGCTTCGGGGCCATGCTGGCTGGGGGAATTTTGGGCTTTGTAGTCCAAGAAGTAGCATTTCCAGGTTCGGGTCATCCATTTGAGATGAAGTCCCACTTTGCTTACTGCTGAGTCCACTTATAAAGGACAGCATTTTCAGTCTTGAGGGGAAGACACACTAGGTATTAGAGACGGGCACAAAATGAGCGATTTTTCATTTTCGTTTTTGTTTTTTTTGTTTCGTTACGTAACAAAATGAAAAATGAATTTTGACCCCAAAATGAAACGAAACGACCCGAAACACGAAAAATTTTGTCGACAGCTTCGTTTTCGTTACGGCAAATACATTGAATTGTGCTAAATGGTAACGAAACAGCAATTTTTCATTTTCGTTTTCGTTTTTTCGTTTCGTTACGTAACGAAACGAAAACGATTTGTTTTGCAAAAAAAACCTCACGGAAACGGAAACGAACCGAAACGGACCCCTAAACGACCAAACGACAAACGAAACACCAATTTTTTTGAGTCGTGCCCACCTCTACTAGGTATCCTTTGGATTTCTTTGGATTTTGCCACGTATTTTTAATTACCAGTAAGATATAATTTAGCATGGGATGAGCCTATATTTCTCAGAAGGCATTTGGCTTGGATTAGTGGTGTGTTGTTGTTGTTTTATTTGGGTTTTTTTTTTGGAAACATTTCCTGCTAAACAGGACAATGTTGCCAAAACTTTTCCATCATCCCCTGGAATGGTGCAAAGGCTAGGGAATGTCGCGGCAAGCACAACCTGGCCCGGATGATAAAACAGCTATCAAGTTTGCTTCTGCTGTCAAGGACTACCTCTTCCCCAGAGACTGGGTGGATAACTTCGGGGGTGGGAATGGGGGGGTGTTCCTGCAATGCCTGCTTCCAAATCAATACAAGCCATGACACAAAATTCAGTGCCACTCACAACTGCTGAAATGCAGCAGCCGGTACTGTTGTAGTTGTTTTATAGCTCTTTTCCTATTGCCCCCACCCTTCTTTACATAACAATATTGCCTTTTCCTATCAGTTCTGTATTCTCATTATACTGTATGTGCATGGCTGGCTAGCCTCAGCTGACTGATTTTTGCTCTAGTGAGAGTTAAGTCTTGACTTGATTGAGCACCTGCTTGTTTACCTTTGTGTTGGTCTGTGGTATCTTTAAGGCTCTCCTCCAACACCACCTGTCAGACGAGTTGAATTTTGTCCCTTTCTTCGCTGTTTTCATATGCTTTTGGATGGTTTTGACAGTGGTTTTCAGTGAAAATCTTTGCTAATTCCCAACCCCCTGACGTAAAAAAAAAAACCTCAAACAATGAGGGGACATATTTTGGAAAACATACACCCAACATGTTTGTTGACCAAGGGTTTGGAAATTGGAAGATGTCTGTTAAGACTCTCAGTCAATCCAGGTGAGCTTCTCTGGAAGTTGAGTCATGGCAACTGGACTTCTTTTCTTGTGAGCTCAAAACATTTCAGTACTCATCCAAGCAGCTTCGTTAGTCTGAGAAATGTTAGTAGTGAGGCCTCCAATTTCTAGTTCATGTTGGTTTCACACCACCCTGGTCTGAATAGATTCATTAGGTAGACAATGGCCTGAATAGGCTCGTTCGATGTACAATGACCTGGGGTATGTGAAAATCAGACCTATGCAACCCTTTCCAACACCCATTTATTTGTTTGTTTATTTATTTATTTATTTATTTCCCACTAGATTTTCCCAAAAGTAACTCAGGGCAGTTAACAGTACATAAAGTTTTCAGTATGGGTTGTTAGCTGTGGCCTTCCTGGTGGAAGTGCTTCTGATTTGCCTGGGGATAGATGAAAGAGCAGCATGATAAGTGGCAGACAGATTGTGCCTGAATCCCCCACCTCTGTTGAGAGAAGAATTTTCAATTCACACATGAATGGCTTCC
This sequence comes from Phrynocephalus versicolor, assembly GCA_023846285.1. Taxonomy (NCBI): domain Eukaryota; kingdom Metazoa; phylum Chordata; class Lepidosauria; order Squamata; family Agamidae; genus Phrynocephalus; species Phrynocephalus versicolor. The sequence goes on from JAHTLZ010000195.1 coordinate 1,376,178, forward strand.
CTGACTCCTCTCATGAACCATCTATCTTCACTGTCTAATATGTGTACAAATTGGAAGGTAACTTTCTAATCTGCATTCTGTGGAGTAGGCATAACAACATTCCTTAGGGGTTAAAGGTCACGTATTGGCTTTGTTGTATGTGTTTCACTCACTCACAATTCTGCTTCACCATTATAAGTCAAAGAGAGCCCTTCATAATATTTTGGCACAGAGGGACTGCAGCTAAATCCCAGCTGTTCTTGCTTCTGACCTCCTAGCAGAGGGAAGCCAGAATCGCCTAGCAGAGGTTGTTTTGTTTTGTTTTGAATATTTTTGCCCTATCTTTCTCCTTGTAGAAGGACCCAAGGCAGCTTTACAGTAATGAGGGACAATATACAGCCTAGAACATTTAAGACATGGTATTCCTCATGGTATTACTGCAAAGAAGTCAGTAGAAAGTGGGATAGATAGTGCTACTAGAAAAGTTGCATTTATTGCTTTAGGAAACCCATTTGAGGAAAATGAGTGAGGGAGAGAGGGAGGGAGGGAGGGAGAGAGAGAGAGAGAGAGAGTTGCATTGTTACAGTCCTGATTGACTCTTTGTGACCCCATGTCCATTGAGTTTTCTTCGCAGGAATACTGGAGTGGCTTGCCAGTTCCACTCCAGGCGCCTACAGCACCTTATTCCCTGGTGGTCTCCCATCCAAGTACTCACCAGGGCCCACCCTGCTTAAAGAAACCTTCTCTAGCTAGGCAGAAAGAAGAAAGTGATGTCAGAAGAAGATGATGAAAAGCAAGTGAGCCTAAAAGTAGAAATTGCATATCTGCATATTTTCCCATTACAAATTTTGAGGTTTCATGCTTCTCTCTCACTTCTGGATTTCCACCATCAGACAAATATTCAAGCCAGGGTCTTCCCCCACCCCTGGCTGTGCCAGAACTCTGACCACACTCCTGTGGGATGATATATCTTCTCGTGGTTTTTGCCTGTAATTGAACTTGGGAGTCAAAAGCCTGTGTTAATCTCTTGCACACGTTCACCCCTGCCATAAACTCTATAACTCATTGACACCTGACCAAGTTCTATAAAGTAATTTAAAAAAAAACAATATTGCCAGGACAGAATGACTTCTACTGACTTCCTTCTTCCTGAACTTTGTCACATCTGCCATGCTAGAGAAGATGGATGGATGCTTTCTCTCCGATATGCCTGGGCCTTCCATCATCCCAACCCAACCAGATACATCACCAGATGGACCCAAGCCTTATGACTCTGAATGTAATTGCCAGCGCTGGCCAGCAGGTGCTCAAGACCCTTCTCAAAGCATGCCACTGCTAGAGAGGCTGGAAGCCCAGGTAGGCATACGTTGGACGTGGCCTCCATCGATGGTTGAGATTCCAAGGTCAGGTGGGCAGAAGACCATTGTGTGTGCCTCACAGTTCCTGGAACCCCATTGGGTTGCCATGTGATGGTACAACAGGGCTGCTAAATACATACCAAGCCCTTGTGTCCCCTGAATTACCTTCAGATCAAGACATGGAAAGAACATAAGCAGCAGCATAATCAGTCCACCAACCTAGCAGCAATTCCTGCTCCTGCCAGCTGTGACACCTCCTCGACCGCCATGACAGGTGTTTGTGTAAGCAAATCTTCAGCCTGCAGAGGCTTGCTCAAGAGGTTGTGTTTTCTGTGAATGGATGTGAGATACCAAATCGACTGAGGCAGCAATTGCTGCACTGGTGGTGTTACGTAATCACAGTAACATTATCACTATAAGATCATAATCACAGTAACATTAAAATCAGTCATTCTCTATTCCAAGAATGACCACACAACTGGTTCCTCTTAAGCATTAAATGCCAAGAATAAATCCCAGATGTCCGTGGGTTAACTCTCCCAAAAGCCTTCCCTGCTAGCTGTGCTGGTCAGGATCTCTGGGAGCTGTAGATCATTTGGGGACCCAAGGTTGGAAAGCATTGCTCTAAAGCATAATGTCTTAAAGTAAATCTTTCAAAAGACTAAATGCAATTTCAGTTGTAATGCATTAATATCTAGTATGTTAGATCCTCTCAGATACAAGAGGCAAGGCATAGCCATCATGCCTAGATCTTCTTATCAAAGGAGGCAATGTGCAACAACTCTTCAGCGTTGGAGTCTTCTCTTTAGAATACATTCCATGGAAATATTTATTTTGGACTCTCAATTTATGGTGTGTCCCCCGCCCCCTCTGCCAGGCAAAGATCTTTGCGGGCACCCAGGTGTTTTAAAAGCTGATTTTAATGTCCTGCTGTTGATTTATTTTTGGTTTGCTAAGCAGTGGGGCCTTTGTCTCCTTGCAGCTGATTCTTTTATTTGGTTTTACTGTATGCTGAACCAGAGTTCGGTTATATTTCATCTTTTTAAGTATGGTGGATATCAGCCAGAGAACGGAATATTGGGCAGCCCAAACACTAAAACTGCAATAATATTTTTTAAATGACACACACACTCAAATTGCAATAAACACACACCACAAAAAGTTGCTTGTCTTTTGGATAGTCCTTTGTATCTTAACCCTCTCTTGCAAGTAATTCTTGAATACATGGTAAAACCTGGTGCTTGGTTGCTTTTGTCCCAGCAGGGCCACAAACTCAGAATGGAAATGGAAACCCCCAAAGAAAAGCCCAAGAAAATGGAAATGCAGCAAGGACAGCGTTGGAGGCAAATCGGCAGAACCTTGAGCTACATTACGGGTGATATGAAGGCATTTGGAGACTGGCTGAAAGGTAAACCGTATGCATGAGAGACCACTTGGCATTACCTTGAGTTCTGGTGATTGTTTTGCTTGGAGGTTGCACTTCTAGAGAGCTGTTGGGTTGACCTTGGAATAGTTCCCATATTCTGCCGTTTAACTGAGTTCTGTGAACCAGTTGTCTGAGTTTTGCTCTCATGGGGAAAAGCTAAATCACCAAGCGAGGACAGCTATATCTTGATGCTAGTGCAGCAATGTCATCTGTTCAGACCTTTTCCCCATAACTATCCAGGCCAGGCCAGCCATCAGCCATTTTAAGTGGCAGAACACTGGGAGTGACACAACTACCACCACCTGCCAGGCCTTGCGGCTCTAAACCAGCTGCTGCCACCTCTGCACTTTTCCTCTAACCTCCACCGTTGCTGCCTCCCATCTCTGTAGCACAGCTGCTTCCCAAGATGTGTATTCTGTACCTAATTTCTGGCCACAAGGATCCCAGCTTAGGGAGCTGGGAATGTTCAGCCTTACAAAAAGAAGCCTGAGAGGGGATATGATAGCTATGTTGAAATATTTGAAAGGGTATCACATTGAAGAAGGGACTGGTTTGTTTTCCATGGCTTCAGAGACTAGGACGTGCGGCAATGGTTTCAAACTACAGGAAGAGATACAGTAAAAACATTAGGAAGAATGACAGTTACAAGCTGTTCGGCAATGGAATAAGCTGCCACGGAGGGTAGTGGAGTCTCCTTCTTTGGAGGTTTTTAAGCAGAGGCTGGATGGCCATCTGTCGGAAATACTGTGATGGGGGTTCCTGCATGGCAGGGGGTTGGACTACATGGCCCTTCAGGTCTCTTCCAACTCTATGATTCTGTGATTCTATGAAAGGCATTGCAGCCACTCCTCACTTAACAACCTCCTTGTTTAATGACCGCTCAGACATACAACCAGCAGCAGTGACCAAAGCTGCCACCACTGCCACCTAATGGCTGCCTCTGTTCCAACCCACTAGGGGGGCTGGGCCAAAGCATCCAGCCTGCTTCTGTGGTGCAGTGGTTAAATGCCGGTACTGCAGGTAAAACTGTTCATGACCTGTGGTTCAATCACAGGTAGCCGGCTCATGGTTGACTCAGCCTTCCATCCTTCCGAGGTCGGTAAAATGAGTACCCAGATTGCTGGGGGGGGGGGGCAATGTGTAGCCTGCATACTGTAATTAAACTGTAAACTGCCCAGAGACTACTTGAAGTGGTATGGGGCGGTATATAAGCAGAATACTTTGCTTTCTGCTTGCCTGCACTGACCTTGCCACCAGTTCAGAGGGGAGGAATCAAGGCTATCGCATCCACCTTGCCTTCACCTTCCTCTGCTGCTTCCAAGGAATGGATGGTGTGGCTGAGAGTGTCACAGTGCCTCCACTGGGGTGGAGAATGACCCAAGCGGGGCACAGCATCGGCCACCTCCATCTCTATTTTCCCTTCCTTTTTGCTTTGCTTCTCCCCTGGCCTCCTGGAGAACCTCTCTGCTCTAGTTTGCTTGCAAGGAGGGCAGTCTCAACCCACCACAAGACATCCGCCTTAAGCTCCTCACTTAACAACCAACTCACTTAATGACCTAGTCATAGGAATGGGAGTCCAGCGTATCTGTATATATACATTGCCAGTTGAACATTTGCTGAATGGTGGAGGTGATGGGGTACCATCAAGGAGAAAGAAGCTGCGCCTTCACCTCCATCACAACTGCCCCTCTCTCTCCTGCATGTGGCACGGTATTGGTGGGAGCATCAGTGGCAATGAAAGGATTCCTTCTCTTCCCATCTTCAGGGGCAACATGTCTGGACTGAAGCTACTCAACATAACTCTCTCTTTTTAAAAAAAATATCGCCATCAGAGCTCCCATCAGAAGAAACAAACCACAGCAGTAATGCACACACTAAGTCTTTCCTATCCCATGTGTTTTAACCATCATTCTAGTGAAGACCCCAAATCTCGGCACCCTACATAATCTCCCTTTTCCCCATGAAGAACACCTGCAGGTTTGTGGGCATTGCATTATCTAACATCCAAAATTGGTGGGTAGATGCTACATTGGATTATGGGCACTGTAGGTGTTCTATGTGGCCATGAGCCTCATGGGCCCAGGAATTGACTATTGATTTTGATTTCCCATCCATATTTCTTTCTTTTTGGGAGCATCCTGGACTATTAATTTTTATTGATTCTCTTTTATTACATCCTTGCCGGAGAAGATGGGTTGGTTGTGTTTCATCCTTTTGTTAGCCACCCAGAATAATGCTTAAATGCACTAGCATATAAGAACATCAGAAGAGCCCTGCTGGATCAGGCCAAAGGCCCATCTAGTCCAGCTTCCTGTCTCTCACAGTGGCCCCACCAAATACCTCTGGGAGCACACAAGAGTAGATATCTGTCTCCTGATACCACTCCCCTGCATCTGGTCCTTGAAGTACCCTGTTTTTAAGCTTGGAGATTACACATCCCCACCATAACTAGATGTGTGGGAAATAAATAAATAAATAAATAAATCAGCCAGCCGGCCAGCCAGCCGGCCAGCCAGCCAGCCAGCCAATGTGGTGTAGTGAGCAGTGTTAGACTAGAATGTAATAGACCTGGGTTCAAATCCCTGCTTTGCCATGGGAATGTATTGCAGAGTGGCAATGGTCAACCACCCCTTAAACATCTGATATACAGTGGTACCTTGTATAAAGGAATTAATTCGTTCCAAATGAAATTCTGTTAAGCAAATGTTACTTTGTACAAATTTCCCATAGGAATGCATTGAAAACAGATTAATCCCTAATCGCGACCGTTTTTCTGTTGTACAGACTATTAAGCGATTTCCCCCTATCTCTGGAAATTTTTTCTTTAAGTGGCTTTCATGTTAAACAAACCGCTTGTTATACGAGGGTCCACTGTACCTTGAAAATCCTGTTAGGGTCACCATGAGTCAAGTGTGACCTGATGGCACAGAACCACAATAGAACGTTATGTTACCACTAGAATGCCAGATTGTCACAGAAGGCTAACCTGGAGCAGGTCAACCCAGCTGCACTCTTGCAGAAGGTCACAGGAGTCAATGGAGAAGGAATTATTGTTAGGCCCTAATTGTCTGCCCTAATTAGAGTCTCCTGCAAGTGGTGATCACATTGGTCAAGAAACTGCTGCCTTAGTGGGCTCCAGTTTAAGGGCAGAATATAGATTAGGATCTACTATATCATCATCATCATCATCATCATCATCATCATCTTTGAACTGCAGCGACGGAAGGGGCCCTGTAGATCAATGCTTCTCAACCTGTGGGTTCCCAGATGTTCCTGGACTGCAACTCCCAGAAATCCTGGCCAGCTCAACGAGTGGTAGAGGCTTCTGGGAGGTGCAGTCCAGGAACATCTGGGGACCCACAGGTTGAGAACCACTGGTGTAGATGCATCAAGTCCAGCCCTTTTCAAGGAGGCACAGCGGGGAATCGAACTCCCAACCTCTGGCTCTACAAGCCAGAGACTTCAACCACAGAGCTATCCTCTCTGGGTGCTCTGCAGTAGCTCCTTGACAGTCCCCTATGTTTCCCTGGATTTTTGCAGTCGGGGCCAGCCCTACCATGAGGCAGCATGGGACAGCTCTTCCGAGGTGACACCAAGGGCTTAGGAGAGAAAGTTCTCTGTGTTTTAGGATTGCTTTTGGGATTAAGTTATGAGCTGGCCTTAGCTTCAGCCTGTAAACACCTCAAAAGATATTTATTTCCAGGCTCCTTCCTTCTGTTCTCCCGGTTCCAATTCTAAGCCTTGTTATTTATCTTGCCTAAATTTATCTCGACCGAATGATGCACATGGAGGGTGTGTGTCTGAATCCTTCCACAAGCTGGCCGGGAGATGCTCACGCCATCTGCCTTCTGAGATGTAAGCAACATAAATAAGCCACGTTTTTATCTGCAGCATGAACTCCACCAGCTCTTGTGGTGTCGCTCAATCAACTTCCCAACTGCACAGTGTTTTCACAAAAATAATAAATGTGTGCCATATTTTATAACCCTATCAGCACTGTGAGCCCTGCCAGATGTTGCCAGGGATACACACATTGGCAACCGTCCCAGGCCATAAACTTTCAAATAACAGAAGCAAAGACGTTCTGGAATTGTCAAAGGATGAAACAACATGCTCTGTTAAATGCATAGCACTCAGCTGAATGTTACTTCCTTTATTTATTTTTTTACTTGCAGTGAAGCATGTAGGGGTTCAGTCTGGATTGAGTGGCCAGGAGTGGGGTCTAATCTTCCCTCGGGGGTGTTTCTACACCCATACCTAATTCATACGCACAGAGAAATGGGATCTTTTTCAAAGAAGTACAAGGTTTACATGTAACTGAGGCTGAATGTTGCATGCCAGATATTAAATAGAATCCCTGTTTTTCTAATTGGTAAACTCTAGGTGAGCCTGCATGGAGATTTCTCCTTCTGTTTGATCCACTCAAGCGATAAGCTGGGTTTGCTGCTTTTCCCAGCAGTCTTGAGACCTAACTGCCAGTGCGAACCAGTCTAGAGCATTTCTACCAGCCCCTTTTGGGCATCCCTGTTGGGAGCTCCTCTTATTCAGGTGTGGTTGGGATCATTCCACTTTGATTCGGCTCCTCCACATGCACTTTCTGAAGTAAAGAAACTGAACTAAAACCAAGTATGCTCCTTTCAATTTCCCGCCATTGTTAAGTGGCTTAAGCATATAGCTTTGCCACTTAATGATATCAGGAAATTACAAACCTTCTCCTTCTCTGTGAATGGCGAGGGGGGGGGAGAAAAGCATTTTTAAAGCTTATTAAGACAATGTTGATGTGCTGTATCACTTAGGGAAAAAACTGTTTACAAAACTGAAAACTTCCTCCCAGAAGAAGAAGGGGCAGGAAGGAGGGTTTTCTTGTTTCTTGTTTCTTTCCCTTTAAAAGGAGGCAGGCCCAATAGATTCACTTGAGTTGTGTGTTCCATGTGGTTGAAAAGATCACACCCAAGGGCATACTGAACATCTGCACTGCCTTAAGGACTTGCTTTAGTCCACTCCAGACCCTTCCAATTTAGCCATCCAGTCAAGCCCTCGATATACTTATTGTAGCTACAGGGGAGTGCTATAGCACTGGTCTGCTCTGTTTCTAGTTTCCTAAACGGGGAACAAGAAATTATTTATTTATTTATTTATTATTGCATTTGTATCCCGCCCATCTTCCCGGAGGAACTCTGGGCGGCTTACAGAGAGGCGACAGAGCGCAATATTCAGAATACAATATAACATACCAAAAACAGAGAAAGCAATAGAACAGTTATAGACAGTTTTTAAAAACACAAAGCACATAGGCTCCCTAGCATCGCCTTCTAGAGGGAGGCGAGTTGCTTAGAAGCAAGTATTGATGGGGCAAAGAGAAGGGAAAATAATAATAATAATAATAATAATAATAATAATAATAATAATAATAATAATAATAATAATAATAAATGCTTGCCAAAGGCCTCACAAAAGAGAAGCGTTTTTAAGGCTTTGCGAAAGGCCAGCAGGGACTCTGCAGAGCGCACATCACTCGGAAGGGTGTTCCAAAGTGAAGGGGCCGCCACCGAGAAGGCCCGGTTACGTGTGAGCGTCTGAAGAGAGGAGCCTTCAATGTGAATGGGGACTCTCTGTGTGAGGTGGATTGCAGATTCTCTATGGTTCTCACTCATGTAGACCCTCCCAGATGGGAGTCTCTCCTCAGATTCATTGCTCTTATAGGTCCCTGGCTTTCATTCTAAAGGTAAAGAGAAGCCGCAACTGAGGGGAAAGGAAAACAAGAAAAGGAAGCTTACCTAAGGAGGCCCTTTTCTGGCCACCAAATATCCTGGCTGTAGCAGCCCAGGTCTGACTGCCAACTGGAAGTTGCCAGGGCAGCATCACCCCATCCCTTGAGATTTCAAGGCCAAACCCTAAGGAATTGACCCTCGTGATGTCATGGAAGCGTGAAAAGGGGATATTTCCCAAATATTGAACTGCTGCTGCCATGTCCGAGGCAACTAGAAGTCTCAGGGGTTGTGAAGGTGGTTCTTCCCTCCCTGCCTTGCTCCAAATACCCAGACGATCTTCTTTCCCTTTAAAGGGGAAGGGGGGGGACCCTCCTGTCTCTTCCTCCATGCTTTGCCGAAGTTCTTCCCAATCCTACGAAATGGGAAAGCTCATTTCCACTCACCTTCAGAGGGGAAGGGAGAGGAAGCTTCTCATTTCTTTTTGTTATTAATGTGCTAAAAAAACAGGAGCAAGAGGTCGACTCGTCACACCTTCTTGCTATGCTTTGTCTCTTTTCTCCCATTCCCGGAGTTCTTGCATTTGTACTTCTCTCTCTCTCTCTCTCTCTCTCTCTCTCTCTCTCTCTCTCATTCCCCACCTTGGTATTCATCATTTTCTATCAGCTTAATGGTAGACAGGGTCCTGTAAAATACCTAACCTATAATCAGACATATTAATACAAGGTAATTTATCAGTGGGCCCAAATAGGGCTCTGTGAGAACCAAATTCAAGGTAGAACAACTCCAATTGGACAACCTTTATTACCCCCCTTTCAGACTTTTATGTTTCTATATCTTACTGCACCTTATATAGGTGCATTGGCAACTCACAAAGAAAACCACCAACACCCAATTTCTTTAGCTTAAATGTATTCTTATCAAGAGATATTTAGGTACAAGTAAACAAACAGGTACAAGTAAACAAACGAGTTTTTAAAAAATCAATAGTAGTCATGCTGGATTTCTGTTTCTGGCTTCCAACATTTTGGAGCCAATTAACATCAATTAAGGAGAATAATTAATTAATCAGTTAAGCTCTTGGGAGAATTTAAGGAGTCAATCAACAGCTGGAATGGGCTCCCAGGGAAATCATTTTGAGATTAAATCCACACAGTAATTTAAACTGGGGGATCTGTAACACCCATGCAAAATTTTGTGATTCTAGCTCGTACCACTTCAAAGTTCTTTCTGAGCGAAATTTCGTAAATATTTACAAAAATTACCGGCAGGGTCCCAAAGCCTGCTGCAAAGCTTGGGGAGGAATCATCAGTTCAGAGACTGGTCTGGAAAGGGAGGAAAATAGGAGTCAATAAAGCAAGGTTGCAGAATCCCAGTCAGGGTGGCTTTTGTATTTGCAAGTCTGGTGCTTTGTCTAGCTAAGATAGAGGAGCAAGATGAAGGAAGTGGTCTTTTACTCATGGAAGAAGAGCCGTAAGAGCAGTCTAAGCATAAACTAATGAAAAACACATTCCAGTCTACTAGGTTGTGTAGCCACCCATTAACTACCACCATCACTCCATTATTTCACATCCCTTGCTGTGAATGTTGGTGCTCTGTCCTTCCAACAGGTCCAAGGTTGAATACTGGAGTTCTGCGCCATAGTCACCTGGACCTTTATTACTTCTGAAGTGGCTTCAGCTCCTCAGAAAACAAGTCTCAAACTTTCTGGTTTCCATGGAACAATATTGGGAGGGAAAGAGGCAGTCAACGGTTAGTTGGTGGCAGCCAGGCTGGTGCAGAATCCATGTCCCCACTGCCCTTTCCTCCAATGCACCCAGGCAGGAATTTTTGCTCATAATGGCAGCCCCAGAAGGAAAAGAGATGGCCATTAACAAAAAAAAAAAAAAAAAGGAGTGCTGAGAGGGAATGAAATGGCAACTGTTGTGGGATATCAGAGATGTTGGCATGTCTTTGTGTCCAAGTCCAAGTCTGAGTCTTTGGTACTAAGTGCCAAGTCCACATCCATGTCCCAAGCTCTGAATCTGAATTCCTAGTGGGGGAAAACTCCACACACACACCCAGAAAAAGGGGGGTGGGTTGGTTTCAAATCATGAGTTGTGTCTGAATCCCTGGGGTGGGGGACCAAGTTGAGTCATCGGTACGAATTAAGTCCGACTTGACAACAAAACCTGCAACTTGAGTGCCCAACCCCATCTTTCCCAATAGATGGGGAAAGGTCCTTGTGGATATTTCTGTTTCAAGTGTCAAAATAATTCAGGCGTGATTAAGTACTGTGTGTGCTGAGTGGCTGAATTTGGGAACTCTCCTAGTTGCATGGGTCATGTCTGATTTTACTGCTCCTTCGCAGGCAGATAAGTATCAGGCCAGCCCTGGCAAGAGCCAAATAGCACCTAGTTTCAACCAAACAAACAGGGAAAGGCCTTCATTGTCTCGCCTTTCCTTCTGTTGGAGGAAGAATGATTTATTTATTTACTAGTCCCATTTTTTCATATGTATTTATTGCACATTTATCTTGCCATTGTTCCACAGAGAACAATTAAGTGGACCCAGGTTCCCAGGCCATCTATAGTCCCAGAATGTGAAGAAAGATACTCTTTTTTTTTTAAACCATAGTTCCTTTAATTCTCCCAAGTCATGGTCCAAAAAAGGAACTTTTCCCAGCTTTACCCACTCTAAGTAGTGCTACCTAGGTCAGTCTAAAGGTCATGATAAACAAGTTCAGATTGAGATGTGATATGTCGTTTTTGTCACATACACATGCAAGGATAGCCACACCACACCTCTAGCAACTTTGCTTAATATGATCAAGACCGATTATCTTTCCCTTTAAAAGTAAAAGGGGAGAAACACCCCTGTCCCCTACTCCATGCTATGCTGAAGCTGCTTCCCATACTTGAGAAACGGGGAGGTTTGTTTCCATTCACCTGCAGAGGTGAAGGGAGAGGAAGCTTCCCATTTCTTTTTCATTATTACTGACCAACAGAGCACGCCAGCAATACTGTGCTGCTTTCAAAGCAACCCTTTCAAAATGCCTGTGAAGATTCTCAGTCATCCAGGTGGAGTTATCTGGAAGTTGAGCCATGGGAACTGGACTTCCAGACAACCCTTTCAAAACATTGCTGATGCATTATGAGTAGAGAGGGGCACGACTTAGCGAAATTTTCGTTTTCGTTTTCATTTTTTCATTTCGTTTCGCAACGAAAACAAAAACGAAATTTTTTTCAAAATCAAAACGGAAACGAAATGAAAAATTTTGCCGTATTTATCGTTTCCGTTACTGCAGACATACTGTACTGCAAAGAATGCTAACGAAACACAAATTTTTCGTTTTCGTTTCTTTTTTTGTTTTTGTTTCTTGAACAAAAAATGTTCAAAAAATTCGCCAAAAAACGAAAACGAACCGAAACGGACCCCTAAACGAAAAATGACAAACAAAAAAAATTTTTTTGAGTCGTGCCCATCTCTAATTACAAGTAACTAAAAATGGAAGCGGAAAGCTTTCTCCTCCTCCTCCTCAGCAGTGGAGCTCCCAGGAACTTTTTCTTTTCTCAAGATTGCTAAATGGTTTCAGTAAAGAGGCGGACAGGTAGCCACTTTGTTTCAATCCCACTGATCACACATGCTGGAACCAAAGCAAAATGGGACAATCCTACCCACAACCATGACCCATGATGGGTCATGTTCAGAACTGGATAGAATACTCGAGGTCAGGCCTAACCACTGCTGAATAGAGAGGGACTAATGGGGTATGAAAACTGCTTCTGTTAAAGCATCCTAAAATAACATTTGCCTTTTTTTTTTGCAGTGAAGTCATACCGTTGCCTCAAGTTCAGCTTGTAATCTTGTAATGTTGCACATGTGTGTTTATTGCTGTATGCCAATATCTTCCCAATTTGCATATCTGTACTCTGTTAGGGATCTGGAAGTTGAGTCATGGCAACTGGGCTTCTTTTTCTTGAGAGATGGAAATGTTTTGCTGCTCATCCAAACAGCTTCATCAGTCTGAATACAGCTACTGCGAGTCCTCCATTTTATAGTTCACTTTGACCTCATGTGTCCCTGCTCTGAAATAGGCTCATAAGATGGACAATGGACTGAATAGGCTTGTTAGGTAGGCAACATGTGTGGAAGTTGAGTCACGGCAACTGGACTTGAGAGTCCGACTTGACAACAAAACCAGCAACTTGAGTGCCCAACCCCATCTGTACTTCTTTTTCTTTTTCTTTCTCTCAAGAAAAAGAAGTCCAGTTGCCATGACTCAACTTCCAGGGAAATTCACATGGATGACTGAGAATCTTCACAGACATATATGTAGACAACGGGATCAATCACCTTAAGGAGAAAACAATGGCCTTACATGCTGAAACCCATAAAGTATGACTCATTAGCTATGGCCTTGGTGGTACAGGCGTGAATTATTTTTGGTTTGTCTTGGTACTGGTGAAATCACGGCCTGATAAGAGGCAGATAGACTGTGCCTGAGCCCCCCACCTCTGTTGAGAGAAGGGTTTTCAATGCTCACATGGATGGCTTCCCTGACCCCTCTCTCAAACCGCCTCTGTTGGGGATATTTTTCAGATAAGCCTCTGTTCCTTCAGTTGCCAGATTGGGTCCTGCGTGGTGTGTCCCAAGTGATGTTTGTCAGCAATCCACTCAGTGGTTTGATCATGATCATCGGGTTCCTGGTCCAGAGCCCCTGGATGACCATCACGTGTTGCGTTGGTGTCATTGTCTCAACTTTGACCGCACTTATTCTGTGCCAAGACAGGTAGGATGGCCCTTTTGTCTTTATTTCATGACTTCAACCCTTTCTCCCATTTCATTTGTAAACCTTCTCGAACACACCTAACTTCATCCATTAGATTGGGTTGGATTTTCAAGGAAACATGATCACGATAGCTGGATTTGTAAAGTAAGAAGTTAGATGTAAAATTTGTTTTTTAAAATGTAGCTAATAACATGCCATTGAAATAATCTCAGGATTATCTTTCATTTCAATACTTAGTGGAACCATCCTGAGCGCAAAATATTCTTGAATAGGATAAGCTGCTTCTCATAGAAAGCATCTCAAAATACCCTCAGGCCCTCATATATCTTCCATAAAACTCAGTATCTTGTAAGGAATGCAGATGAAGCTCAGTATCTTGTAAAGAATGTAGATACAAGGCATGAAAAATCCAGCAAAAATTTTGCAGCAGTACACGGGTCCGTCAAAACAAGTTAAATGCCTGTAATAGATCACCCTGAACATCTTAACCAGAAGAACATCCCTACAATGCATTTATCATGTCTTAGAGGCTAAAATAAAATAAAAAAAATTATACCATATGCCATAAGGACTGATCTATATGGTAAAAATATAGTTCTCTTTTGCCACTCACAAAAGCACAACTATACAAGCTGTTTTAGTGGTTTTCCTACTGTTTCGCGTGCCTAGTCTAGTTGCACTGGTTGCCAGGCGTGCAATAGACAGCATGAACAGTAGCTAAAAACACATGCACTATTACTCTTCCTGCAGTCAAGCAGTGTAATCATAGGGTACTAACTGATGCTGATGAAATCACAAAAAGATAGTAGCGCAGTTTTCCTAGGGAGCCTCGCTATGCAGTGCTTAAACTGCAGTACTGCAGCCAAAATTCTGCTCACAACCAGGGTTCAATCCAGGTGGCCGCCTTGAGGTTTGCTCAGTCTCCCCTTCTTCTGAGGTCAGTAAATTGAGTACCCTGCTTGCAGGGAAGGAGTAATGTGTAGTCTGAATAATTAAATTGTAAACTGCCCAGAGAATGCTTTAAGTGCTATGGGCTGGTATATCAGCAGCACACTTGGCTTGGCTTTTTTTTTTAAACAGGTATGTTTCAGTTTCAGATTTTCTTGTTGCAATCTTGTGTCATTATCTTATATAAATAATATTACCTTCCATCTCTTTTCCATGGGTTTCATTGACTCAGAGGGACTCCTGGTTTTGGCCTGGGCGGTGCTGCTCCTTTTTAGTAACTAAACTCTCCCCCATGCCTTTCTTTTGTTTATTTCCGCCCCCTGCTGAATTTTAAGGAAATTGACAGCTCTACAAAGTGTCCAGGTTTTGCAGGATAGGTGTGATTGAAATTCTGAATTCCAAAAGCTAAAATCTTTCAAGCAAATTGATGTTATTTCAATGGATCATTTTATTTAGTGAGGCTAGTCAGTTACGGTGTATTGGAATCACAAGGTAATAACTGTTCCCCAGTCCTGTATGGAATGTAAAATATATAAACACATTTTAAAGAAATCTACAGAAAACAGGAGAATGCTGTGATATATAACAGTCAGCAGCAAACTAGAGGAGGTCCAAAGGCAGCAGAGATAGGCACAAACCGGAAAAATGACGAATCAGGACAGTTTGTGGTCAATGCCTGCCAATGAACCACCACCTAACCCCAGGAAAATGAACCTAACACCTCCATGCCCTTTGCCACATGCCCACCTCCTTTCCACTGACCCTGGCAGTTCCCTACCTGGTCCAGCTGATAGGTGTGTGTGCACGCATAGAGACCAGGATCTTGGAAGGGAAACGAGGCCACTGTCTTTGGCGGTTACTTCACGTCCGTTTTGTCTCTGTTAGTGTTGCGGTTAGGAGCGGTACAAAAGAAGTTACTTCATGTCCATTGGGCAACTACTGGAATGTGTCTCGACCACGCCCCCGGAACGGGTACTAAGCGCAATGATACTGTACCTGGTTTTCTCTTGTCACTCTTTGTTCCCGCTTTCTGTTCCGAGACAAGACACTGTGTAGTAACAACTCTCATGCGACAAAACATTCGTTTATCTCAGAAAACTGTGTCCATTTTTTGTTTTTGGTTTTTGGTTTTTTGACTTTTCAGAAGCGAAATATCAAAAAAAAGCCTTTCCCCCCCCCAAAAAAAAGAGGGAAAAGGAAGCTAGACAAATTCAGTGTTTGTCACGGTACAAGACCGTGAGGTAACACTTGTCACGAGACAAGTTATCACGACCATGGGAACACTGAAACAGGGACAACCCCACGTGATCGCGACCAACGCTGTCATGGTACAAAACTAGTCGCAGAACAAAGAAGGACATGAAATAACCGCCTTTGAAGATGGTGGTGGTGAGGTCGGGGTGGAAATGCTGGTGGAAACAGCAGGACCAGCTAGGGAGACAATAGGGGCAGCAGGAAGGAGGTGGGCTGTCCATTATGCCAAAGCTAAACAAAGTGCCAAGCGGGGGGAGGGGGAGTTTGGCACTTCATTTAGGTTGGGCAAAATGGGTTGCTCAAACTGAACCACGAACTGAACCACAAATCACATGTCGTCCCCCCCCCCCGGTTCTTGGTTTGGTTCATGCTCATCTCTGAAAGGCATTTAAAATAAAGAGGATAGGATGATAGGATGACCTTGGAAAAGGGAGTGCGCTGGCAATTATCAGGGGAAGTCTAAAGAGGCTCCTGATTTGATTTTTCAGATGAAGGAAGAGCCCCCATTTTGTGCAAATGCTTTCCTTTTATTACCCTCTCTAGCCTGTTTCCCCCCATGCCTACATGCACTCCTGGCTTTAATTCATCGTCCCACTGACTGTGGCAAGAGAGTATCCTCTAAATAAGACCAGTGGTTCCTAATATTGGGTCCCTAAATGTTCTTGGACTACAACTCCCAGAAATCCTGGCCAGCACAGCCAGTGGTGAAGGCTTCTGGGAATTTTGGTACCAAACAGACAATTCCTCATTTACAATGAAGCAACTGGGATTCCTCTAGCAAGGACAACAATTGCCTGCTGTCCCTTCTTGTCGCAACTGGGGTGGGGGTTGGGGGGGGGGGGAACAAAGAAGCCATGCTTTTCTCAACGTGCTTGCAACCTTCATCCATTACTGCTGAAAATGAGAAAACAATGATGGTTTCTGTTTTCATCCTTATGCAGATCGGCCATCTCGGCAGGACTATACGGCTACAACGGGGTGCTGGTAGGGATGCTCATGGCCGTGTTCTCTGACAGAGGCGACTATTATTGGTGGCTGTTGCTTCCTGTGGTTCTCGTATCCATGACATGGTGAGTCTTGACTTGTAGGTCGAGGTGCACTTTCGGGGGAGCTGTCCCCTATTGCCTCATCTTCCCTTTCTTCCCTTCTCCCATATCCTATTGTGTGATTTCTCCCCATGAGTGCCCCGTATGGTGAAGTGGAAAACAAGGGGTGCTTTTACACGACCCCTAAGATCCGCTGGCCACTTAAATTCGGACCAGAGATCTTAGGGGCTTGTCGCTCTTCCTGTGTCCCCACCCTGGCTGCTGGCTGCGTGAGGGGAGGGAGAAAAAAAAGGAAGAAAATATTGTGGCTCACCTCCGTTCTGCCTCCGCTCTTGCCACTGCAACATTCCTGTCTCTGTAAAGTAGCTCTTAAAGGGGAAGGAGCAAAAAAAAAACAACAAGCAGAAGCGAGGAGAGCCCCGCACTCACTATCATTACACCGCATCAAGCAATTTTCACCCCGGAAGAGCAGGTACTTGAAAGGTGCGCTGGGACGCACTAAAGTGGGCATGGTCGCACTTAATTTCCTGAAAACTCCGGAGCTGGTGGGAAAACATTGTTAAGCTCCGGAGCTGGGAGCCATTTGCCCTGGAGTTTAGGGGTCATGTATAAACGCCCTTAAGGATATGCTCCATGGTTTTATGGGGTCCTTCTGCTGTTCTGCCATCTGAATATTTACCTGTTGTTATCTCATGCGTGCTCTGTGACCAATCCAGGACCACTACGTGGCCAAAGAGGGGAGCACCAGAGGAGGAAGTTTTTCAATCAGCCTTGTTTCCTGCTTGTTAAGATAGCTCTGCTCACTAGCATCCCTTGCAAATCTGGACCGTTGGAGTAGAGCTACCTTAACAAGAAAGAGAAGAAACTAAATGCTGATTTCCTTATCCTTTTTCTGCTGACTCTTGTGTGGGCCACGTGGAGTGAATTAACCCAGAGAAAACAAACTTCCTAAGTACAGTACTATTTCACATCAGATAAATCTGCATTTCCCTCACTGTCAAGTCCTTAGGCAAATTCATGAAATAGGAACCTATAAATGGACAAAATTTTGTTGGACAGAAAGCTGTACTAGAACAGGCCCATTATTATTATTATTATTATTATTATTATTATTATTATTATTATTA
>JAHTLZ010000195.1:1405590-1443776 GCA_023846285.1 Phrynocephalus versicolor
CCCGCCTATCGCGGGGGTTAGGGACCCACCTGACCCGCAATGCCTGAAAATCTGCCATATGCAGAACCGGGGGGGGGGGTTTGGGGGGGGGGAAGCAATCAGATCCCCCTGCCGCCACCAGCACCCACCGGTCCGAGAAGTCTTGGGGCAGAGCGCGGCGGCAGCGGTGGCAAGGGGATCTGACTTCCCCCTGCCGCCCGCTGCGCTGCCCCGAGACTTCTCGTCTGGGGCCGTCTCCATCGAAATGCATTGGCTCAAGGCATTTCAATGGACAAAAATTCCCCATTGGAAAACATTGGCTCAATGTATTTCAATGGAGATTGCGGGGCAGTGCCCAACGCCGCGGCCGTCCCGCGCTTTTCCGAGAAGCCTCAGGCCACGCAGGAGGGTGGCGTGGGTGATCGCATCGCCCCCCCGCCAGCCCCCTGCACGGCCTGAGACTTCTCGGAGGAGTGGGGGGCGGTGCAGGGTGATGTGATGGCCCCACCACCGCCCCCTGAGCAACACCGAGGCTTCTCAGAGGAGCGCAGGGTGGCAGCGTGGGCGATGCAATCACCTCTGCCCCCCCATGCAGGCCGAGGCGCAGGTACTGCGATCCCGCAATATAGTGGGGCCACAGTACCTGAACCTCAAAATGGCGGGGGGTGACTGTAATACCTGTTTTTTAATCAGTCAGTTAGTCAATTTTATTGAACAGCTTTAGAGACCTTTTTATTTATTTTTTATTATTTGATGATTATTATTATTGGTGTTCCTATTTCTCAAAACTAATAAAATAGCTAGAAATTGGTTACTTCTTTAAAATAAAATCTGAATGTCAGCAATAGATTATTGCTGGCATTCAGATGTTCATTCAGGATTGCTGGTCTACAATAGAAATCATACCTCAGTAGTCCCAGGAGAGAGCCTTCTCTGTTTCTGTTCCAAGACACTGGAACTCCCTCCCACATGAGGTCTGACTGGCCCCACATCTTTGTGCTCCTTCTACAAGCAATGGCCTTTCACTTCAGGCAGGCTTTTCCTGAATGACCGGCTGCATGACAGGCATTTTTAAAAAGAATTATTGCGCCTTACTGCTTTGAACGTGTTTTGGGGGTTGGTTTCTTAACTGTTTTTAGTAGGGTCTTCATTTTAATATTTGTATACTTCTTGTTTTTAGCTTTAAATATTGCTTTAACTATGTAAGTCATGTTGGGTTCTTAAGGAGAAAGGTGAGTTAAAGGTACAGTAGGACCCCTGTATCCAAATATTCATTATCCACTGATTCAGTTATCCACAGTTGGCAGAGGAAAAATAAATAAATAATTCGGCAGCTGCAAAGCAAGCTACTGTCACAAAGATCAGCTGTAAAGCAAGCTACCATCACAAACAGTAGTTGTAAAGCAAGCTACTGTCATAAAAACAGTAGTCGTAAAGCAAGCAGCTGTTACAAACAGCAGCTGTAAAGCAAGCTACTGTTGCAAAACAGCAGCTGTAAAGCAAGTTACTATCACAAAACAGCAGTTTTGGGGACATTTTGCCATTCTCTCTTATCCACTGTTTGCATTATCCATGGGAAGGCTTAGAACCAATCCCCAGCGGATACTGGGGTCCTACTGTACGGTAAATAAATTTAAAGTTAAAGTAAGTCATCTGTTCCAATATTAGGGTACCCCCCTCTAATATTGGTGCCCCTAATTCCCCCCATTCCATCATATTTTCTTATCTTCCTAATCTTGCTTGACAGCTTGATTCACAGTGACCTTGTTTTGCTCCTTTGACCACCTCAGTCGGTCTTCTAGTGAGCAGGAACAAAATATTTAGGATATGCAAAGAACGTACATTTGGGGAGCTGAGTTCTCATAAACAAAGGCAACATTTCTATTGACAGGGGAGGGCTGCTGTGCCCCTCCAACTCAGTGGAAAATAACAGCTTAGGCCTTCATTTGGTAAGTAGGTTTTGGAATTAAGACCAGCTATCTCCATCTTCCACTGGGAGAGGTATTTATATGAGATTAACAGGTTATTAGAAATATTTTTTATTCTTATCTCTGCAAGAGACTTCAAAAGCAAATGCCAGAGTCGTTTAGAAGAACATTCCCTGATGACTTAGCCAAAGCAATAATGAGTTTTCAGCTGTCAAGCGGCAATAGACCCATGCAAGGAACTTTTAATTTAATTTAAATAGGCTGCTTTTGTTCCAGCCACTGGCTCATCATCGTTCAGCCTTCGAATGTTAGGCTCCTGACACTAGTTGCTTGTTTAAAAGAATGGGTGGATGTGTGCCAAGTGCCAACTGTCGGGTTGAGAGTTCAGCCGACAAAAGGAAGGTTTCATACCTTCCTCAAACAAAGGCAGTCTTTGTTTGGCAGAATGACAGGGTGGCTGCTCTGCTGCTCTACAGATAATGTCACATCTTGAGCCAGGAACCCAGTGTCCGAACAGATGATACTTTTAGCCCATTTTTAGAAAAGGTGCTCTCTCAAGCGATAGAAGGCATCTGTATGTCACAGGACATTAGTTTTTCATCATCTGCTCATTTTGCATCACCACACTTTGTTTCATGATTCATTGCTCACAAGCACGGAAGCAAATCTGAATTTCCAAATCGGGCCGCTGAGGCAGACATCTCTGAAGAAATCACACTACATAAGGGGAAATGGTGCTGCAGAATACAGATTTTTCTTAATATTTCATTTTTGGGGTGTGATCACCCCAAATATTTCATGATTTGGGGTCCGATAAAACTGGTATTTGTCCCACTCTTTGGAATCTGCTAGTTTGCTCCTTCTGCAGATGATCGGATCGTGTAATTGCTAGGAGAAACCACTCCATCCCCAGAGTGTTTGTACCCACACCATTCTGGGACACTGTCAGGGGCTATTGTTCTTTTAGTATAGGTGGGGTTGCCCCTTTTGGTTTGTTTCTAGTACATGCAACCACTGGAACTGAACCAAAGTGGAGCTTGCTGCTTTAAATCTCTGCTCCAGTTTCAAGTTCCAGATATTAAGAGTCCTAAGAAGAAAGTTCAATTGCTACATGATACATATACAGTGGTACCCCGACTTACGAGATTAATCCACATCGAGCCAACGCTCATAAGTCGGTTATCTCGTAAATCGGGGAGCAGTTTCCCATAGGAATGCATTGAAATTCAATTAATCTGTTCCTGAGGGAATGGATTTCAATGCATTCCTATGGGAAACCGCTTTAAAATTAGCGTGCGGAGCTTCTGTCCCCTGGGGGGGGGGGAGAGAAGCTGTCTGCGTGATTCCTTCCCCAGCCAGCGCCAATTAGCTGCTTGGCGTTGGCTTTGGCCCAGCGCTTCCACGGCTATCTCCATTGAAATGCATTGGCTCAATGCATTTCAGTGGAGATGGCCCTGGAAGCGCTGGCCCGAAGCCAGTGCCAAGCAGCTGATTGGTGCTGGCTGGGGGGAGGAATCAGGCAGGCAGCTTCTCCCGACCCCCTCCCCTCAGAAGCTGTGCACGCGATTTGAAATGCCTTCCAGTCATGGAGGCAAGTGCTACCTCAGTGACTGGAAGGGATTTAAAAAGTGGTGTGCCGCTTCCCCGGGGGGGGGGGAGCTCCGGAGGAGCAGTGTGCCACTTTTTAAATTCCTTCCAGTCACAGAGGCAGACTTGTCTCCGTGACTGGAAGGGATTTTAGAAGTGGTGCACCGCTCCCCACCACCACCACCACACACAGGAGCTCCGGAGAAGCGGCATGCCACTTTTCAAATCACGTGCACAGCTTCAGGGGGGGGGAGCTGCCGGCACGACTTCAGGAAAGCTTGCCTGAAGAGAAAGATCTTTGCTTGCTTCTGGAAAGAGAGCAAAGATGGGGCCAGCCTGGCCTCCAGTGGGAGGGAGTTCCAAAGTCTGTGAAGAGCTACAGAGAGGGCCCTGTTTCTTGTTCCCACCAAATGCTTCTGTGAACATGATGCGACTGAAAGGCCTCCTCTGATGATCTTAACATCCAGGGAGGCTGATAAAGAGAGAGATGTGTGTGTGTGTGTTTAGATTGATTGGACTCAAACCATTTAGAGATTTGAATAGATTTGAATTCAGAGCAGATCATGAGAGTAATATAAAGTCTTTGCAGCTGTTATTGTATACAGTTACCCCCTGCCTATTGCGGGGGTTAGGGACCCACCCAACCCACAATACATGAAAATCCGTGATATGTGGTAGCAGGGCGGGTGGGGGTGGCGGTGATCAGAGGGGTGGGGGGCGGGGAGCGATGCGATCACTCCCCGCCTCCCCCCCGCACGGCTCCAAGGCCTCCCAGAGGGGGGGCAGCAGGGAGCAATGTGATTGCTCCCCACCCACCCACCCACAGGTACTGCGATCCCACGATATAGTGGGACCGCAATACCTGAACTGCGAAATGGCGGGGGTGACTGTATCTAGTAAGAAACTCTGTTGCTGATATCTAAAGGGCCCTTTGTGGGGTTCAGCATGAAGAAAATCGTAGAATGCAAGGGAGTGTTTCTGCAGAAGAGGAAGACAGGGGAGTCTCCAAGGAGGAAGGCGCTATTAGGATTTGAAGGTGAAAACATACATCCAGAGAAATGCATATTTCCTGTTCTTATGTTTTGTCCCCAGCCATGGCATTCACTTTGCTATGCATAGCTCCAGAATTACACATGCAAAAGAAACTTTTGCTTTACTTCCAGAAAAAATCCTGATGATGGCAGGTCCAGGTTGAAATTTGGCATGTCTTAGAGGATTTTAATTTGTGCCCAAATGACGAACTCTTACTTAAACATTAAGTTCAGATCTATTTTACTAAATTGGAGCTACATCTAACAACCTGGAAATGTATCAAAATGGCCACTAGATGGCACTGCAGAGCATATCCTGTTGAATTACATCCTGGATTCTTGGCTGAATCCTCTAACCTAGCAATCCACAGTAACTGCAATTGAAGGTGCAGAGATGGAGATTTCTCTCTGGTCTTGCCCACTTTAGACATAGGCTGGTTTGCCCCTTTGCCTAGCAACTACATGACAGACATATGCTTCAACTATCTTCTAAAGGCATCATAAAGTTTTATAATGCCCTGAGGACTTGGTGTCATACATTTGACCTTGAGAATATATATATATAATTCATGGTTATATACCTTTTTTGCCACTGGGAGAACACTGCTTCTAAAATTGATTTCTTTGCATGCGTGATTTGGAACCAAGTTAAGATTAAAGAGTGAGTGAAAATGATAGGATGCATGCAGGAGAACTGTGAACTTAACTCTACCAGATGCATTTAAGTTATTTGTGTTGTTATTTCAGCACATTCCTTGTACACCCCAAAAGGTTTGATTCTGCTGTTGTTAAAATAAGCAATGTTCCAGGCAGGTGTCCGGGATCTCCAGCCTACTGTTTCAGGTCACTACTAGTGTTGTGAAATATCTCACAAATGAAGTTGATCTTCTGAAAATTTGTTTTTTCATGCTTCTGGGGCGTGTTGTTCCCTATGATCCAGAAGTTTGGAAGTCCTTGATCTTAAATTACCAAATCTGATAAAACACATCAGAGTAAGGTAATTTATCAATAACTGATACAGTCATAAATATTATAATGGTACTGGAGAAGGTGCAGAAGAGAGCAACTAAAATGATTACTGGGCTGGGGGACCCTGCTTATGAGGAAAGGCTAAAACATTTAGGGCTCTTTAGTCTGGAAAAAATCCGCCTGGGGGGGGGGATATGATTGAGACATACAAAATAATTCAGGGCATGAATAACGTGGATAGAGGGATGCTCTTCTCCCTCTCGCAAAATACCAAAACTAGGGGACATCCACTCAAATTGAGAGCTGGGAGAGTGAGAACCGGCAAAAGAAAAATACTTCTTTACCTAGAGTGTTGTTAGTCTGTGGAACTCCCTGCCACAGGATGTGGCGATGGCATCTGGCCTGGATGCCTTCGAAAGGGGATTGGACAGATTCCTAGAGGAAAAGTCCATCACAGGTTTCAAACCATGATGGAGATGTGTCATCTCCAGGCTTAAAACCGGGGTACTTCAAGGGCCAGATGCAGGGGAGTGGTATCAGGAGACAGATATCTAGTCTTGTGCGCTCCCGGACACATTTGTTGGGGCCTCTGTGAGATACAGGAAGCTGGAATAGATGGGTCTTGGGCCTGATCCTGCATGGCTCTCCTTATGTTCTTATGTTCATATGTTCTTATCTGAGTATGATCAGGTTTAGGATTCTGGGCAACTCATGGCTCTTGCCAATACATATTTTTTCACCATTGACTGGGAAGCTGCTATCCTACCACTTTCTCATCTGTGTTCACTCCACAGCTTTTGCAGTCAATCCCTGTAGGAGTTGGCCAAGTGTATGGCTGCGATAACCCTTGGACGGGAGGCATTATCATGGTGGCGCTTTGTATTTCTTCCCCTCTCATCTTCATCCATGCTGTGATTGGCTCAGCAGTCGGAGTGCCTGCAGGTATGAGAAATGTCATGAACCGCACTGGTTCACACTAATATATAGGGCAGCGGTTCTCAAACTTTTTTGCGGCACAGCTACCCTTAAAGCGGTTTGAATACTTAGGAAAAGAGAAAAAACAGTGCAAATTTAATGTTCAGTTGTCTTTAATGTGGTGAATGAAACCGTTTGGATGAATTTTTTATTATTTCCTTTATGTTTATGGGAAGTTTAGTTAAATTGCTAAATCTTAGTGAAAATTAAATATTATCGCTGCAGCACCCCTGGCATACGCTCGCGGCACCCCAGGGTGCCACAGCACCCAGTTTGAGAACCGCTGATCTAGAGCACTCTACGATACCCTAGTTCAGTGTTGGTGAACCTATGGCGCAGGTACCAAGGGTGGCACTCGGAGCCCTTTCTGTGGGCACCCAACATCGGCCCTTCACAGACCTCCTGTATTCAGGTTAAATTGCTCTATTGGCACTGCCTTAGAAGGGCCTCAGGCAACCTGTGGTACAGTACTCCCCTATTTTTCGTGGGAGTTAGTTGTCTGACCCATCCACAATAAAGGAAAATCTGCTAAATGCAGATGCCTCAGCAAAGAGACCTGACGGTGTGCACTTCCAAAGAGCCTTTTAACCCCCTCCTGACATCTCAGCGAAGAGACCTGGGGCTGCTCCTGGCAGCGCATGACGACAGAAGCAGCCCCAGGTCTGTTTGCTGAGGTGTCAGGAGAAGCTTAAAAGCCTCTCTTTGGAAGCACGCTTCTCTCAAAAAATCTGTGATATACCGAGTCTGTAATATATGAACTGAGATGTGGCGGGAGACTACTGCATCATCTCGTATGTTATATTACCAGAGTAGCATAATAAGTCTATTCCTTTCGTGATGTAATGTTTCATTATATTCTTATGGTGTCATGGGCTTCTCACTTGTGTGTGCCTTGTATAACAGGTGAACAAGCATTTTGTAGTTTCTAAATTTTTAAATAAGTTTTTTTAAAAAAATAATCTTAGTTACTGTTGAACAACAACATAAAGTGGCAGTCCATAGACCCCAAAATGGCAGACTGAAATTCTTCTCCACCCTGCCTGCATCAAACCATAAGCCACTAGAGGAGAAAGGGAAGTGAACTGCTGGGTGGCTCAGTGGTTTAGGTCTCCAGCTGCAGAGTCAGATGTTGGGAGTTCAATTCCCCACTGGGCGTCCTTGACAGGGGCTGGGTTCCATGGTACCTGGACAAGAGATGGTGTGTGAAGCTGATCTCCCATTTCAGTTTCCACTCCCGTGCATCTTCCCAGTTCTGAGTCACCCTTAAACCCAACTAGGACGGGCGCCTGAAGGACAGGGCCTCATCCTACTAATGGTTTCTCCTCTTCCATCATCTTCTTCACAGCTCTGAGCCTGGCCTCCCCTTTTGAGAGAATTTATGCCGGCTTGTGGAATTACAACAGCTGCCTGTCGTGCATCGCCATCGGAGGCATGTTCTACGCCCTGACCTGGCAGACCTTTCTGCTGGCGGTCGTTTGTGGTAGGTACCAGCCTGCCGTTGCTGTTCATTACGATGTAGGAACTTGGTCTTAGAGCTCTTCTTGCTGCTCGTCCTTCCGCCCTTTTCTTCCATGCAGGAACTATCAGAACTATTGTTCTGCGTTGGCTTCTGAGGGAACTGATACAATCCTAGAATGATAAGGCCATTAAATCCAACCCCTGGCTCAAGGTGGGTATCCCAGTCCAAGCTGATCTGGCAGACGGCTATCTAATTTTCTACTGAATGCCTCCAGTATGGAGCGCTCGCCACCTCCTGAGGTCCTGGGTTCCATTGTTGTACTGCTCTTGAAAACCAGGAATCCTACAATTAATAAGTTTTTTTCCTCTGATATGCAGCCTAAATTTGGCTTTCTGTCGCTTGAGCTCATGATTATGTGTCGTTGGTTCCATTGTCATACTTAACTTCAACCCTAAAAAATGTGTTCCCTGATATTCTTGTCACTTGAGCCCATCATGACACACCCAGTACTCTGGGATGATCAAGAGCAGATCTTGCCCTTCCTCTGCACAATGACTTGTCTCAAGGCTAAATTCTTCCTGTCTTTCTTTCATACGAGCACATACTCCCAACCCCTGGCTCAGTCTTAGTGCCTGTTCCAGAACTCATGAACGAACGAACGAATGAATGAACGAATGAACGAACAAACAAATGAACAAATGAATGAACGAACGAACAAAAATGAACAAACAAGATTAAATAGAATATCTTGTTTGTTCATTTTTGTTCGTTCATTCATTCATTTGTTCATTTGTTTGTTTGTTTGTTCATTCGTTCATTCGTTCGTTCGTTCCTTCCTTCCTTCCTTCCTTCCTACCTACCTACCTACCTACTTACATACGTACATACTCTTATCTAGTTTCAATCTTTATTTACGGTCTTTGACCAAAATGTTACAGCAAGTCTAAATTGGGAATAACAATAATACAATAATACAAATAATACACACGAGCAAAGAAGCCCAGATTAAAAATTAATAATCATATGAGCTACAAAAGATAAATTTAAAGATATAAAACATCAACACCAAGGCTTAAAATCCCTGTATATAATAATTTTAAATTTTTTATCTAGTGGCAAGTGATTATTCTGAGCAGCAAACATCCTATGAGCAGCCATATATAGAAAAAGAGAAATCAGCTGGTGACATCCAAAGATAGGTCTAAAACCATTCCCTCAGAGAGGCGGTGTGTTTTAAAGAGCTTCTTTGCAAAGTTCAGCCTGAACAAGTTTTCTAAAGATAGAGGGGTCTGGCCAACCCCCTTCCAGTGGGAGGGCATTTCACAAAGATGGAGCCGCCGTCATACATTCTGGAAGTGGCGCCTCCACCAGGAGATCTGGTATCTTCTTCCTGTTCTTGGCATTTCTGATTCTTGAACATGACAGAGTTCTCAGCGGAGTCCAATAAACATAACAAAGAAGGAATTATTCACATCTGTAACACTTAATCAGCCTATAAAACTGCTTTATGACTCTTATCACATACTCATCTTGTTCTGCTGATTTTGACTAAGCATTTTAGCCCTGAGAGGGACCGGGTGTGTCTAGATGGCCCGGATATGGGGGCAAAAAACTGGACATTGAAGAAAGCTGATAGGAAAATAACTGATTGGTTTGAAATAGGGTCCTGGAGGAGATCTTTTGTAGACTGCCAGAAAGAAGAACAAGTGGGTCTTAGATCGAATCAATCCTAAACTATTTCAGGAGGTAAAATTGCTACCACTGAAGCTGTCCTACTTTTGTCCTACACCAGGGGTGCCCAAACTTTTTGTAAGGAGGGCCAGATTTGGTGGCTGAGAATGTGTCAGGGGCCGGTTGCTCCCCAACCCTGCCACCCCACTGCAAGCCCCACCCACTTTCTTTTAAAAAAAACATGGGGTGAAGGAGGGGGAGGGAGGGGTGGGCCAGCCAGCCGCGGGCCGCTCAGAATGGCCTTACGGGCCGGATTTGCCCCCCCCCCCGGGCCAGACTTTGGGTAGGCCTGTCCTACACGTTTGCTTGGTTCATCTGCCCCTTCCCAGACAGCCCACCCCCTGCTCCTGTTCCAGGGCCCTTACTTACCCCTCCTCCTGGGCTCTTGCACTGGTGGGGGCCTTCGGTGGTTGCGGTGGCAGCGGTGGCACGGAGTACCACCAGGCCACTCGTCCTCTTGGGCTGGCCAGAGCCTTCAGTGGCAGTGGCATGGACCACCGTTGGGCTGCTCAGCCTCCCCAGCCAACAAGGGCCTTCAGCAGTGGCAGGGAGGTCTACCACTAGGCTGCTCAGCCTCCCCAGCCAGCCGGGGCCTTCAGTGGCAGCGGGGCTGTCTACCACTGGGCCGCTCAGCCTCTGAGGCTGGCTGGGGTATGCAGCAGTGGCAGTAGGGGAGGAGGAGGAGGAGGAGGCCCAGATTGGTCAGCTTGGCCTGGCCGTTTCCCTGCAGCAGCATATGCAGCAGCAGCGGCTTCAGAGGTGGTGGTGGCGGTGGAGGAGGCCCTGGCTGGCCCGCTCAGCCTGGCTGGGGCCCACGGTGGCACCTGCAGCAGCGGCAACGATGGAGGAGGAGGAGGAGATGGAAGCCCAGGCTGGCCTGCCACGCCCGATCTCATCCTCTCCAGCCTGGATGGGTGGTCTTGGTGGCAGCAGCATAAGTTGTTGGACACCAGCAGGCAAGGGACCAGTTTACAGACAAAATGGTTCGTTTCAATGGAGGGGGGGGCACCATTTTGTTTCGAAATGCTGCTTGTTCGTTTCGTTTCGTTTTGTTTCATTACGCAACGACATGACAAAACAGCATTTCGTTTTTTGTTTTATGCCCATCCCTAGTGACATAGGGTATCATTCCACAGTGATAGGAGATGATGCAATTTTGTGGAGCTGGGCTGTCTCCGTGATATCAAAACCATCACTCCTAGACTATGAGACCTACCTAGCTAAGCTCTTCATAGGTTTCATGGTAATTAATCCAGCTCTTAAGCCCAAGAGGAATAGAGCCACTTAACTGATAGCAACCTGGAAAGGTTTATATAAGTTCCCTGATTGAATAGGTCCACTCCAGTTGAGACAAAGTTGGTTGTTGGCTGTGGAGTTCTTTTACTGGGTTTGTCACCTCTGTAAGAGCATTCCTTTGGAAATCAACTGGGCTTTAAAAGTGTTGGTCTTTGACAACATCATGTCAGATGATTTTTTTTAACTTTCTGGAGCAGCTGACTGGGGAATAAGCAGACTGACTGATTTGGGGGGGGTGCATTCTCCATCTAGTGGCAGGACTGCGAAGTTGCATTCTCCAGTACAATCCCAATGGTGTAAACAATGCATCACAGAGAGGGAAGAAAGCATATAAACCTTGAACTTTGCTCCTTAACGCATGAAAGCCAAAGTTACGAAGGATCAAAATATCAAAAAATGGAAGGTCGGACCAAAAAAGGGGGGGAATGAAGGCAGGGAAGTACAGATGTTGTCACGAAACAAGGAAGTGCAGTAACAGTCATCACGATACCATCAATCACGCCTGTGGGTAAACTGAAACAGGGACAGAACTGGGACAAGACCACGTGACCGCAAATGATGTTATCACGAAATGAATGTAATCTCGGAACGAGGAAGGACGTGAAGTAACCATCTTAGAGGGCATAAGAAGGATTTCTGAGCAGTGAAATTGGGTGTGTAAGGAGGAGAGAGAAATGGGGCAGGGAGGAATTACTTAACACCATGGTCCATACTTTATGCCATTTTGCTCTATACAATAAGGTGTTTTAATGATTTTTCCTCTTTTTGCAGCTCTGTTTACTGCCTATGTTGGAGAAACACTGGGAAATATGTTTTCCATGGTAAGTTTTACTGACTTTAAGGGTTAGGACAGTGCTGGCAATTCTATGACACCAGTGCCAAAGGTGGCACGCGGAACCTTTCCTGTGGCAAGTGACATTGCCCCCTCACAAGCCACGGCACTTCCCCCTCTGCTTGGAGTACGCCAGTGCACTCCATGGAGAGAGCCAGGTGAAGGGGAGGCAGTGGTTACGGTTAGGGTTGGGGCTAGGGTGAGGGTTAGGGTTAGGGTGTCGTTCTTTGAAGGAGCCTTAACGGGCTGTGAGATTCTAGCTCCTAGGCCCCCCCAGAAAGCAATGAAGCAATTTCCTTTTACATGACAAGTAGGCCTAAGTCAGCCTGCAAGAGAGGGCCTGTCCAGTTGAGTGAAATAAAAGGGTTTGAAGGTGTCCATAGGTGTATGTCTGTGGGCAGGAACTTTCGGAATTCTTCTTGGGGAATTGTGGCAGAATTCTGAAGTTTGGAGTCCAATAAAAGCAAAGCAAAGCAAAGTGTTCTGCTTATATACCGCCCCATACTACTACAAGTAGTCTCTGGGCGGTTTACAATTTTAATTGTAACTCTCCCACACCTTCTCTTGTCACTCTTACACTGAAGCACTGTTTATGTTAGGACATTTTGAGGCACTTGTTAAATTCCTTTAGCTACACAGCAGAAGTACAGGTATCCATGAAGCATAATCGCTTCAAGTTCCTCCAAATTAGTCCAATTTTTTTTTCATCCACTGGCACTTACAGTTTCAGTAACCCTGAGACGTTAGGAAGAGAAAAGAATAAACTGTTTCATTAACGCGAGCTGGAAAGATCAAACAGAAAACTGACAAACATGACGTCTTTCAGCAACAGACGTCAACAGACTCCAAAGAAGGGAAAGAGACACCAGAGGAGAGAGGCGGGGCTCTCTTTGAATTCGGCAGCAGGGAAGGAATGACTGGTTAGTAGAGATGGGCACGAAACGAACAATTTTTCATTTCTGTTTTCATTTTTTGTTTCGTTATGTAACGAAATGACAAACGAATTTTGTCTAAAATGAAACGAAACGAACAGAAACACCAGAAATTTTTTCGTGCGTTTCGTTTCCGTTACTGCAATATGGGTGAATTGCTTAAAATCCTAAAAAAAATCACCAAAATTTGAAATAAATGGTAACGAAATGGTAACAAAACAAATGAAGATGAAAACAATTTTTTTGCAAAAATTCGCGAAAAATGGAAACAAACCGAAACGGACCCTACAAACGACAAACGACAAACGACAAACAAAATGCCATTTTTTTTATTCGTGCCCATCTCTACTGGTTAGTGCTGGATAGATTGACAGTCTGCTCAGCCCAGAAAGGTCCCTCCCAGGCAAACTTACTAAACGCAACATGTGAGGTTATGGAATACAAGCAAACACACCAACAATTTGGAGTAAGGCAGGAAGTGAAAAAAACACCACATTTTGTGTGATTTCTTCTTTCGCAGGTGGTGCCAGGATTAGTGCTGCCTGGGGGAGGGTGGGGGTTGCCTCTTCCAACATACGCCCCCTTCACTTCTGTAGTATAACTGAGGTCCAGCCTGTTGCATCATAAGCCTCCAACTCAGCCCCCCACAGCCCCCGTTCTTTGATCCTGGCCCTGAAATTTCAGGTAACAGGGTGGTGCTGGCCTAGCAATGCTAGTAAAGATATAGAGCAGGGAATGTAATTCTCAAGATGCTTTCTTAGTGATAGATTGGCTGTCACATTTCAGAATGCTATAAAAGGCCAATAAGGAAATGGGTGCACACACACAAAAATGGAAGGAAAATACTTGTGTTTATGGGTCTGGACGATCTTGCTTTTAAAAAAAAACAGTCAAATAGGAATCACAGATACTATCCAGACTAATCTAAACCAGCTGGATTACCAGGGAACCCCTTGGTAGCTTTCACTGAACCTAGGCTCCTTGTGTATTTCAGGCTAGAGTTCAAAGCCAGCTTTGAAATTGGTAGGATTAATACCTGAATTCTCTGAATACTTCTGGCGGTCTTTCCTCTGAGGAGGATTCAGCCCTAAACTGTTCAGCTTCCAGGAACGAACAAAACTGGCTGATTTCGGGGTGGAAGGAGTTTGTTTTCTTTGGAGGTGAGGGGCATTTCGAGCGAGCCCCTCAAATGAACCAAAAGGACAGTAGTGTTACCACATAAAATAAATGAACTGAATGGAAGAGAAGAAAAAGGCCACTCCCTTCTCTTTTACACTACTTTCACTGCTTATAGTCAGTTGAATGTACAGTACGGCCACCACATCTATAGAACCAGTATCCGCTGATTCACTTATCCACAGTCTGAAAATATTAAAACATTAAAAAGGAAAAAAAGTAGAAGTATATATATAAGAACATAAGAAGAGCCATGCTGAATCAGGCCAAAGGTCCATCTAGTCCAGCTTCCTGTATCTCACAGTGGCCCCACCAAATGCCTCTGGGAGCACATGAGACTAGATATCTGTCTCCTGATACCACTCCCCTGTGATGGACTTTTCTTCCAGGAATCTGTCCAATCTCCTTTTGAAGGCATCCAGGCCAGATGCCATCACCATCTCCTGTGGCAGGGAGTTCCACAGACTAACAACGCGCTGGGTGAAAAATTATTTTCTTTTGTCTGTTCTCACTCTCCCAACCCTCAATTTGAGGGGATGTCCCCTAGTTCTGGTATTTTGTTAGAGGGAGAATAACATCTCTCTATCCACTTTACTCATGCCCTGCATTATTTTGTATGACGTTGCCATAACTGGTCACTCGAGGGAGCCAGAGGCCATGGAAATATTTTTCAAAGGTGTCATTACCTGAAATGGCCACAAGACCAGGTTGCGTATAGTGTTTGGTAGAAAATCAATGCTATTATCCACGGTTTTTGACACCCATGGGGTATCTTGGAGTCCTATTGTTCAAGTTAAACTGAAAAAGTGCCTATTCTATCCTCCTCCAGTTTGGAATGCCGCTGGGAACCTGGCCGTTCTGTCTATCTTCGCTCACCTTCCTGCTTCTAACCACCACCAATGATGCCATCTACAGGCTGCCTCTCTCCAAAGTGACGTACCCAGAAGCTAACCGGGCCTATTACTTGACCAGAAAGGAACAGGGCTCCAAATCAATGTGCGATGTGTAAGAGATTAAACTGCAAGCGCCTCTTTTTCTCTCCATTGCAAGGGAAGCTATCTCTGCCTGTCCAAAAGAAGAGGAAGACAATGAAAAAGGACGAGGTGGGACCCATGCCTGCCATTGTTCACTGGGCTTTTTTGTCCATTTTTATCTTGTAAATACTGTACCTTCACTAGGTTTCAGAAATTCCCTGGGTAGCTCGATTCGAAGGTCAATGCCCAGATCCTGATCTCTTAGAAAGGTGCACAGTGTTTGTGGAGTGAACCAAGGTTTATGGGGGTCAGCAACCAACGGCCCACAAGCTCTTTATGTCTGCCAGTGGCCAAAATGTGCTCCACCGCATCCCAGGTGTCTCTCATCATGTCCACCTCTCTATTTTTAAAAGCAATAATATAAAATATGGCATTGGGGGCGGCATTTGTGCCATGTTTTCAGAGGGGAGGGAGATCCTTGCCCTAACTCTAAAATTGGTTTCTTTCAAAATAAATGACCACTGGGTGCCCTAAGCACATCCGATCTCACCTAATCTCGGAAGCTAAGCAGGGTCTGCCCTGGCTAATACTTGGATGGGAGACCACCAGGGAATACCAGGTGCTTTAGGCGCCTGGAGTAGGAACTAGCAAACCACTCCAGTATTCCTGCCAAGAAAACTCCATGGACATGGAGTCGGTCACGACTGTAATGACACAACACACACACAGGAGACAGAATCGATGTTTTTTTTTTTCCATTTAAAAACAACAAATGCAGTGGTACCTTGTATAAAGGAATTAATTCGTTCCAAATGAAATTATATTTAAGCAAATGTTCCTTTATACAAATTTCCCATAGAAATGCATTGAAAACAGAGTAATCCCTAATCGCGACCATTTTTATGTTGTATGGATTCACCCCATAGACGATTCTGTTCAGCAAATTTTTCCTATCTCTGGAATTGTTTATGTTGTACAAATTTTATGTTATACAAACCATTTGTTATACGAGGGTCCATTGTACAGTAATTTAATTTGGGTATGGTCCATGGGAGTGAGACCACTAAGCTCCAGAGATGGACCTGTGGAGGTGGAGGTGGCACTCAGTTTAGACCCAGAATGACCAGCTAGAGGTGAGCTGGATCTGTCCCTGAAGTTTTTTTTTTTTTTTATGTCACCGATTTTTAAAATCAATGTGGTTTAAAAAGCTGCATGTGGGGGCTGGAGTCATACTTGGAGCAGATGCACTGAAATGAATGGATCGCCTGGAAGATGATTATTACGTTGCCCTTGATGAGTCTGCTTAAATTACAGCTACCTATAGATCCAGCCCAGTAAATCTACAGTGTTCGCATGATAGATAACTGATATAGACTTCCCATATAAAGCCCAGCTCCGCTTGAGTATATATGCTCCATAACTAAGAAGCCCTACTGATTTATGACATCGACTTTATTACGGCACCTGAAGACTCATAAAGGGACTGTTTTTATAAGAGAGAGCTTGAATCTACAGATCCCATAGCTAAGACCTGAAGTAACTTAAGCACAACAACTAAGCAGGCTGCTGCTGCTGTTTATTTATTCATTCATACATTTATATATTCAAATCTTACCACGCTGAACTAGCAGTAAGTCACTATTGTGGGTGGCCAACTGGCCATACAAAAATCAAGCACAAGAAACCAATTAAAACAATACTCTTATGAAAAATGCTACCCCAACAGACGTCATTATACAATTACAGTGAGCCCCCCCCCCTATTGTCGGGGTTAGGGACCTGACCTGACTTACGATAATTGAAAATCCACGATATGTGGATGCAGGTCAGGTCGGGCCTTGGGGGCCTAACTTGAGGCTCTTGTATTTACCTCCAGCTTGGTGCTGCCCCAAACAGGCCTGTGGGGGCTTTCCCGGGCCTTCTGGAGGCCCCAAAAGGGCGTCCCTGCGAACCGGAAGTGACTTCCGGTAAGCTGGAAGTCACTTCTGGGGTGCCAAAAATCATTTCTGAAGGCTCCGACAGGCCTAGAAGGGCCCTCGGAGGCCTCAGAAATGATTTACAGCCACCCAAAAGTCACTTCTGGTTTGCAGGAAGGCCTCCAGAAGGCCTGGGAAACCCCTCACAGGCCCGTGCGGGGCAGCCTCAGTCCTGAAATAGGCCTTTGCCCCTTACCTCAGGGGACCTGGCTTTTTTGGGAGGCATTTGGCGACAGTTAATTTAGTCTTCTTTTTCTTTTTTTAATTTGCCCCCACCATCATGCCAATGATTCTTTTTAGTAGTTTTTAGCAGTTTCATTATTTTTTTTAAATTTAGTTTATTATTGTTGTTGTTTCTTTTCTGTTGTAAACCGGAGTTCCTCTGGAAGACGGGCGGTATATAAGTATCAAAATAAATAAATAAATATACTGCGGTCCCGCGATATAGCGGGACCGCAGTATATGAACCACGAAAGGGCGGGGGACCACTGTACCTAAGTCACAGCTGATTATACATGTAACAATAAACAGTCAATATAGGGCCATCACAAAAATACCAAGAAAAATTTAAAATTAAAAGGAAGGAGGCTTTCAAAATCATGGGCGAAAAAACACAGGTTTTGTTTTGTTTCCTAAAGCAAAGGAGGGGGTGGGCTGACAGACCTCTACAGGAAAAGAATTCCAATGCAGGCAATCACTACCGAGAAGGCCCTGGTGGTGGTGGTGATGGTTGTCCTTCTCCTCCTCCTCCTCCTCCTCCTCCTCCTCCTCCTCCTCCTCTTTCACCACCACCACCATGTGCTCAGGTTGCCTCCCACTGATGGTGATCCTACGAATAAGCAATCTCTATAATGTCCTGTCATCAGCAGCCCTTTTGTAAACTCAAGTTTCTGGCTTTGTTTAGAGAACCAATCCATAAGTAAAAGTCAATGCACATACAGTACTTTCATCTCATACCTGACAACTGTACGACCTTCCAGATGTTCTGAGATGCCAACACCCATTGTGCCTGGCTAGCATAGCCAACAGTAATAAAAACCACTGGAAGGTCACAGTTTGAGAACATGAGAAGAAACTTGTTGGGTCAAACCAAAGGCTGTCTAGTCTAGCATTCTGACCACATAGTAGCCAATCAGGACTTTTTCAGGGAGTCCAAAAGCTTCATCCCCCTTGGAGCGTTTATACACAACCCCTAAGCTCCGCAGCAAATGGCTCCCAGCTCCGGAGCTTAAAAATGTTTCCCCACCAGCTCCGGAGCTAACAGAAAATTAAGTGCGACCCCGCCCACCTAAGCGCGACCCAGCACACCTTTCAAGTACCTGCTCTGGGAGAGTGAAAAATTTTGATGTGCAGAGTGCCGGGCTCTCCTCGCTTCTTTTTGTTGTTTTTCTTTTGCCTCCCGCCCCTTTAAGAGGAGCCAGGAAGTGACCGGGGCTCGGAGCAATTTCCACCGGCACTCGGAGGTAAGAGTGCATTCTTTTCTCCCTTTTTCTCTCCCTCCCCTCACGCAGACAGAACAAGGAAGTGCGGAGGGGGTGAGAACGCAGGGAGAGCAACAAACCCTCAAGATCTCTGGTCCGAATTTAAGGGACCAGCAGATCTTAGGGGTCGTGTAAAAAGGCCCTTGGTCACAAAGAAGCGCTGCTAAACTTCAGCCCTGGATGGAACAAAAGGAGACTAAAAATAAATCAGACAGAAAAGAAGGACCAAAAAGCATACGTCATCATTTGCAAGGTTGCACAAAAATGAGCACGATAAGACTTACTTGTACAGATGGGAGGGAAAATGTCATTTATATTGAATATTTTTACCCCACCTTTCTCCTCGGAATAGGACCCAAGATGGCTTACAATAATGAGGGACAATATACAGTCCAGAACACTGAAGTCATATTCAAGTTAAGAACAGGGAATTAGAGGATGCATTTTAGAAGATTAAAAGGTAACATTGGAGCTACAAAGAGCATTCAAAAAGAAAAAAATCCATTAGGAGGGGCGGAAAGTAACATGGAAAACAATGGTGTTCTTATGAAATCAGTCAATGCAATCATGTTGGAGATATGGGCGGGATATCTCCCGATGCCATTTGCAGGGAATCCTAAGCAGGCGAAGATATCTGCTCGGGAATACCCTGAAGCAAATGGAAAGCCGCTGTGTGAGACAGAATGCTGGACTGGATGGGCTGTGGCCTGTTCCAGCAAGGCTGTTCTTATGTTCTTATAATCCATATAAAGCCACATAGTAGCTAGTCTCTCACTCAGAGAAAGCTTCCTTGAAGAGGAAGATCTTTGCCTGCTTCCGGAAAGACAGCAGAGATGGGGCAGTCCTTGTCATAATATGTAGAATTGACAAAATGTATGTAATGTATATTTAACAGATTGAATAGAGAATTTGTAAAATGTAGTCAGTCAAAAATGCTGTGTCATGATGTTAGCCACAAGTGCAAGGGATTAGAAATCACTAGAAGGTTAAAGTGATTTAGCACAGATGGAATAGTTTTTAATAGACATGGGCACGACTCGGCGAAATTGTCGTTTCCGTTTTCAGTTGTCGTTTCCGTTACGTAACGAGAACGGTAACAATAATTAAGCCATCAGAACTCGAACTCAAACCGACAAAAGAAAAATTTGGTCGGGTTTTTCGTTGTTGTTCATGGCATCGCGGCGATCGCGCAATGCCATTGGCAAGCAGCACAGAAAAGGTTTTAAAAAGTAAAAAAAAAAAACCCGACTCCCGGCCAAAAAAGCAGGCAAACATATGCCTGCCTGAGGACACCTACCTGAGGGGTGGTTTCGGGGGGGGTCCCCGGCCTTCCCCCCCTCTCCTGTCCTGGGCTGCTTGCACCAGGCTGGGGGGGGGCTCATCCTCGTAATCTCCAGAGTCCATGCCATGCAGTGGGGGGGATCCAAAATGGCGACCGCAATATTTATTTTTAAATCGTGGTCCAAAAAACCACCAAAGTACAACAGAAACATGTGAAAATTAGGTATTTTAAATGCCCGTTTTTTTTATAGTAGCAGCAGTGGGTTTTTTATAGCAGTAAAAGGTTGCACTGATTTTATTTTATTTTATTTTATTTTATTTGTTATTTTTTTAGACCTGCCCATGTGGGCTCAGTATGGGATGGGACCATGCAAATTTTTGAACCATTCCAATAAATGGCATGGCCAGGTTTTGACTGACACTTCTGAATGTCACCCACCTGCCCGCCGCCCGCTCGCCCACCCACGCCTCCCCCCTGCCGCTGTCGCCGCCCGCCCATGGCCCCCCACCACCTCTGCCCGCCTGCCCCTCCCGCTGCCTAGGGCGCAAAAACACCTAGCGCCGGCCCTGATTGCAGGATGCCCCCATGCTCCCTGGGATGTCAAATCGCGCTAAATCGCGGCGGAAACAACAAGCAACAAACGACAAACAGAAACAACAAATTTTTGAAAAGTATCGCGACAAACGGAAAACGACCCGAAACGGACCCGTCCCGACAAACGACAACTCGAAAAGTAATTTTTTCTGGTCGTGCCCATCTCTGGTTTTTAATGACATCATGGTGTATCAGGATGTGATTGGTTAAAATCATGTCTGATGAGTTCCAAATGTGTATAAAGAAACTGGCTGGTGTAATGTAAATTGGGACTGTTTATGGTGAGACAACAGTACCCCACACTCTGTTGGATATTTTGCTCTGTATATATGTTATGTGTGGTGTTATGCTGCTGTTTTTCTTATCTACCATATATATTCAATATAAGAGTTTTATTCTAAGTCATCTTCTTTGTCTCTATGTCTCTCAGTTCCAATAACACTTATTGCAAGTATCTACACTTTATTTACATGCTGCTGCTGCTAAGCTAATTTTCTCTGCTATACACATAAACATGTGCATTTGTGTATTTCTTTCATAATCCCCCTTATAATGTTGATATAGTCCTGGCCTCCAGCAGGAGGGAATTCCAAAGTCTGGAAGCAGCAAGAGAGAAGGCCCTTTGACTGAAGCTACTTTAAGGCAGTGACTCCCATTTCAGAGAGGCGAGTCAGGAGGATGCCGTGGTCGATAGTGTCAAAAGCAGCCAAAAGGTCCAGTAAAACGAAAAGGGACACAGATCCCCTATCCATTTCCCTGTATAGGCCATCTACCAAGGCAACCAGTGCTGTCTCAGTCCCATAACCAGGCTTGAAGCCAGATTGAGCTGGATCCAGGTAGTTTATTTCATCCAGAAACCAATGGAGCTGCGAGGCCACAACACAATACTGGAGTGGTTTGCCAGCTCCGACTCCAGGCGCCTACAGCACCTGGTATTCCCTGGTGGTCTCCCATCCAAGTACTAGTAAACCAGGGCTGAACCTGCTTCGCTTACGAGAGATCAGATGTGCTCAGGGCATCTAGGCAGCTAATTATTCAGTATAGTTGAATCTAAAGAGGGCTTTTTAAACAGTGGTTTTACTATTGCCTCCTTCAAACATGCCGGATACAAACCGGCAAATGAGGCATGGTTGGGAATCTATCTCCCCTTCTCAGCAGATGATATACAGCAGCACACTGGCTCTGATGCTCAAGGTGACACATAGTCATTCTGATTAGTTTTCGCCTCTGCTTTTGGCCATGTGACTCACTGTCATCTTATTTCCCCTTATTTCTCAGTAAGGAGGCTGTATCTCCAGACGTTTTAATGTGCATTTGGGGATGATCTAAGACAGACCATGGTTCAGACTTATGCTTCGGGTTCCTTTTTATTCCCTCCCTTCCGAGGTGTGGATTCCCCTCCCTTTTCCTCTTTTGAATGAGGAAAGCAAAGGGCAGAAGGCCATGGCACCCTAAAGACTTTGCCAGTATAGTTCAGTGTGCAGTTTTGTGCCTCAGTTTTTCTGCAGTGCTGACAGCTGTAAAGTCGGCAGCTCGGCGGTTCGAATCCCGGGTGCCCACACAGCAGAGTGAGCTCCCGCTGGTAACCCCAGATCCTGCCAACCTAGCACTTTGAAAGCATGTAAATGCAAGTAGATAAATAGGTACGTCCATTTTTTTTAAAAAAAAGCGGGAAGGTAAAAGAGTGTTTCCTTACAGCCATCCCAGCCACATGGCCATGGACTTGCACAACACTGGCTCTCTGGCTTGGATACAGAGATGAGCACCGCCCCTAGAGTCGGGCACAATGAGCACACATATGAGGGGGAATTCTTCCAAATTCTCAGGTAGGAACAGTGTATTCTAGGTATACCTCCCGGACTCCTTGATACCTAAAAGGGGATTACCGAAGTGAAGAGTAGAAGTAGCACCGGTGGCTGATGCCCATGGGTCTACCTGTGCTCAGTTGCTTGTGCTATCTCAGAGAGTGAAAGCAACTGAGAGAGCAGCAGTGAGTGTGAAGAACAGCCAAGTAGAGCAGCTGGGGAATTATGGGAGCTGCAGTTGCACAAAGCAACTGTGTCTAAGCCCTTCCCGTTACCATGTGATTACAGCTAGTATAATGATTGTCTCTCGGGCTTCCTCCTTGGGTGCCAAATAAATTATAGATCAAATTCCAGACTCGTGGCCATTTCCTTTTTTCAGCCAACTGCAGCTACCAGCAAATTGGGAAGTTGCTATTTCATTCCAAGGGCTCCTCCTTCCCCTGCCCTTTTCTGTACTCAGAATTGTCCTCTGAGGGCTTTCCTTCTGATGGGAAACATCTGCCGGGCAGCATTTGAGAAACAAATACTGTATTAAATACAAGGCCAGTGGAACAGAAAGAGGGATCCATTCACGGAGGGTGGTGGAGTCTCCTTCCTTGGAGGTTTTGAAGCAGAGGCTGGATGGCCATCTGTCGGATATACTGTGATGGGGGTTC
Organism: Phrynocephalus versicolor; assembly: GCA_023846285.1. Taxonomy (NCBI): domain Eukaryota; kingdom Metazoa; phylum Chordata; class Lepidosauria; order Squamata; family Agamidae; genus Phrynocephalus; species Phrynocephalus versicolor. The sequence goes on from JAHTLZ010000195.1 coordinate 1,428,254, forward strand.
TTGCATGGCAGGGGGTTGGACTGGATGGCCCTTGAGGTCTCTTCGAACTCTATGATTCTATGATTCTACGGTACATTTTTGTAGCATAATGGTATCGAAAGGGCCCTATAAGGCCACCAAATCCAACCCCTTGCTCAACACAAGAAGCCCAGCTGAAGCAGAGCTGACGGATGGCTGTCTAATTCTCTCTTGAATGCCTCCAGTATCTGAACACTCACTACTTCCCAAGGAAGCTTGTTCCATTGTCATACTGCACTAGCAGTAAAGAAGCTTTCCCTGATCATCAACTGAAATCTGCCTTCCTGTGACTTGAACCCATAATTACGTGGCCTGCACTCTAGAATAAGTGGAAACAATTATTCTAGTATGACAAGCTGTACTGCCATTATCTCCCCTCAGTTGTCTTTTCAAGGCTAACCATGGCCAATTCTTTCCGTCTTTCCTGACAAGGCTCGGTATCCAGTCCTCTGGTCATCCTTGTTGCTTTCCACGTTCCAGTTTATCTGATTCCTTCTTAATGTTCAGAAGTGTTTAATGTTTCAGTTGTTTGGAATTCCTGATTTTGGGTTCCTTTATTTCTACTCCAGTATGGACATCAAGTACAATATATTCTACGTATTCTCAAAGGCTTTCATGGCTGGGATCTGATAGCTGTTGTGAGTTTTTCAGGCTGTTTGGCTACGTTCTGGAAGTAGAGATGGGCATGAATAAAAAAATGGCATTTCCTTTGTCGTTTGGAGGGTCCGTTTCGATTCGTTTCTGTTTTTCCTGAATTTTTGCAAAAAAAACATTTTTGTTTTCATTACCATTTCGTTACCATTTATTTCATTTTTTTAAATTTTGTTTAGGATTTTAAGCAATTCACTCATATTGCAGTAAGGGAAACGAAACACACAACAAAATTTCCAGTGTTTCTGTTCATTTTGTTTCATTTTAGAGACAAAATTCGTTTGTCATTTCGTTACGTAACAAAACAAAAAAACGGAAACGGAAACGGAAAATTGTTCGTTTCATGCCCATCTCTATCTGGAAGTATTTCTTCCTGATGTTTCGCTGGCCACAGAATCTGGTGAAACATCAGGGAAAAAAACTTCCAGAACACAGCCAAACAGCCTGAAAAACGCACAACTAACAATATATTCTGTTGTTCTGCTTTCTTCCTGTGTAAGGCAACCTTTCAAGTATTTGAAAAGCACAATCTTCATCTCCCCCCAGCTTTTCTTTTCTTTTTTTTACTGCAAGAAAAAAGAGAGAGAAAGAACTCCCTTCCCACTATCATACTCTGCGGTGGTAGAAAAGGCATAAGACATACACAAGGATTTGTCCACCAATGCAGCAATGTGGGTTAGGATTTTATAGTGTGGTTCTGTACAGTATAGCAATTAGAGATGGGCACGAAATGAACAATTTTTCATTTCCGTTTTTGTTTTTTCGTTTCATTACGTAACAAAACGACAAACGAATTTTGTCTCTAAAATGAAACGAAATGAACAGAAACACCGGAAATTTTGTCGTGTGTTTCGTTTCTGTTACTGCAATATGAGTGAATTGCTTAAAATCCTAAAAAAAAATCACAAAATAATGAAATAAATGGTAACGAAATGGTAACAAAACGAACAAAAACAAGAATGAATTTTTTGCAAAAATTCACGAAAAACGGAAACGAAACGAAACAGACCCTCCATACGACAAACGACAAACGAAATGCCATTTTTTTTATTCGTGCCCATCTCTAATAGCAATATTGTTTCTGGGTTTTGGAACAATGCCCTTTCTTTTATACCTTTGATTTTGCTTGTGTGCTAGTGCAAAGCACGTTAAAGCAATTAGCATGGGCGCTAATAGGAATGACTGTAGTGTCCAACTACCGCCAGTGTTACGTGAAGGGGCTTCCAACGTCCGCAGCAAGCAAAGAATGCTCAGTCAGTCACAGATGGTCAGTCGCAGAATGGCGCAGGGGGGCATTTCTAGTCTAGCATATTATGCAGGTCATAGGCTCGCATAGGAATCATGCTATTATTATGCTATGGCTAGAATATATTAGTATATGAAAATTGCACAGATATTTTTAACATTTTAACAACCAGCCTCTGGACCAGCTGCTAGAACTAGCACTGAAATGGATGAAGGTGAATTAAAATGAAATAATCCAGACGAGAGAGAGGTACCGTAGGTAGAGGAAATTGAATAGCACAACTGGAGGAAACTGACCAGTTTAGGCTTGCAAGAGTCATCGAAGGGCTCCCCTCTGAAAGACCAAATGCACAAGTGGCAAAGGTTTCTCAGCAGTGGCTACCCACCTGTGGAACTCCCTTCCACTTAATATCCATCTGACCATTACGGGTCTCCACATTAGCCTCTAAGACTTTGTGCTACAACTAGATCAATTCATTGGGTATCCTTATATAAATGTGCAATTTTGATATTTCAATTGTAAGATTATTGTATTTTATTAAGAACATAAGAACATAAGGAGAAACATGCTGGACCAGGCCAAAGGCCCATATAGTCCAGTTTCCTGTACCTCACAGTGGCCCCACCAAATGCCTCTGGGAGCACATGAGACTAGATATCTGTCTCCTGATACCACTCCCCTGCATCTGGCCCTTGAAGTACCCTGGTTTTAAGCCTGGAGATTACACATCTCCCCATCATGGTTTGTAACCTGTGATGGACCTTTCCTCCAGGAATCTGTCCAATCCCCTTTCAAAGGCATCCAGGCTAGATGCCATCACCACATCTTGTGGCAGGGAGTTCCACAGAATAACAACATGCTGAGTAAAGAAGTATTTTCTTTTGTCTGTTTCTTTTGTATTCTTATTGTTTTAGCATCGTCTTTTTGTATTTTATGGTTTTAATTTTGCACAGTACTGTACATTGGAAGGGTTGTAAATCCTGTAAATAAATTATTGAAATGTAAGTTATCTACAGATAACTTGTGGTGGTTGCTTTTCATAGAACAAACCACACACAGTGGAATGCACTGAGGGCTCCAAAGAGCTGAGGGAAGATGCAGTTAAGAACCATAAATGTCCTTAATTGAGCATCCTCAGTCTCGTATCAAGAAGATTCATAGGATTCAAAGTTAAAGAACTGTAAATAACTTTAAGGCAAAAAATGGCAGTGGTGGTGAGATTCCTGACAGATGGCAGAGAGAGATTTGAAAGTGTGATTTTACAACATGTGCAGTAAAGTTCTGTGCTCCACCTCCAAAAAGATGAGTTATGCAATTTCTTTTCAGAGAGACTCCCCAAAATTCTGTATTGTCATCCAGTTTGGCCCCCCCCCCCAAATGAAACCTATTAGAGCTGGCGCAGAGCTTAATAAATCCATTGCTCCCGTCAGTAATGAATTTGAATTTAGAATTTTATTATTTCACCTCTTTGCCTTGTTTTCTTTCATGCGTTCTTGTGGCTTCCAGATAAGCCTTTTAAACATGCTCAGAATCCCCCTTGCCTTTTTTTATTAACCTACATACTAGAGATGGGCACGAATAAAAAAAATGGTGTTTCATTTGTCATTTCTCATTTAAGGGGTCCGTTTCGTTTCGTTTCCGTTTTTCATGAAATTTTGCAAAAAAATTGTTTTCATTTTCATTCGTTTCATTACCGTTTCGTTACCATTTATTTCAATTTTTTGTGATTTTTGTGATTTTTTAAAGCAGTTCAACTGTATTGCCGTAACGAAAATGAAACGCACGACAAAATTTCCGGTGTTTCTGTTCGTTTCGGTTCATTTTGGAGACAATATTCGTTTGTCGTTTCGTTGCGTAACGAAATGAAAAAATGAAAACGGAAACAAATTTTTTTTTTGTTTCGTGCCCATCTCTACTACATACCATGAATGTATGGTTGCTACTGGAATGTTGTCCTTTAAATTTACCAAATGAATCTGGTACAAACACAGACTTAGGCAGAGAGAGACTCGTACCATTTTGCAATAGCAGCCAATGGGTCTACCCATGGGGACAGTCCAAAGGGCTACCCGGGGCATTTGACCTGGTTACCTAAAGGACTGTCTTCTTCCATATGAGCCTAAGATCTGGCCAGGAGTCCCTGCTGAAGGTGCCATCCCTTAAAGAGGTGAGCGGTGTGGCATGTCGAAACAGGGCCTTCTCGGTTGTTGCTCCTCAACTTTGGAATGCCCTCCCAAAAGAAACCCGCCTGGCACAGGCGCTTTTGGCTTTTCAGCGCCAGGCAAAGATCTTCCTGTTTAGCCAGCACTTTCATTAGATAATGTTGTTTTAGTTGGGCATATGAGCAGCAGGAGTTTATTATTACAGTATTTGTATATTAATTGTTTCAAACTATTTTTTATTTTGTTGGTTTTAATATGTTGTATATAGTTTTTAATATACTGTTGTATGCTGCCCAGAGATCATTTGGTAGTGAGGTGGCAAAAAAAATCTTTAAAATAAATAAATAAATAAATAAATAACTTTCAGGGAATAGGATGCTATTTAGCAACTCTGTGGCAAAGCAGAAGAGACAGACTCTGGATAGCTCAGTGGCTTTAGGCCTCTGGGTGCAGAGCCAGAGGTTGGAAGTTTGATTTCCTGTGGGGCCTCCATGACTGCGGCTGGATTCCATAATCCACAGGGTCCTTTCCAACGGTGCAATTGGATGACAATGATATTGAATACTGAACATCTAGTTTGGTTGTCGGCATGGCTTCCTTCACAGTGGGCTGTGGCTGCCCCAGTGATCTGGGTCGACAATCCTTAAGTGTAGAAATGATTGCATTTCCCTGGCCGTTCTGTGGTTCACAATGCCGGAGGTCTCATTTTACGGCAACTGCCAGAATTATAGCAATTACTTCTCATCCTTCTTTGTTCTGTGCCTAGTTTTGTACTGTGAAAACGTTGGTCATGGTTACGTGGTTTTGTCCCTGTTTTGGTGTTCCCATGGTCATGATAACTTGTGTTACCTCACGATCTTGTACCATGACAATCACTGAATTTGTCTAGCTTCCTTTTTCCTTTTTTTGGAAGGGGGGTATAAAAAATTCTTTTCTGATATTTAGATTTACTGATATTCTGGTTTTCATATGCCAATGCAGCAGCATTGATAATACTTTCCTTATACATTTGAGTTGCATGGTTTTTCCTGTAGGGAAATTAATGACATACCAGTGGACCCTTGTATAACAAACAGTTTGTATAACATAAAATTTGTACAACATAAAAATTCTGGAGACAGGGGAAATTTGCTTAACATAATCGCCTATGGGGAAAATTCGTACAACATAAAAATGGGATTACTCCGTTTTCAATGCATTCCTATGGGAATTTGTATAAAGGAAAATTTGCTTAACATAATTTCATTTGGAATGAATTAATTCCTTTATACAAGGTACCACTGTATGTCGCTTCACCCACTAACAACTAGATGGACACAAAAGCTGTGCTAACAATGCCCGCCAGTTTACCAGTACAGTTGTTACTTCACGTCCTCTTAACCGGGACAAGAAGCGGAACAGAAGAGGGACAAGAGAAAACCCAACCCCAGTGCTAGGTACAGATTTGTTTCGCTTAGCACCTGTTGTGGGGGTCGGGGTCGAGACAAATTTCAGTTGTTGCAAGATGGACGTGAAGTAACGTTTTTTGTACCGCTCCTAAATGCGACAACTACAGAGACAAAATGGACGGGAAGAAAACCACCTATGTGGCCTTTCAGCAGCGATCCAGTAAAAACCTCCCTTTGCTGCTCTCAGAAGTCTCTCAGAATCATCGGGTCAAGGTTGTAAAGGGGCCTATCAGGCCATCAAGTCCAACCCCTTGCTCCACGCAGGAATACAGATCAAAGGGTATATGCCAGGTGGTTGTCCAAATTTCTCTCGAATGCCTCCAGGGTTGGAGCACTCAACAACTCCACTCATTTTGCCCCTCAAAATTGGTGCACACACGGAATGAAGGGTCGTTTTATGTATGTTTTGGAGGCATGCATTTGTTGGGTGGGGGGGAGCCTTGACCTTTTTATTTCCATATTTGGAATTCAAATGTAATCAACATATCATCCACCATTGTATTCAACCTGAACATTATCCCAATATTATATTACAAAGCAGTACATATTAAATGCTGTCAATTTCCTGTGTGTGTGTGTGTCCTCTCAATTCACATCTGATTTATAGTGACCCTGGGGTCACGAAGAGACAGACATGACTGTAACGACACAACACACACACAATAGGGTTTTCCAAATACAGTATGTGAGATATTTAAGGAATCGTTTTACCAGCTCCACTCATCAAGTGAATTTCCATGGAATTGTAGGGATTTGAACTCTGGTCTCCTGAGGTCCAGTTTAACACTGTATCCACTATGCCAGTGATGGCGAACCTTTGGCACTCCACAATTCCCAGAATTCCAAGCCTGTACTGCCAATGACAAAAGACTGCAGGAGCAGTGGTCCAAAAGAGCAGGAGTGCCAACGGTTCGCCACCACTGCACTACGCCAATGGTTCTCAGCCTTGGGAAAGCCAGCTGTTCTTGGACTGTGACTCCCAGAATCCCCAGCAAGCACAGCTAGTGGTGAAGGCTTCTGGGAGTTGCAGTCCAGGAACACCTGGGTTACCAATGCACTCTGCTACACTGCTATAGCACCCTTAACACACCAGAAGCACTGGGCCAAATGGAGGCAGAGAGGTCTTCCTCTTTTGACCACACACCTGTGCATTACCACCACAATGTGAACGCCAGACATTCAGTCAGAGGAGCAGCCCTCCGCATGAATGTGCAATCAACAGGCAGTGTTTCCCTTGAATTTCTGCTCATCTGCTGTGAAGGGCACTGAAACCCTGCAAGGGAAGGACATTTGAAAGCAGAATGCCGGGTTCCATCTTGCATTTAAGGCTTGCATGCATGCTGTAAAAAAAAAAAAAAATAAACAAACAAAACCCAAGACACTTGGCTCAGAAGACTTGACACGGCTAATGGCTGCCACAGAAACCACTGTGAGAAAGTGACCCCCATAAAATTCCCAGTCGTCTCACGAGTTTTGGCGGGGGAAGATGGCACACAGTAGTTCTGTCACCATGGCAACCGAGATCCCTGCCACCTTGTGGATGGAATGCTGCCAAGGCCTGGCAGTCTTGAGCAAACTTGCTCTCTACCCGCCCCAAACCTTCCCAGTACAACATTCAGCGTTTCTCTCCTGCTGTGAGGGGATCAAATGCACACAAAGGGAAGGCCGGTCCCATTTGCTTTGGAACATTCCAGATCCAGGCCTGCTCAAAGCTCTGGTGACAGGAATTTCCCCCTGCTGAGAAAATTGCTTGTTTTTTTTTAAAAAAAAAATCACTTCCTGTGAAATCACAGCAGGTCAGGAGTCAGGACAAATTTTATAGCACACAGAAACACCCAAGTTTACCCTTTGTGGCTTTGCACGTTTCAACATTGGGCAGGTCCCTTCGTTAACAGGTCCATAATCATTAAAATAGAAGATCTGTGAGTAGAGCGCTGGGTGGATGAGGAAGACATGCGCCTGTAGTTTGGTCATCACAATCAGGATCTAAGAGTCATTGTGATGTGTTCCAGCTGAAGAATAGCAGGGCCGAGCAGGGAATGGTGGTATTGGGGTCATGAGTAGTATATGACCATTGCTAGCTACAACCTAATTGCCTCTGTTTCATGTGCAGAAGCTGGACTTTCCAAGACAGGGAATGCCAGAACAAACAGCTGAGAAGAAGTGGCCACTGCTGTGCCTTGTAGTGTGTACCATCTGTGGCAGGAAGCAGGAGAAGGAAATTGGCGCTACAGCCTTGTTTGCAGCTTGTTAAGGTAGTTATCCTGTAACCTCCTGCTTGGCTACAGAAGAACTATGTTAACAAGCAGCAAATAAGGCTGTTGAGCCAATTTCCTCATCCTTGTGTAGCCAGTTAATGCAAACAGACCTGTCAAAGCAAATCCCCCAAAGCAACGTCATGGTGAGTGAATGTGCAGTCACAACTTGACTAATGGAAGGGAAACACACAATGAAACACAATGGAAGAGACTGCGGTGTCACTATGTGTGGAGGAAGGAAGAGACAGGCAGGCAAAGCAAAAATAAACTTCATAAAACTTTCTTCTGAATAAACAGAAGTATTTCAGTGAGAAACAATTAGTATACGATACTAAAGGGATCAATGAATACAAACCAAAAAAACATAAGCAACATCAAAACACAACCAATTCAGTCAGGCACAACAATCATTTTTAAATACCGCTTTGGCTTTTTAAAAACCCACTCACCAGGGCTATGTTGCTTCATTTGGCTGGTGTCAGCTGCAGTGGTTGAGGATCCACAAACAAACAAAAATTATAAATGACTAGAAAAAAAGTCTTCCTGGGAGCCATCTTAGCCTTTACAGTAGTTTCAGTCTCACCTGGTGGCAGCCTTGACCCAGGTTTATATCCACAGTGACTACAAAGCCCAAGAGAGATCACCTTAGACCAATAAAGTCATAACAATTTATTTATATATATTTAATATAAATACATAAATAACAGGCAACAAGCTCTGGTGGAAGGGCTTTCTTCTTAGCCTAAATTCTTAGAACTGTGTCTTCTATTTCACCCTAATTGTTGCTCCGTACGATTCCTGAAAGAAAACTGCATGATTGTTCTTTGTCTCTCTTTTGGGCTTCTTATTCTTTTCTGCTATTTTATTCACTTATTTATTTATTTTTGGCCAGCCAAGCCCTATTGTTGGGAAAGAGTCCCGCTTAAGTTCACATTTATTGCTTCACCTTCAAACACCACTGCCCTCTTGTGGTGAAAACGAAACTTAAAATGCCTTCAACGGAGGCCAAGAGCAAAATATGACCCAAGGCACATATTTTGCCTCAAGGTAAATTGTCCTCTTCTGTTTTTAAGAGCCAAAGGATTCCTTCAGCAAAAAGGGGAAATAAACAAATAGGGAGGTAGTCACATCTGGGTGTTGCCTCACTGGAATGAAGGTTTTTTTTTTAATGGGATTTTCCACAAGAAAAAAGCTAATATAATGGATCTGTATTTCAAATAAAAATGGAATAAAGTTGAAGGTTTTTACTGCAACAAACAAAACAACCCTGGGCAACGCAATTTTAATGTGAGATGGACTCACTCCTTAAAGGAAGCCACAGGTTTGAGTCTGCAAGAGCTGAGCTGGGCAGCTGAGGACAGGACATTTTAGAGATGGATCATTCATAGGGTCACTGTAAGTCGGAAGCAACTTGATGGCCCGTCACAGCAACAATGTGGTACCAGCGCTCCCTCCGAGTGTCCGCACAATTCAGGACTGAAATGAAAGTCAACAAAACAGGGCCAAAAAAGAATACCCTCGACGATGGGGTGCTATACCACAGCCTGGAGGTAATGAGCTTCTGTTCAGGTTTGCTCTGGTTTGCTCCAGTGCAGGTTCTCCTCGTATGGATGCTAGTACCGAGTTGCTGATTTGTGCATCTTGTGTATTTAGGGCGTTTATACATGACCCCTAAACTCCGGGGCAAATGGCTCCCAGCTCCGGAGCTTAAAAATGTTTCCCCACCAGCTCCGGAGTTTACAGGAAATTAAGTGCGACCACGCCCACTTTAGCGCGTCCCAGCGCACCTTTCAAGTACCTGCTCTCTGGAGGTGAAAATTCCTTGATGCGGTGTAACGATAGTGAGTGTGGGGCTCTCCTCACTTCTGTTTGTTGTTGTTTTTGGCTCCCGCCCCTTTAAGAGCTAATTAAGAGACTGGAATGTTGCCGCGGCAAGAGCGAGAGGCAGAACGGAGGTGAGCCTGCATTTCTTTCTTTCTTTTTTTCTCCCTCTCCTCATGCAGACAGGAGCAAGGAAGTGCAGAGGTGTGGGGAGACAGGAAGAGCGACAAGTCCCTAAGATCTCTGGTCCAAATTTAAGTGGCCAGCGGATCTTAGGGGTCGTGTAAAAGCGCCCTTAATCAGCTGCCTAGACGCCCTATGCACATCCAATCTCGCCTGATTTTGGAGGCTAAGCAAGGCCTGCCCTGGTTAGTACTTGGATGGGAGACCACCAGGGAATACCAGATGCTGTAGGCACCTGGAGTAGGAACTGGCAAACCACTCCAGTATTCCTGCCAAGAAAATTCCGTGGACATGGAGTCATGAAAAGTCATTCACGACTGTAACAACACAACACAGAGAAAGAGGCATCATTCATCTAGGGGCATGTTTAAACTGGTCTCCACCTCTGTGCAGCTCCTGGATGGGTAAAAACAAGGAGGGAAGAATGAAAAAAGTGGAACTGATAACCAGGAAGGGAGGGGATATTGGCTGGGTGTGAGACATAGAATCATAGAATCATAAAGTTGGAAGGGGCTTCTAAGGCCACCACGTCCAACCCTCGGATCACTGCAGGAATCCAAATCAAAGCAATTCTGACCAATTCATGCCCAATTTTCTCAGGAATGCCCCCAGCAGTGGAGCACTCACCATTGGTTCCATTGTCATACTGCTCTAACAGTTAAAAAGTTTTTTTCTGCTATTCAGCCAAAATCTAGCTTGAACCCATTATTACATCTCCTGATTGTGAGGACAGGAGGCACAGAGCATCCAACTAAATCCTGTGAAAAACACCTTCCCCACGTGGAAGGGCAAATACCGTATTGGGGTGATCTATTCAAATCCTCAACAAACCAGAGACGACACCATTGTATGAATGAACCTGTATTGAAATCTCAAGAAGCAATATTGTTGAAAATAAAGAAGGCTATTGTCCCTGTGAAGAACAGAAATCTTTTCCAAAGAGTTGACCGTCAAACCTTAGGGCCACTTTATTGCTTTGGGGTTGACTGAAATGCAGGTGATAAATGCACAATAAGAGCAGGAACAGTCTAGCAGTTCTACAAAATGATATTAAGGCCAAACTTGGAGTATTGTGTAGAATTCTGGTCACCGCATCTCAAAAAAGACATAGTAGAACTGGAAAAGGTGCAGAAGAGAGCGACTAAAATGATTACTGGATGGGGGCACCTCCCTTATGAGGAAAGGCTAAAATATTTGAGGCACTTTAGTCTGGAAAAAAGGCGCCTGAGGGGGGACATGATTGAGACCTACAAAATAATGCAGGGCATGAGTAAAGTGGATAGAGGGACAATCTCCTCCCTCTCGCAAAATACCAGAACTAGGGGACATCCACTCAAATTGAGGGTTGGGAGAATGAGAACAGACAAAAGAAAATATTTTTTTATCCAAAGTGTTGTTAGTCTGAGGAACTCCCTCCCTGCCACTGGGTGTGGTGATGGCATCTGGCCTGGATGGGATTGGACAGATTCCTGGAGGAAAAGTCCATCACAGGGTACAAACCATGATGGAAATGTGTAATCTCCGGGCTTAAAACCGGGGTACTTCAAGGGCCAGATGCAGGGGAGTGGTCTCAGGAGACAGGTGTCTAGTCTCATGCGCTCCCAGACACATTTGGTGGGGTCACTGTGAGATACAGGAAGCTGGACTAGATGGTCCTTTGACCTGATCCAACATGGCTCTTCTTATGTTCTTATGTTCTTATGACAGTCTAGCAGTTCTAGACTGTTCCTAAAATCAGTGAACGGTGAGCCTCTTCTGAGTACATCATACTTAGAAAGAAAGAAAAACCAGAAATGCACGCATCAGAATCAAATTGAGGGCATACAGCTATTAACTGCGGTTTGATCTATATAGGATCCTAACCTCTGCCAGCCTTAGACACACCTCCAACAAAAGACAAAAAACACGATACTCTGCAACCAGCTTGTTCTTGTAACACTGATCAGTGTGCTATTTCATTGCTCCTGAAATAGCATGTTTCTTCCCCCTCAGCCAGAGTGGCTCAACAAACAAAGAGGAACCATATTTTTCTTATTCACCACCCATGCTACTCATCCCAGCATGGGTGGTGAATAAGAAAAGCCACCCCTGGACCGGCTGAATGATCTCATTCCTTCCAAGAGGGCAGAAACTCCAGCTGGTTCTTTAATAATCTGCAAATGGGAAAAGCTTTGTTTGCATTTGGTCTTACAGTGAACGGATCTGGTCAAATCAGGAGGTCACTTGGCTGGAAGGAGGAGGGGGGAGATCTAGGATCACCTCTTACACAGGAGGAGTCCAGAAAATGGGAGATGCTGGCTTGTTTCTCACCTGTCTGCTTTGCCTGGTGCAGAAAGGTGAGTTCTGCATGTGAGCAACTTTTACTCCTCTGGCTTGGGCTGCTTTGGGAATTGATGAGATATCCATGAGCAGAATGAAGACTGCCCAACAGCTTAGTGGTTTAGGCATCTGGCTTCAGAGCCAGAGTTTGCAAATTTGAGTCCCCCACTGACTCTTCGATAGTTCGATTATATACTGTGGGACCTCTTAAGATGAATTTAATTCATTCTATGGGTTAGTTCGTCCTACGAAAAATCCATCCAACAAAGCACAGTTTAATGCAGATTCCCATAGGAATGCATTGAATTCGTCTTGTGAAGCATCCCATAGGAAAATTTGTGTTGACGAGGTTTTCCTATTCCCAGACATTTTGTTCGTCTTATGAATTTTTGTCTTAAGGGGCATTCGTCTTAAGAGGTATTGCTGTATATGATAATCCATGGCATGGCGTGTGAGCTAAAGCTGGCTTCCTAGAGCCAAGTGACAAGGCTTGGCCTTGGCCACTGTGTTATCTGATGATCCAGAGACTCCCTCAGCTGATAGCCAGAAACTACGCACCATAGTTTACACTGTGAAATCAGCCACTCTCAGGAATGGGACTGCAGGGAGTGTGGGTGGGTGCTTAACTCTTTCTTGGCCAAACATGTCTTTTTGATCTCTGGAAGCTACCCTCTCCTACACGTTGTTCATTCCGCACACACATCCTCCCACCTCCATCCAAATTAGGTCTGGAAATCATCTCAAATTGAAAACACAAAAAAGCTACACTTGCTACACTTAGGTTCTTGAGTCCAGGGTTAAGCTTAGATGCCCAGTGAAAGCTAAAAGCACTAACCATAAGTGCTTCTAGTTTTGGCCAAATCATATCCCCACTGCCATTTTGAGGAATAATACCCATGTGTGCCATCACAAAAGGTAAACGGCCATCTAGTCTTTCCCTACAAGAAATGACGGAGGAGCACATCGTCACCTTTTAATGGGGTTTTACTCAAGTGACCCTTAATGTAAATTAAAGCTAAGTAATATTAATGAAATTACACATCATGGGATTTTGAGGTGTTCTCCAATTTTTTAAAAAAATGTTCAGTGGAACCTTGACTTACATACTGCTTGACTTGCATCATATTTTACTTGCAGCAAGAAGGGGCCTGTTTGACTTGAGTCGCAGGCTTTGACTTACATCTCGGAGCCCCGGCACAAGGCACCGAAATTGGGCAGCAGCCACGACCCAGCATCGCGGCTGCCACCTCCAAACTGCTCCTGCCTTCTTCCCCTCCTCCGGCAACGGCAGCTTCGGCGAGGCCAGCTCCAAGCACCTGGAGCTGGTCCTCGGCCTCAACAAGCCGCCGCTGCTGCCGGAGGAGAAGAAGGGCCGGGAGCTCGGGGCTGGCCTCGCTGGTTCAGTCTTGTAAAAAAATCTGGCTGCAGAAGTCTGGTCCACAATGGAAGCATTTTAGTTGGGGAGCTGTACAGTTGTGGGACTCTAATGGTAAGCATAGAGTGATTTAGAACTTGGAACGTCAGTCCACAGGACTCTTTGTCAGGCTGCCTATTATGTAATCTTGGGTGGCGTGAGGGCAGAAACAGAAAAATGGAAAAAATCGCCCCTGTTAGATGCTGAAATAGAACCTGTCATTAAACACAGATTCCAAGATGGAGTATCATAGAATCATAGAATCCTAGAGTTGGAAGAGACCTTAAGGGGCATCTAGTCCAACCCCCTGCCATGCAGGAACCCCCATCACAAAATTTCTGACAGATGGCCATCCAGCCTCTGCTTAAAAACCTCCAAAGAAGGAAACTTAACCACCCTCCGTGGCAGCATATTCCACTGCCAAACAGCTCTAACCATCATGAAGTTCTTCCTAATGTTCAAATCGAATCTCTTTTCCTGTAGTTTGAAGCCATTGCCCTGAGTGCTAGTCTCTGAAGCCATGGAAAACAAACCTGTTCCCTCTTCATTGTGACATCCTTTCAAATATTTAAACATAGCTATCATATCCCCTCTCAGTCTTCTCTTTGAGAGGCTAAACATTCCCAGCGTCCAGTCATGGTGGGTTGGATTCAGAGGATGAATCTGACCAGCCAAGTGGGAGGTTTTATTATTGGAAAGGGCGACTTCTTGGTGAGTTGCCCCCAATTGCTGCTTCCTTTCCAAAAGGGAATAAAATGTATAATATGGCTTTACTGTAAGGTAGCTTTTGGGAGAGAATTGCCAAGGAAGGAAGGAAGGAACAAACAAAGGAAAGAAGGAAGGAAATACGTCCTATTAGAGATGGGCATGAAACAAACAATTTTTCGTTTCTGTTTTCGTTATTCGTTTCATTACACAACAAAATGAAAAATGAATTTTGTCTCCAAAATGAAATGAAACGAACAGAAACACCGGAAATTTTGTCGTGCGTTTTGTTTTCGTTACGGAAATACAGTTGAATTGCTTTAAAAAATCACAAAAATCACAAAAAATTGAAATAAATGGTAACGAAACAGTAACGAACGAAAACGAAAATGAAAATGAATGTTTTGCAAAAATTCGCGAAAAATGGAAATGAACCGAAACAGACCCCCTAAACGACAAACGACAAACGAAACACCATTTTTTTGATTCGTGCCCATCTCTATGTCCTATACTAAAGAACTGCCTTATACCAAGTCAGGCCATTAAATGCACTTTAAATATATTCAAATAGTGGGCTCTGAAATTGTGTTCTTCTGTTAACCAAAAGACTCGGTTTTCCTTCCAGGCATCTCTTCCAAAGGCTGGTCAATGCACGTCCCTTCTGAGGTAACGGGTGAAGTCGGCAAGACCATCACCTTGCCTTGCACTTTCACACACCCACACAACACGTTCGACAGGACCCTGACGGCTATTTGGCGGGTGAAGGAGCCTTACAACGGGACGGTGGTTTTCAAGTGCGTCACCCACAGCTCCAGCGACCTCTGCAAAACCACCGTCAGCATGAAGGACAGGTATAAGCTTCTGGGGAACCCCAGGCAGAACAATCTCTCCCTCCAGATCGACAGCCTGGCCTGGAATGACAGCAACAGATACTTCTGCCGAGTCGAGTTCTCCGGAGATATTCACGACAAGTACGAAAGCCGGACGGGGATCAGGCTGCACCTCATTGGTGAGGAGGAGGCTTTAAAGCCAGTGAAGAGAATTTTTATTATTTTGGTGCTTATATAAATCGCCCGTCTCCTGAAGGAACTCTGGACGATTTACAACAAAATAAGAACACAACAGTTGACGAATAAATACAACAACAGCAAAATAATAAAAAGCAATAAAAAAAGAAAAAAGAAAGAAAAAAATACAATCACTGTCAGAATAATCAGAAGCAAGATAGTGGTGGCGAGATGGCAGGATGGGATAATAATAATAATAATAATAATAATAATAATAATAATAATAATAAT
>JAHTLZ010000195.1:1443786-1475412 GCA_023846285.1 Phrynocephalus versicolor
ATAATAATAATAATAATAATAATAATAATAATAATAATAATAATAATAATAATAATAATAATAATAATAATAATAATAATAATAATAATAATAATAATAATAAACAGTCACCAAACACCTCACAAAAAAGCAAGGTCTTTAAAGCCTTTTTGAAGGCAGGGACTGTGCAAGGCGCAACTCACTCGGAAGGATATTCCATATCATAGGACCAGCCACAGAGAAGGCTCAGTTATGGGTAGCTGCTTTCCGAGCCTCCCTGGGTGTGGCCACCCAAAGGGAAATGTTGTCTAGAGCCTGAAACTGGGAAGGTGAAGGGGGCCTGGTGTCCAGGCTCTGTTGCAGTTTTGTTAGCAAACTTGCATGCTGCTTGTTGTCTCTTTGACTGGGAGGGTCCTTTCTGCAAGGCCACAACTAGGGTCTATGTCACCCGGAGGAAAACTTGGATTCTGCACACTCACCCCAGTGAGGGGGAGCAGAATAATACAAAGTAGAGATGGGCACGAAACAAATGTTTAATTCATTTTATTATTCATTATTTGTTTTGTTCCCTAACTTAACAAATAACGAACCCCACTCTGGAAGAGAAAGGAATCAAAATGAAGCAGAACTTTCTGATTCATTCTGTTTCATTTCGTTTCTCCATAGGACTGCATTAGCAATACATTCCTATAGGGAAAATCCCACAGTTCCCCCCCCATGCCCCAGCAATCAGCTGTAGCGTGGGCCCCCTGCTGGGGGCTTGTAGAAATAAAATAAAAAAAAGCAAAAAGCACCGTGGGAAGTTCAAAAAATAAAAAATATAAAAAATGAAATGAAACTAATTATGAAACAATTTTTAAAAAAATCATTTCATAATAAAAAATGTACTGGGGTGGGGGAGAGATGAAAAATGAAACGAAACATCATTTTGGTGTTTTGTGCCCGTCTCTAGTACAAAGTACAAATAATAATTTGTCATTGTAGCACACATACCGTATGGCACGCGGGGCCCCACCTTCCCCCCTCCTCCATAGTTGTGGCCCTCCTTTTCTGGGCTGGAGTGCTTATTTATCCAGCACCAATCGGTCTGGTGCAAAGTACAACAGCCTCAACAACATTGTTTTTTGCTTCTGGATAGAATTCAGGATTGGTTTGACCTAGAGCCCCTTTTTTCATCTTTCCGACAATCCGGAGCACACTCAAAGCTCTCCTCCAGCACCATGTTTCAAATTAATTAAAATTAGGTTCATTTGCTTTGATTCTTTCCTGAAGATTGCAAGTTCCCTTGACTACTACCTGTACTTTGTAGTTGAAAGGTAGGAGATAAATTTAGAAAAATACATACGCCCCACATTCCTATACAGTGGTACCTTGTATAAAGGAATTAATTTGTTTCAACTGAAATTCTTTTAAGCAAATTTTCCTCTGTACATATTTCCCATAGGAATACATTGAAAATGGATCAATCCCTAATCACGACTGTTTTTCTGTTGTACAGATTCGCTCCATAGGCAATTCTGTTAAACCATTTCCCCCTATCTCTGGAAATTGTACAGGATATTGTTGCAAGTTATCCTTTTTTAAAAAATGTGTGCACAGGGGCAATGCAGGCTGCAGGACTGTGATATTTAATTCCATACACACCCTTTTGTTTTGTTTTTGCAAACTTGCATGATGCCTTTAGTGGATTTGGCTAGCAGGGACCTTTCTGGGCAGAGGTGACTGTTAACCTTTCCAGGAGAAACAATTAGTTCTCTTCTACATTTGATTCATAGAAAGCTCCTTCTCTCTGCTCTGACTCCCCCTCTTTCACCTTTGTCTGTTGGAAGTCAGTCAGTCAGCTGAGGACTGTTGGTGAAAAATAATCATGTTTGTTCTTAATTCACTGTTGGATCTGCTCTATGGTTATTAAATGAAACATTGTAATTCTTTCAACTACAAATGCTTCAGAGTAAGTTACTGAGACTATAAGTGCCAGTTAATGAGAAAAAAAAGGTGGAACTTGAAACAATTCTGCTCAGAGTTGCAGCACTTCTGCTGCACAGCTAGAAGGATCTGTCTATACATCCAAAACTTTGAAACAGCTTCTTGGAGGTGGAGTAAGTTCTCCAAACTGTGCTTACTGGCTCTTCTGATTTTATTGTGCAAGGGGCAGTTGCTTTCAAATGGGTCCATTGACAGGTTTTAATTCATCGCAAAATGTCATGAAGGTTTTGTTTTGTTTTGTTTTATCATGCATTCCTATAGCTCCTCCCAGGATCGTTAACATTTCTGTCCAGACCGGAGAGGACCATGCCTTCCGTGCCACCTGCACCGCCGAAGGGGAGCCGCTCCCCACCCTGACATGGGCTGGTCCTCAGTCCAGCAACATCACTTCGGTCTCTGGTGCAGCTCACCGGATCACTAAGGAACTCCAGCGCCTGGTCCATGACGGAAAGTACACTTGCACAGCGATGAACAGCCTTGGAACAGCGGAGGGGACAGTCTATTTTTACAAGTTCAAAGCAGGGGGTGGCTCCTGGCTCCTCGTCCTCCTGCTTGTGGCCTTGGGGATCAAGCTGCTGGCCCTTGTGGTGATATTGGGCATCGGTGCTTGCTGGAAGAGAGGTAAGTCAGGTTGTTTATGGCAATGGTTCCCAACCTGGGGATCGAAGGACCATTTCACAGGGGGTCGCCATGAGCCAGTGAAGAAAAAGGCACAAACGGCTTGGGTCTGGAGGAGGGGGGGGAGAAAGGCGGGGAAAGAGTGAGTTACAGCTTGATAGGTTGGAGGGGATGTCAGTCAATGGCAATGGAGGCTGCAATTGGCACCTGCGGCAGTGGCTGTTCTTTGTGACGTGCCCCTTTCACACACTGGGTTATCACTCACTCGCTGCCACCACCAGATTCACAGGACACTTATATGTATTTGAGAGAGAGAGTCACACCAAGTAATATATTTTAAAACAAAACATGAAACATTTATTGGTTTACAATTATATGATCAGAATTATGATAGCTTTAACCGTTGTTAGTGTATTGCATACATGAGATCTTATAATATGTTTCCTCTCTAAACCAGACCCTTCTCAGTGGCAGGATCTCCCGCCTGGCCAACTGACAATCTAACTGACTCTCCCCTCAGCTCTAACAGTTCTCTATGGCGCCAGGGGCAATGGCCTGCCAAAGGGGGCTTGTGGCCTCTTCCAAGCAGGGCAAGGGGGGGGGTCACCACAACATGAGGAACTGTATTAAAGGGTCGCGGCATTAGGAAGGTTGGGAACCACTGTTTTATGGAAAAACCAGTGTGGACAGGAAGTTGGGGAGCATCGGTTCACATCAGAGCAGAACAGCCTCAGTCTGCTTTACCACTAGGTAGACTCAAGAAGAACTTTTTGGTCCTCTAGCATCCTAAAATCCAGTTCCTCTCAGTGCTATCCTGCATGGGCAGTGGTAACAGATTAAGTGCAGTCAAGGCCAAAGCACGTGATTCTCCATTGTGGTAAAATGGCTGTCTCAGACAGCAGCTTAACGAAGGGCAGCTTCAAAGTAATGGAAAACAGAAAAGGTATGTGCTGTATTTTAAAAATCTAGGGTCATTTTATACACGGAAGTAAGCCAGTGAGAGAACCACACAATAGAGGAGCTGTTATTTCGGGCTGGAAAATTTGGGGGCGTCTTATACATGAGGGTGACTTATAGATGGGGAAAATACAGTATGATCTTCACATCTTCTAAGCTCCCTCCTTGGAGGCTCAACCTGCACTGCCGTTGATTTCAGGAAGCTCCACTTAGCTTCCTGTTGAGAAAAAAGAAAGCTCCCAGCTCACACCACAGCAGGAACAATAGGCTTGCCTGGAATTAAGCCTGGCTCAACCCCCTTTAGCCCTTTCTCCCCAGGTAAGTCACAGTTTAGGTTTTATAAGGGATGCATGAATCAGGTAGAACTGCCAGGATGGGGGAGGTGTTATGGAACTTGTAGTCCACTCCCTTTCCTAACAATCATGCTGCAAAAGGGTAAGATCCAGATATGCAGTTGCTGCATAAGTAAGTTCCTGACGTAGTAAAGCTCTTGGCTTTTAACTGGTCGACAATTTTTGCTCACTTGCACATTACAGGCTAGCACGATGAGGAAACTAATTCATTTTTCTCTGTACATTTTTGTTTACTTGCCTTATAGATAACTTCATGGTCGCAAACAGCCTGTCACGGTAAGAAAATCCTGCATCTCAGCTTGCATGTTACCTAGATGCTTGTTTATAACTTGTGCTGATGTACAGGTAGATTTTGGATTGTGTCAGCATACAGTTCTTGGTTCGGGAATCAGGCCTTACCCTCTGAAGGCTCAGAAAAACATGCATGCGCTACCATCCACCTGAAATTTGACAGGTTGTGATACGGGATTGAACAAAAGGAATAATCTGGATTGAGGGAAGCAGATTACAGGATGGGATACTTCTATGAAAGTTTAGGAAGAACTTGGCAGCGAGATCTGTTTGATGGTGAAAGTGGAATAAATTTGGAAAGTGGTGGACTTTTCTTAGGTGGTTACTTCACGTCCGTTTTGTCTCTGTAAGTGTTGCACTTTGGACCGGTACAAAAAAAATCTTACTTCACGGCCGTCGCGCAACAGCTAAAAATTGTCTCGACCACGCCCCTGGAGCAGGATCAGAGTGTGACAATACTGTACCTGGCGCTGGGTTGGGGTATTCTCTTGTCATGGTTTGCTCCTGGTTCCTGTTGCGAGACAAGGGACCATGTGGTAACAACTGTCAGGCAACAACCAGTGTCCACCTAGTGGTCAGCGGCTGAAGCGGCATTCAATATTAGTTTCCCTATGGGAAACACCATGCAGCGTAAATGTTTATTAAAGAAAGTACTGAAAATTCTGTGTAAATCCCAGAAGACCAGTAAATCAAAATATCGAAAAGTTTTATTTACGATATTTTTAAAAAGGGTTAAGAAAGCAAGACAAATTCAGAATTTGTCATGGAACAAGACCGTGAAGTAACAGTTGTCACGAGACAAGTTACCACAACCGTGAGAAAACGGAAACAGGGACTAAACAGGGACAAAACCACATGATCGCAACCAACGCTGTCATGGTACAAAACTAGTCACGGAACAAGGACGGATGTGAAGTAACCATCTTAGTTGTAGGTTTCTAAATAGAGGTTAACTGTGGATTATTTATTTATTTATTTTGATGCAGGCTTGGAGCTGGTTTCCTTTGGGGTTCCTTCTAGCTTTAAAATTATATGATTCCATCAGAAACAAGATGATCTCTTTGCTTGATTTTGAGCAGGAACTATGGGATATGACCATATCCTTGCCTAATTGCAAAACGCTTTACAGTTTGCTCTGAATTTGTCATGGGTGAATATGGAGTACATTTTTTTTTCAAATATTACATTCATAAAGGTCAATGTGAATTGGCTTCTTTCACATTTTTACCAGGCTTGCCCTGCCCCCCACAAAACTGGGGGCTTGGAATTTCTAATATTTGCAATGATTTGGATGGTGTGTTTCCCCTGTGTTCTCCCCCCCCCCCATTCTACAAAGGGACCAAGGGAAGGTGTGTGTGTGTGTGTGTGTGTGTGATAATTTGGGACACCAGGAACACCCACAACTGGGTTCTTTCTTCCTAATTGGCCCAAGTATTTGTTTTTATTTTTTTAAAAAGCCATGATTGAGTTAGCACCATATCACTTTATGTACATCCAATCTCTCCTGATTTCGGAAGGGTGGGCCCTGGTGAGTACTTGGATGGGAGGCCACCAGGGAATACCAGCGGCTGTAGACGCCTGGAGTAGAAACTGGCAAACCACTCCAGTATTCCTGCCAAGAATGGGTTAATGTAGAGTCGGTCACGACTGTAACAACGCAACACATACACACACCCATTTTATGCAGTGGTCCTCAAACACGGGGTCCCCAGATGTTCTTGGGATGGCAACTCCCAGAATCCCTTGCCCTCACCATTAGTGGTGAAAGCGTCTTGGGGTTGCAGTCCGAGAACATTTGGGCAACCAAAGTTTGAGAATAAGGCTGTTACATCACCTCATTACAGACAAAAAGATCAACATCTATATAAAATTGAAAAGTCTACTCACTCCAGAAGATTGTGATGTTTCCATGGGGTTTAATTGTCTGTGTTTGTAGGTGTGCCACAAACTTTGGGAACTGTCCCCTTTTCCTTACTGCCATGCAACCCTTTAAACAGTCACAGCAGCTTAACCTATACAGAGGAAGGAGGTATCAAAGAAAGGCTGCCTTTGAGCACAGATCAAACTGCATCCGATGGACGGACCCTTGAGTTCTTGGTGTGCTCACCCAACCCGAATACAGCCATAATAAAACTGAATCGTGCGGCTGCTTTAGCAGCTAAAGTAGGCTTATTTAAATCAATTCCAGGCCAAGGTCTTTTTATATACAGTGGTACCATGTATAAAGGAATTAATTCATTCCAAATGAAATTATGTTAAGCAAATTTTCCTTTATACAAATTTCCCATAGGAATGCATTGAAAGTAGAGTAATACCTAATTACGGCCATTTTTATGTTGTACGGATTCACCCCATAGGTGATTCTGTTAAGCAAATTTCCCCTGTCTCTGGAATTTTTTATGTTGTACAGATTTTATGGTACACAAACTGTGTATTATACGAGGGTTCACTATACCTATGTTTGGAAACGGTTTTATTTCAGCATGTTGCCTTTATAATATAAGGAAATATATATAATATGGTAATGCCTCTTAAGATGAAAAATGCCCCATAGGTGATTCTGTTAAGCAAATTTCCCCTATCTCCGGAATTTTTTATGTTGCACAGATGTTATGTTATACAAACCGTTTGTTATACGAGGGCCCACTGTATATTAAAAACATTATGGTTTGACTCGAGTAGCTAGGCATGTATTTCTAGAGACCCGTTAATGCCTTACTTAATTCTCATTGGCTTCCATGGGACTTTTAGAGAAATGGGGACAACGTAATGAAACAGAATGTGGGTCACCGCCACTTGTAAAAAGTTTACCAGCCTTTTCTCTGGACACCAAGTTCTTCTCTGCCTCTCCGTCGGCATATTCACACCGTTGGCCTTTTTCATTGCCAGGCAACCAACGCAGGAGTCTCCGTATGAAAACCTCAGTCGCAGGATCAACTCCATCAGCCAGAGTTTGCAGGAGCGAATCTAGATCAACCCAGGCGCGTTCAAGATCAAGAGCCTCACTGACCATTTTGCCCCATAAAGGAGAAGGACTGAGCTCCTCTATGAATATCCTGGGCGTTTCAGTGACAACTAGCCATGGTGGACAAAATCCACAAACAACCCTCTGCCCCTGGCACGGCAGCAAACAAACACGCCGTACATGTCCTTTGTGTGGTCTGAGGTCCCATAAAATCCCACTGTAATTTCAGTGGACTCCTTTTGTACGTGCCTGTCCAGTTCTACTCTGATGAGGTAACAAACAAAAAATATATGTGTCCACCAAGGAGACTTAAAACATTCCCAGTACTTTGGAAGCTTGTGATTCAGATCCAATGCTTGTAAACAGTGACCTCAGCACTAAAATCCCTTATTCTGTGTAACTGGAGGACAACCCAAGAGGTGCATCTAAAGAGTAATGATAGTAAACCACTATTTCCATGTGGGGAAAAATTTAGATTATTTTCTAACTATTTTCTGATACTGGCCAGTCTGTTAGGCCGTGGTCTCACTAAAGTTTACTGTGCATCTTAATTTGATGCGTAGATTTTTTTTTCGGGCGGTCACATGGTGGTTGATGCGCAAGTTCACTCTGGGCGGTTTACAACAATTAATACGTTCAAATAATCTATACAATAAAAACTATAAATAGTAACACAATAAAACAAAAATAAAATAAAAATAATGTTAAAGTGACATAAAACAGTAAAACAATATATTATTATTGTTATGCTTTGCAACAAAAGTAAACCCAGGATGCACTGTGTCCCCCCTAGCTTGTGGAGGGGTGGGAGGAGTTGGAGCAGTTTTTTCATTGTGTTTTGGAGCCATTCTGGACAATTTTTAGCGGGTTATGGACCATTCAATCTTGGAAAGGTAGGGAGCTGAGGTTTCCTTGCTTTCTTTTGTTTTTGCATTGCTTTCCATTGCACTTTCAGTGGGGTTTGTCATGCTTTCTTTTGTCCATGTTCGCACTGAACCCTCTCTCTCTCTGTGTGTGTTTCCAGCTCTGAATATCTTTTAAGTGTACTTTATAAAGCGGTATGAAAAAAATTGCTTTTTTACCTTTATTTTTGAACCTACAGAACGGATTAATTGGTTTCCCATTCATTCCTATGGGAAACCGCATTTCGGTTAATGTCATTTTCGCTCAGCGAAACGGCCCGCAGAACAAATTATGTTATCCGAGGTATTACTGTAACTGCTAAATTGAACTAAGAGGAAAGCTCCCGCCAGCTTAATAATAACTTGCCATCAAACAAATTCCAACCTATGTCTACCCTTTTCAGGCCTTGCTAAATAGAGAATACTCAAATACATGGTTGACCCTTCCTTTCATCTGGGGGCATCCCGGGACTGGGCATCTGACCCAAGGCCGCACAGGCTGGCTCTTCTCCTTAGAGGCTCAGTGGGGAATCGAACCCCCAAATTCTGCATCTGTAGCCAGATACAGTAATTAAACAATTAAGCTATCCAGCCAGCTTCCCGCTAGCTTAATAGCACTTAATTGCCCAGCTTGCTCCATCACTGTCAGTGCAAAAGTGTACATGTCATAAGAACATAAGAAGAGCCATGCTGGATCAAGCCAAGGGCTCATCTAGTCCAGCTTCCAGTATCTCACAGTGGCCCCACCAAATGTGTCCGGGAGCGCACAAGACTAGATATCAGTACAGGTTAAATGCCTGTACTGCAGGTAAAACTGTGCTCACGACCTGGGGTTCAATCCCAGGGAGCAGGCTCATGGTTGACTCAGCCTTCCATCCTTCCGAGGTTAAGTAAAATGAGTACTCAGCTTGCCGGGGGGGGGGGGGAACAGTGTGTAGCCTGCATGCTGTAATTAAAAACTGTAAAACCACCCAGAGATTACTTGAAGTGTTATGGAGCTCCCCTGAACCTGGTCCTTGAAGCACCCTGGTTTTAAGCCTGGAGATTACACATCTCCATCATGGTTTGATGGACTTCTCCTCCAGGAATTTTTCCAATACCCTTTTGAAGCCATCCAGGCCAGATGCCACCACCACATCTTGTGGCAGGGAGTTCCACAGACCAACAACACGCTGGTTAAAAAATATATATTTTGTCTGTTCTCACTCTCCCAGTCTTGTTTTCTATTGTCCATGATGAAATCCAATCCGCTTGTACAAGCAGTGTCACCCCACATCCGTACCCTGAGAGACTGTGTGGCAGCCACTCAAATGGACATTAGTTTCGTGTTTAAGGCACAGTGGCCTTAGTAGCCAGGTGGGCAGTAAACAAACACCTTTTTTAATATTTGGAAGAAGCATCTCAGAGTCTATGTATACAGATGCAGAAAATAAAATCAATAAAAGGAATTCTCTCTGCTGCTTATGAACATTTGCTCATTTGGGTGTTTTATTCCCTTTGAAGAATATCAGCATGATATCCGTTCATATATTCTTCTAAAATAAATAGCAGGATAATAATGGCAGTTTGACTCAATATACATCTAAAACCAATCCTTATAATGTATGCTTCTGGAATAAACTTCCATCAGAGGTTGAACAGGTGCCTTTCATCTTAGTTTTCAAGAAGTGAGCTCAAACAGAATTGTTTAAAACTGCCTTTTGTTAGCACTACTTTATTATGTCCGATGGTGATGGGGTTTGGCTGGTTCAGTTTTGTTGATTGGTTGATTTGATTGTTATATATGTGTCTATGTACTTGTGCTGTGTTGTTTTCTGTTTGTGTGCTTAAGTTGTGAACTGCCCAAAGGGGGCTTTGGCTTCTCAGGGGGCATCTATGTAAATGAAATGAAATAAGCCTTCAGTTGTCTTTGAAGATTCTTAGTCCTCCAGGTAAGGTTATCCGGAAGTTTAGTCATGGCAACTGGACCTCTTTTCTTAAAAGATCAAAATGTTTCGCTACTCATTCAATCAGTTTCATCAGTCTAAGAAAGGCAAGGCCTCCAATTTATAGTTCACCTATAGGCCTCCAATATATGAGTGAAATATAAAGTGAACTATAAATTGGAGTCCTCACCACTAACATTCCTCAGACTGACGAAGTTGCTTGGATGAATAGTGAAACGTTTCGATCCCACAAGAAAAGAAGACCAGTTGCCATGACTCAGCTTCTGGAGAACGCTCTGGGAGTTCGTTCCCAACATTAACAATCCTACTGATGGTTTTTTGCATCTCACTTCAAGTTGAATGTAGTATCAGAAAGAACCCTCCCAAAACCGATTGATCCAGGAGTTTTGTTCTAGCACCTGCCAGCATGAAAGCTGGGCTGGCGCACAGATGTTCAACATTACCTTGATTTATTCATTCTGATCCTGAAAGGATCAGAAGCCCCCCTCCTCCACAGTCCCTGGGGTCAACAGTCTTGTAGGCTCCTTGATGGCGGCCTGGCATTTCCTAGTAAGCTCTCAAGAGTCCATACTGGCTTCCCTTCAAACCATGAAACCGTCCCTCTAACAGAGTCAAAGAGTTCCCCTCTTGCACTGCAGTCTACCCATTGCCACAATGGGTGTCGCAAATAACAGAGCAAACAAATCTCACCAGCTCAGTGCTTTTAGGTGTTTTATTCTTGTGCTCCTGGCAGATGCAAACCAATGTAAACAGACACTCTGAAAAAGCCATACCCGAAACAATATTCTTCGTATTAAAACAATTATGCTGGAAGCACACAGTTTCACAGTTTTAATACTGAGCTACACAACATCTCAAAAGAGGCTTTATTTCCTCTCCCCCCCTCCCAGTCTCGAAAAAAAAATAACAAAGCAGCAATTCTTTTTCCCAGTAACTAATTCCATAGAAATGTCCTTTAAATCAAAGTTCCACTAATTCAGTTGCTCGTTCACAAGTTCACTTTCTCTTCCTCCCTCTTACAAGTGATGGGTTTCACTGGGCAGGCCAAGGGGAGTGTGTTTGCCTGAAATTTAATCCACAAAAACTGAGCTCCGACAATCCCGCCGCTGCCACCATGTTTTTATTTTTTGGCACAGCAAGAAATAGAAAATCTTTCCAAAGGAGGCAAATTCAGCAGTGATTCGTTAACTGCTCAATAAAAGGGTTGATATAAATTGGCCTTTAATCAGCAGAAGGCAATTGATCATTATTATTTTGCCAGCAGAAGACGTTGTTGAGTTGGGAAAAGCATTCATTAGAGGCAGGAGATCTGAAGGTAAATGAAGCTACGGTGGCTGTGAGAATGCGACAGGAAAAAATACCAAGGATGTGATAGGGAGAACTCCCAAAATATGGCAACAAAGAGTTCACCAGGATTTGTTGCAGCAAATGAAATACCAACAAGGCATCATCAAAAGACCAGGCAAAGCAGAGAAGCTTGTACTATCTCAATGGCTTTTGAGTCCATTCTAAGGAGATCAAAAGAGCACCTGCAGCAGGTACGCATGTGTGCATCTAATAGACTTGGGATCTCTTTTCCCCAAAAGGATGACAGGGAGAGAAAAATAAACTCAATTAAGGCTACAATAGCCAATCCATGACCTACCTCCCCCTGACAAATAATAATAAAAATACAGTTTTAAAAACTCAACTCACTAACTCATAAGTAAAAGTACATCACGCAGGAAATACAACTCAGCATCCTGGAAGATCCAGACGGACTCTCCTGGAGGCTCATCTCAACCCAGTTACTATGAACAGGAAAATCGATGTCACTTTCCCCTCGCTTCTACCTAAGAGTCCACGTGCTTTCTACCCAACTTACTTTCATGTGGAATCACCGCTTTCTAATTCCAATGTACAAGATGCGGGAGGAGTGGGATTCAGACTTACTCTGTGGTATTGAAAGAAATTGTTCACTTGATTATTTATTGAAGAACAACACAACAAGCTTCTGAGTGGCACAAAACTCTGCTCAGCACAAGAAAACTTCTGTGATCCATAAAAGCTTGCTACTCTGGGGGAGATACACAACATTCCCAATAAAACTTGATTATGTATCCTTCTCTAATTAGACTGTTTTCTCCAGGCTGCTGCGATCCAGAAATCTTTGCTCAGTTTGGCCTTTTTGTATCTAAAGTTGAAAGTAAATTATCTATTTATTACCAACGCATGATAAGGAAACAAGCTTTATGACTTTGTTAAGGTTATCTCCTTCCAACAAACAAATGGACCCAGATTGTACCTATACAGATAAGGCAAAGTTGCACGATGATTCTCTAAGTAGGGAGAGCATACCAGGATTCATTTTTCAGCCTAAACAGTAGCAAACGTCCAGGACAGGAAGAAAGAAATTAAGCTGAAGCAGGAGTTGAAGCATGGTCCAAAATTCTGAGTTGATATGGAAATGGGCCCACACATTTCACAGTCAGAGGAATAAAGGCACAAAAGCAAAATTTCAATCCCCCAAAGTGCCAGAAAACGCACACTCAAAGATACAACGTATTAATATTATTATACAGTGACCACTCCACCCCGCCTATTGTGGGGGTTAGGGACCTGACCTGACCCGCAATAATTGAAAATCCACGATATGCGGTTGCTGGTCAGGCTGGGCCTTCCCGGGCCTAGCTGGGGGCCCTTGTAGTTACCCCCAGCCTGGTGCTGCCCCAAACGGGCCTGTGAGGGCCTTCCCGGGCCTTCTGGAAGAGCCAAAAGGGCCTCTCTGTGACCCAGAAGTGACTTCCAGATTGCTGAAAATCATTTCTGAGGCCTCAGAAATGATTTTTGGTGAACCAGAAGTGATTTCCCGGTTCACTGGAAGCCATTTTGCGGCCTCCAGAAGAACCGGGAAGGCCCTTGCAGGCCCGTTCGGGGCAGCGCCAATCCTGAGGTAAATACGGGAGGCCTGAAACAGGCTTTCTCCTCTTACCCCACGGCGGCTTTTTTCATATACTGCGTTCCTGCGATATAGCGGGACCGCAGTATATGAACTGCGAATGGGCGGGGGACCACTGTATAACAAAAACGACAGCTATGGGTGCATGAAGGAGAAGAGGCCCCGCACAGAGGGGGCAGAATTTCACAAACATGCCTCAGAGGCACCTTGGGCCTCATGGTTGCTCAAGTCTACATCTCCATTCTTCATGGATGATCCCAAAGGAAGGTCTCGTGTGCATCCTCCCAAGGGGAGCAGCCCTCTTCCTGCTGAACGTAACGGGAAGGTTTTGCCTTCCAATGATTTCCGCAGCTTCTAAAGCTGGAACGCAGCCCCAAAACGTCTGCATGTATTTTCCCCCATTCGTTCGCCCACTCTGTTTCTGCCGCCTCCCCCTTGATCAAGCGGGACCCTGTGGAAGTCAGGTGGCCTGGGCAAACACGGCGGCAAATGGAAACCAAGTCCACAACCGGAACCAGAGGCGGGGCGAGCACACACACACACACACACCCGGCCCTGGTGTCTGTCCTGCTATCGTATGGCATCCAGGTAATGCACGTCTGGGTATAAAGTGTTGAGCAGGATGGCCAGGAGCTGGTTGCCGTCATGAAGGGAATGGCGAGAGTCCTTAATAAACTGGGAAGCCTGGCAGATCTGCTCCTGGTACTCCGCGTACTGTTTGCTCAAAGCGAGGACGTCCAGAGCCTGCAGGGCCTACAAAGAGAGAGAGAGAGGAAGGCAAAAGGACTACTTATCCCATGGATCGAAGCACAGGGTCCATGCTCCAGGGGCTCTTATGAGGTCCGCGCCCGGTTAGGGACCTGGAGCTGGCTGGCAATCACACTGAACAACAGAAGACAAAAGCACGCTCAGAAATCCTACAGCAGGCATGTCCAAACTGTGGCCCTCCAGATGTTTTGGACCACAACTCCCACAGTCCTTTGCCATTGGAAATACAGCCTTGGAATTCTGGGAGTGGTGGTCCAAAAACATCAGGAGGGCCGAAGTTTGGACATGCCTGCCCTACAGCAACCGTTCTTAAGATTGAAAATATCTCCCTGTGCCACCGGGGAAGAGCTTCAGGGAAAGAGAGTCAAGGCTCAGGGACAAGCAACCCGATGCCCTCCAGATGTTTCCCATCATAGTGGGATTGCAGGCAGGGGATTCCAAGAAGGAGGGCTGTGAGGGTAGCACTTTTCAAGAATTTTAAAGGGAGTTACAGAGGAAAGGCAGGTTTAATACAAGGTGGGCCCTTCCCCTTCTTTATTTTTGCTGAAATCAGGGACCTTGATTTCTGTACATAAGAGCAGCCTTGCTGGAACAGCCCACAGCCCTTCCAGTCCAGCTTTCTGTCTCACACAGTGGCTCACCATTTACTTCAGGGTGTTCCCAAGCAGATGTCTTCACCTGCTTAAGATTCCCTGCAAATGGTATTGAGAGATATTCTGCCTATCTCTCCAACCCGGAGGTTGTCCTTAGGCGCCCATAATGATAGCTATTGATACCTTTGTTCTCCATGAACTTGTCCAATCCTTTCTTAAAGCTGTCAAGGCTAACAGCTGTCACCACTTCTTTTGACAGGGAGTTCCAAAGACCAGTGATCCTCTGGGTGAAAAAGTACTTTCTCTTATTTGTTTGAGCTCTAGCACCCAAAAGCTTCATGGAGTGCCCCCTAGTTCTAGTATTGTGCGATAGGGAAAACAATTTTCCTTATCTACTTTGTCCACACTGTACAATTTTACAAACTTCAATCAGGTCACCTCTTAGGCACCATCGTTCAAGAGTGAAGAAGCCCAGCCACTGCAGCCTCAGATGTTAAGGAAGGTGTTCCAGTCCCCTAATCATTCTGGTTGCGCTCCCCTGCAATTTTCCTATTTCCATAATATCCTACTGGAAGTATGGTGACCAGAACTGTACACAATAATCCAGATGGGGCCTCACCATAGATTTATAAAGAGGTAAAATGACACTTTGCTGGCTTATTTTCTATATGCTTTCTAATGATCTCTAGCAATGAGTTTGCTTTTTTCACTGCTGCGGCACACTAGGTTGACACCTTCATTAGCTGTCCACCAGGACACCACGGTCCCTTTCCTGGTTTGCTGCAGAGAGTTCAGACCCCATTGGTTTATAAATGTAACTGGGGTTCTTTTTGCTCCAACGTGCATCACTCTGCACTTACTAATGTTGAAGCTCACTTGCCACTGGTTTGCCCACTCCCCCAGTGTCAAGAGATCCCTCTGGAGCTCCTCACAATCTCTCTCAGTTTTCACTACCCTGTATAATTTAGTGCCGTCAGCAAATCTGGCTACCTTGCTATTTACTCCTGCTTCTAGATCATTTATGAAGAGGTTGAAAAGCAGGGGTCCCACTACTGAACCTTGGGGGACCCCACTCTTTACCTCCCTCCGCTTGGAGAAGTGTCCATTTAGTGCTACCCTCTGTTTCTTGTCACATAGCCAGTTGCTGATCCAGGACAAGACCTGTGCCTTTATCTGTAAACCCATCACAATTGGGAATTCAAGACTAGGAACCACTTGGAATTTGACCTTGTTTCTTTCTGCCCAGACTCAAGCCTCGGAACCATCTGGGTTTGTCTCAACATGGAAAGAACACATCACGATCTACGTATAGCAGGTCAAATGCCGTAGGATCGTCCAGCCTTTAAAGAGGTTTCTTCGGAAAACCAGTGTGGCTTTCCAATTGCTCACGACCCAATCCTTTTAAACTAGATTTCTCACTTGTCCATTACTTGTCAAAGAGGCCGCTGAAGACCCTACTCTGCCCGTGAGGCTTTCAAAGGCAACGCTCCCCAGAAGTTCTACCCTCGTGCCCTGAGGCCTTATCTGGAAACGGTGCGCCCCTGTGGGTTAAAGGGCTGGTTCAATCTGCTTGTCCTGTTTTGTTTCATTTCTCTTGTTTCATCCTGCTTAGATATTGTGCTGTAATCTGCCCAGAATAAGGTTGTGCGCTACTAGGGTGGTATATACATCAACGAAATGAATAAAGAAACTTGTCAGGGATTGAATCTAGGCCGGGCCTTCTGCCTGCTCTATTCCTTGATAACCCTGTGGCGCAGTGGTTAAATGCCTGTCCTGCAGCTAAAACTGCGCTCACAACCTGGGGTTCAATCCCAGGTAGCCGGCTCAAGGTTCACTCAGCCTTCCATCCTTCTGAGGTCGATAAAATGAGTACCCAGCTTGCTGGGTAAGGGGGGGGCAATGTGTAGCCTGCATACTGTAATTAAAAATGTAAACCGTCCAGAGACTACTTGAAGTGGTATGGGGCAGTCTATAAGCAGAACACTTTGCTTTATCCACCAGTGATCCCCCAATCTGCAGGAAGTGGATCACTCACCTCCCACCCCCAGGCTCCATCCAAACAAGACTTTGGCAAGCACCTTTACCGCTAATTCCACATCTGCTTTTCTTCCCCTTTAAAGCATTGCAGGGCTTCTTGTGAAATTCCTGATGCCGCTACGACTTGGCGGCTAAGGGTGATGTCCACCACAGCCTCCACTGCGAAACGTGGAAGGGCCAAAACGGTGAAGAAAGCACCTACCTGTTGAGCTCTGGAGGAGACCTGGGGTTCCACACCAGGCCGCAACCGGATCTGGTTCTCCACAGGAATTTGTACCAAAAGAAAGGCAGACAGACTCCGGGAGACCACCCGAAACCTATCATGAGGAAACAGAAAGGGAAGGGTCAGTACTGAACGCCTGTGCTCAGTAGCCTCCCTCACAAATGAAACTAAAAACGTCATTCCTCACAGAATATACTATTCTACCGCATTAATACATCTCCATTCAGCTCTAGAATTCAAGGGACAATCTTAGGTCGGTCATTATTTCTTGACCCAACCTACCCAATACAGTTATGCCTGCAGGAAGCAAGGTGGGAAGATCCTCTGATTCGAACCTCCTTAGAGGAAGGGCAGCCATTTTAAAAAGAAAAGAAAAAAACACTTCAGTGATGGGAATTTAATACCCACATATTCAATGCTGGTTGACAAGGATTTTTTTTAAAGGGAGGGGGATACAATAAATGGAAGCAGGCCTTACAAGACAACCTAATGCACTGTGACAGACAAACCCTGCACTAAGTAGGGGTTTGGATCAGAAGTCCTCATGGACTCCTTTCAACTCACGGCTTCCATGATTCTAAGGGAATCTCTAGTCTTTATTAGGGCCAAAAATGGCAAAGGCTATCTTTGTAGAGCCTGTGCGGCCGAGGTGATAGGACACTGGGGCTCATTAGTCTGGAAAAAAAGCACCTGAGCAGGTATAAGACTGAGACGTACAAAATAATGCAGGGCATGAGTAAAGTGGATAGAGGGACACTCTTCTCCCTCTCACAAAATACCAAAACTAGGGGACATCCACTCAAATTGAGGGTTGGGAGAGTGAGAACAGACAAAAGAAAATATTTTTTCACCCAGTGCGTTGTTAATCTGTGGAACTCCCTGCCACAGGACGTGGTGATGGCATCTGGCCTGGATGCCTTTAAAAGGGGATTGGACAGATTCCTGGAGGAAAAGTCCATCACAGGTTACAAACCATGAGGGAGATGTGTCATCTCCAGGCTTAAAACAGGGGTACTTCCAGGGCCAGATGGAGGGGAGCGGTACCAGGAGACAGATATCTAGTCTCGTGTGCTCCCAGAGGCATTTGGTGGGGCCACTGTGAGATAAAGGAAGCTGGACTAGATGGGGCTTTTCCCTGATCCAGCATGGCTCTCCTTATGCTCTTATGTTCTTAGAGATCCAGATTTGAGTCCCGCTCAGTCGAGGAAAGACAATGTGGGTGGGAGGGCAGGAGTAGCAAATCATTCCGGGAGCATCTCACGTGCCTTAAAAACCTTCTCCGAATTGCCTGAAGTCTGCACCAACTTGCCAAAAGGTAACAACAGATGAGTTTAAATCGGAGCTTGTAAAAATCAGGGCGTTGGACTATAGTGCCCAGACTCTCACAGGCTGGGTTAGCCGAATCATTCAGAGACTCGTAATCCAAAAACTAGCCTTTCTAAACTCCGGCTTAGATTCCCAGGCTGTGAGCCTGAGGTCTCCCGTTTTTCCAAGAACCTCATTTCTGACCTGGGCGCTTCCTCACCACTCTCCCCCTTTCAGGCTCCTACCTGTTTGATAAAGGAGACCTGCGTCCCAGCCCGAGAGCCCCAAGTATCCCAGAGGAGATCTTCTCTTCGGCCAGCACGCTCAGCCGGCCTTGCAGGGCGGTCAATATCCGGATGACCGACTCCATCAGGACGGCGTCCTCCTGCTCCACCTGGAGGAGGCAGAGGTGGAGTGCCTTGTGCCACCAAAGAAATAGCTTGGCCTCGTCCTTGGCAGTGCTGCAGGGCAAAAGGAAGGAGGTGGGGAGCAATACAGAAAAGCCACCCACAATTAGAAACGACATGACTCCTCGTGAGCTAGTTGGAAAATAGATGACAAACCACATCAGAGCATTAGAAGAGAGAGGTTTCCACCTCCTAGAATAGAGCGCTTTCCACTTCTGCATTTTCCTTTTCTCTTCCCCTCCCAGTTTTCCTTTTGTGCCATTTATTTTTAGATTATAAGCCTGGTAACCCTTGTCTTGATAAACACAGCAGGACCCCCACCTACTGCCATCAGTATCTGCTGATTCCCTTATCTGTTAGCTGGAAATACTAAATGAAGAAAAAAAAAACAGAAATATCTATTGGTATTTCCTTGGTGTATGTATCAGAACTGGCCACCAGATGGAGCTAGAGGCCATGAAATGTATAGTGTTTGACATGCCTGGGTTTTTTTTTCCAGCATCTGCAGAGATAGGGGTAAGGGCTAGACCCAATTTTCTGTAAGTACCATGGTCCTATCACATGCAAGCTGCACAGACACCCTTTCCAGCTGAAAAGCAGGGCATGCATTCTAGAAATCAATACATCATATAAGCCAGGAGTGTCCAAAGGTTGGCCCTCCTGATGTTTTGGACCACCACTCCCAGGATTCTGAGCCTGTACTGCCAATGACAAAAGGACCGTGGGAGTGGTGGTCCAAAACATCTGGAGGGCCAAAGTTTGGCCACCACTGATATAAGCCCAAACACAAAGGTCCTTCTGTGGCTTCTGCCTAGCCAAAGGCAGCTGGATCTCTGTCCCCATGTGAGTCAGCCCCATGTTGCCTGCATGAGCCTCTTGTAGAATTTTTTCCCAAGCCAACAGCTGCTAGGTTTGTCAGAGCGGCTCCTCCCAAGAAGAACTGCCTGGATCAGCCAGCCGTTCAACCCCGGCAGGGTATTTGGGAGTCCAGACCCCAAGGGAGGACTGAAAGGTAGTGATGTCTTTGTGATTGTGTTGAGTGCATGTGTGTGCACGTACACGTATGCCTGGTACATGATGTTATGGACCCATTGAATGGACACATTTTTTAAAAAGATGATCCCCAGTGGCAGAGTGGAAAGCAAAGGGTTCTGCTTATATACCGCCCCATACCACTTCAAATCATCTCTGGGCGGTTTACAGTTTTAATTACAGTAATGCAGGCTACACACTGCCCCCCCCAAGCAAGCTAGGTACTCATTTTACTGACCTTGGAAGGATGGAAGGCTGAGTGAACCTTGAGCCTGCTCCCTGGGATTGAACCCCAGGTCGTGAGCACAGGTTTTTACCTGCAGTACAGGCATTTAACCACTGCGCCACAGGGCTCCTATGGACTCAAGTCTGAAAGAATTCCATGTGATTTGCATTTCCCTTTGCGTTCTATGATCAAAAGAGGGGGGAAATGCAGCACAACCTGCCCCAAACGGCATCATATCTTACATTTTTTTAAAAAATCAATGTGCTTGCATGTTTGAACATCTGGCCATGTATCACAACCCTCACTCTGTGCTGTTTCTGAGCAGTGGCAGAGTGAAAGGTGTGCTTAGAAATGGAAGGGAAAGAAAACAAAGTTTGGGGAAAGTAAGTTAAACAAAAGAAAAGTAAACACCCCAAAATCTCCCACCCAGCCTCGCTCCCGTTGAGTCATCTAGCTTTGAGGAGGAAAGTGACGAAGCACAAGCAGAACCAAAGGATGTATCCACGGATCTATCAAGCCGGAATCTTCTCCCTTCCCTTGCTGCTGACCCTGGCCGCCCCCCTGAAGGAGACGCCGCCCATTACCTGGGGTACACCTGCTCCAACCACTTGCTCAGGGTCAGGAGCACCCTCATTTCGTTGGTCAGGGTCTGCTCTGCGTTCAGCCGCTGCAGCGTGTAGACGTAGAGGGTCAGGTAGCTGCCCAGGGAAAGGCACTCCTGCAGAAAGTCTTCCGCCGTCAGTTCAGGGATTTGCAAGGAGGCCAGGATGGGTCCCCAGCCCAAATCCTGACTGGCTGGAGAGTCTTTGTCCAAAATTGGAGTAGTGAGACAGAGAGGGAGAGGGAGAAGAAGAAGAAGTCCTGTTAAGATCAATGAAATTCTGAGCCTCTTTACTTTATTCGTATAGGATCTCTTCATCAATCATCTCAGAAGGCAGGGCATGTAATAATGGGCTTAAGTGGCAGGGACCCAGGTTTAGGCTGAAGATCGGGGAAAACTTTCTAACTATTAGAGCAGTACAACAATGGCACCAGTGACCTCGGGAGGCGGTGAGGACTCCAATGCTGGAGGCATTCGAGGAAAATAGGGACACCGTCTCTTAGACGTTTTGGTTTCGGTTCCTGCCTTCAGCAGGGGGTTGGACTTGGGGAATTATAGGCCCCTCCCAACGTGACTCTATGATTCTAGACATCTGAAATAATTCCTCCGAGGCCGTCAAAATCAACCAGCCCCGGACGTGCAAAAGAGGAGGGAAGATTACAAAACAAAAGGCCGCATGGTGTGCCAAAACGGCTCAAAATGTGTATCTGAAGAAAGGATGACTTTAAAATGATAAACTGTATATGTGTACCCAAAAAAAAGTATGTAACTGTGTCCAATAGTATTTATTTATTTATTTATTTATTTATTTATTTATTTATTTATATACCGCTCCATCTAGCTACATGGCTACTCTGGGCAGTTTACAAACTGAACAGAAATCAACCCATAAACAGTAAAATACGATATAAGAGATAAGCACAAGTATATAAATAAAAACACTATAACTAGTAAACAATATAGTACTGTAATACTAGACAGAAGTCAGAAAGCTATTGGGAATTCACCCTTATGTACGGGAATGCAAGTTTGAGTCTTGGTGGCAAATGACTGCTCATTCATTAATTATTAGATTTATTTATTTATTATTTATTTATTTATTGAATTTATACCCCGCCCATCTTCCCAAGGGAACTCTGGGCGGCTTACAAGGGCTGAACAATTCAGCTGACAATACAATATAAAAACAACAGTATAAAAAAATACACTGCCTGTCTAGTTACTGGAATATTCTGCGTGCATTCCTGGGTTAATCAGTGGCAGTTTTCCATAAAAGACACATGTAGTTTCTCTTAAGCAAGCAAAAACCACCGATAGGATGGTTTGTTCATTTGTTCATTCGTTCATTCATTCGTTCATTCGTTCCTGCCTGCCTGCCTTCCGAAAAGAGGATTCTCAGGATAGTGAAATTCACAACTTGGTTAAACACTACTGTGCCCCCCCCCCCAAATGGGCCAGAAGAAGCAACACATCGAAACAGTGACTCTCCCTTACCTTCGTTGAAGTAGGCCGTGACGCAGGCCTCCGTGGTCTCTGCCATGTGTCGGACTGACGCTAGACTCTGGCAGGCCGCCGTTAAGAGCGGCATCGCCCCTAAGCCTCGCAGCGTGGCCTCAACCCAGCTTCGTAAAGCAACCCGGAGAGACTCCGCTGTCGACACGCTGGCATGATTCAGGATCGTCAGGGCTTCGGCGAAGAGGCTACTCAAGGCCAGGTGGCGGGATTGCATATCTGGGTCTGAAAAGGCAGGCAAGAAAGACAAACAGCTGATTGGGAGAGCTTTGAAATGACAGGAAGCAAAGAGAAAATACTGGTACTCCTCCCTTGCACAAAACCCAGTTCCCACTTGGGAAGAGCCAGTGGCCAACAGATGTCGTATAAGAACTGAAGCATGAGCAGTTTACATTTATCTGAAAATCTAGCCCATGTGCAACATTTAGAAAGAATCTGGACTACAGTAGGACCCCCATATCCACTGATTCATTATCCACTGATTCAGTTATCCACGGTTGGCAGAGGAAAAAATAAATAAATAATTTTGCAGCTGCAGAGCGAGCTACTGTTACAAAGGGCATCTGTAAAGCAAGCTACTGTCATAAAACAGTGGCCGTAAAGCAAGCTACCGTCACAAACAGCATCTGTAAAGCAAGCTACTGTTGCAAAACAGCAGTCATAAAGCAAGTTACTATCACAAGACAGCAGTTTTGGGGACATTTTGCCATTCTCTCTTTTCCATGGTTTTCATTATCCACAGGAAGGCTTGGAACCAATCTCCAGCAGATACTGGGGTCCTACTGTAGTCTAGTTCAGAGCTTGGGGAAGGCCCGTGGTTTTGGACTACAGCTCCCACAATCTTCAGCCAGCACAGCTGCTCATGAAACGCTTTGTGCGATGCTGCCTCTTACACAACTAAACATCGCTTGACTTAGGTGGATGATTCTGTTGTTGTCACTTAATGCACATCTCTTTCCATATGAGCTTTTTTGGAAACTAAGATCAGCTTCAGACGTTCTTCTTCAAGTGATCTTGCTCCCAGATTATTTTTTAAGCTGCTTTCTTGGAAGCAGAAGCAGAAATAGACCAAGCCCAGTGAATAAACTGAAAAGGCCTACAAAACTTTACGTGTTTTAACTTCCAACTAAAATCCCTTGGGAAAAACCCTTAATATGCAATAGAAAATCAGTCAAGCTTTCAGGAGGAAAACCTGTCCTGGCAACTTCAGCATTAGAAATGACTAACATGCCATTTGTAATCCTAAAGATAGCAGAACAAGTTTCCCTGCCAAAAAGTTTGATCAATTTTTTGCTTTCTGAGTTGATGTCAGATGAGATAAGTGAACCCCATCGCCTATCACGGGGGGTAGGGATCCGACCCAATAATTGAAAATCCTTGATATGTGGATGCCGGTCAGGTCAGGCCTGGGGGGGGGGGGCTAGCTGGGGGCTCTTGTACTTACCCCCAGCCTGGCGCTGCCCCAAACGGGCCTGCGAGGGCCTTCCCTAGAAAGGCCCTTGGAGGCCTCAGAAATGATTTTCTGCGAACCGGAAGTGACTTCCGGTTCACAGGGAATCCATTTTCGGGCCTCCAGAAGGGCTGGGAAGGCCCTCAAAGAGGCCGTTCAGGGCAGTACCAGTCCTGGGTAAGTATGCAAGGCCTGAAACAGGCCTCCCCCCCCCCCTTACCCCAGGGGACTTTTTCCATATACAGTGGACCATCATATAACAAATGGTTTGTATAACATAAAATCTGTACAACATAAAAAATTATGGAGATAGGCGAATTTTGCTTAACAGAATCGCCTATGGAGCATATCTGTACAACATAAAAATGGTCGCGATTAGGGATTACAGTGGTCCCTTGTATAAAGGAATTAATTCATTCCAAATGAAATTATGTTAAGCAAATTTTCCTTTATACAAGTTTCCCATAGGAATGCATTGAAAACAAAGCGATCACATATTTATGTTGTACAGATTTGCCCCATAGGCAATTCTGTTAAGCAAATTTCCCTTATCTCCAGAATTTTTTATGCTGTACAGATTTTATGTTATACAAACCATTTGTTATACAAGGGTCCACTGTACTCTGTTTTAAATGCATTCCTATGGGAAATTTGTATAAAGGAAATTTTGCTTAACATAATTTCATTTGGAATGAATTAATTCCTTTATACCATATCCTGCGATATAGTGAGACCACAGTATATGAATTGCAAATGTGCGGGGACCACTGTAGTCATCTTTGGAAAAGTTACTTTTAGAGTGCAGGGCCCACAGGTCCTCTCAGCCACCACAAAGCAAAAAAACACACAAAGTGTTCTGCTTATATACCACCCCAGACCACTTCAAGTAGTCTCTGTGCGGTTTACAGTTTAATTACAGTATGCAGGCTACACATCACCTCCCTCTGTGGGATCTGTGTCCCCAAGAAATAAAAAATGGGTTCCCGCCCACCCACCCCAGCACAAGTACCCCCTACTGTGCCAGGCTGCAGCTTCAGATCTTTCCTGGGCCTGCTTGTAACTAGGAATCGATTCTGTATGCCAGGCCTGCCCAACAGGTAGACCGCGGGCTACTGGTAGCCCATGAAGGTTCAAAAGTAGCCCACTGGCCATCAAGAAGAAAAGTGAGGGGATAAGTTTTCCACCCCTCCCTCCCCCATCCCAAGGACCACCACTGCCCCAGCAAAAGTTCTGGGTCTGCCAGCCCACTGTCTCAGCTGAACATGGCAGTTCGAGGGCCATGGCACATTGAAATCTGTTCCCTCTGGAACAGATTAATTGGTTTTCGATGCATTCCTATGGGAAACTGCTGCTCTACTTACGAAAGTTTTAAGTTATGAGCACGTGCTCAGAACAGATAAAATTCGTAAGTAGAGGTTTTAGTGTAGTAGCCCTCAGGCACTTTGGGATGAAAAAAGTAGACCTTGGCCTGTTCAAAGCTGAACAGTCCTGCTGAATGCAATGCACCCAACTCCCATTCCTGGGCTGAGCTTGCATGAAGTTGGACAACAGGAAAGAAGGCTCAGCCGCGTGAGTGTCCTGTGACCGAATGCGGGGACAGACACACTTTTGTGTGTCCTCTAAGAGACAAGAGGGATCTCCTTCAAGACAGATGAGTGAGAAAACTATCTCAGCCCGCAGATTGTGGCTTCCACCCATTCTCCACTCCCTTTTGGCACCCTCAGCCAGAGGGACACCCCCCGCCCCCCGCAGAGCCAACCTGGAGGGTTAAAGAGGACAATGTCATCTAGCAGTCGTGACATCTCGTGTTCCAGAGCCGACGGGGCAATCTTCCCGTCTTGTTCCAGGACGCTGAGAAAACGGACGATCTGCTGAATGTACGCCCGGCACTTCAGAGCTCCATCCTAGAAGGGGAGTGAGATTACCAGCCTGAAATGTTAATCTGTTTGACCTCCTAGAGGAATATACTAGCCAAGAACAGAAAATTTTAAATGCACTATGAAACTGAGGGTATTTGTACACGACCCCTAAACTCCGCCGCAAATGGCTCCCAGCTCCGGAGCTTAAAATTGTTTCCCCACCAGCTTCGGAGTTTACAGATAATTAAGTGCGACCACGGCCACCAGCGCACTTTTCAGGTACCTGCTCTCCGGAGGTGAAAATTCCTGATGCGGATATAACGTAGTGACTGTCGGGCTCTCCTTGCTTCTGTTTGTTCTTTTTTTGCCCCCCCCCCCCGCCCCTTTAAGAGATTTGAATGCAGTGCCGGGATGGCAGAACGGAGGTGAGCGGCATTATTTTCTTCCTTTCCCCCCCTCCCCTCACGCAGCCAGCAGCCAGGAGTGCGGAGGGGGTGGGAACGCAGGAACAGCGACAAACCCCTAAGATCTCAGGTCCGAATTTAAGTGGCCAGCGGATCTTAGGGGTCGTGTGAAAAGGCTCTGAGAGACCAAGACATAACTCTCTTTTTTTATTAGTCCATTAAGTATTAGACTCAACCATATTGATATATTTGAAAGTTGATAGAACTTAGGTGAATAGATAAAATATAGTGGGTTGATGATGTTTATTATTTACTTAATCTTATAGATTAGATAGGACCTCTTAAGTCAAACTTACTATCTTCACCCTTTGTACTAGATGAAAACAGATATAAATGTATGCCTATCATATATTGAGCTAGACAAATACACTTTAAAGTGCTTAGTAAAATGAAGACCTAAGATTAAATACTTCGTTATTTTCACTTTTTGTACTAGATGAAGATGGAGATAAGTAACGATAAATATAATGATGGAAAAGAAGCATGTAAATGTGGAATATTCCAAGCCCTTGGGCTGAAGTAATTGTATTTGAACTATGCAACACGGCAACACACAAGCAATGTTTTCGTTTTAACTTGGTATGTTTAGAAAATTCAATTTTTTTTTAAAAAAAGAGTTCCATCCTAGGGGAAACTGGGGCAGAAAAGGAATCACTCATCCCTTCCAGCGGGTAGCGGGAAGAGGGGTTGTGGACCCAGCGTTTGCCCAAGACAACCAGCAAGCCAACGGTTGCGCTTACAAGGTGCGTGTGGCTGTCCGAAGAGGCGCCGAAGCCCGCCGACACCTTCAGGAGCTTCACGAGCAGCTCAGCGGCTGGTTCCTTGACCAGGATGATGGCGGGAGGATAGTGGCTGTTGAAGTAGCTGAGGACACTCTCGTAGGACAAAGCGCTGACCAGCTGCCACGGGAGGGAGCTGGTCTGGCCAAGCAGATTGAGCAGCGGCGACTCCTGGGAAGAGTTCAGAAACAGCATATTGTTTATTCAGGCAAGAGATACAGCATGGTCTACATAAATTTGAAGAGGCATTTGTCCAACAGGCAGAGGAAAAGAGGCAGGCACGGAAAGAACGAAACTTGAGGACCAGGCAGGAAACAGAACACATCTGCCCCCAGTGCGGTAGAGACTGTCATTCCCGAATTGGTCTATTTAGTCACACTAGGTGTTGTTTTTAGGATCTCTACTCCAGGCATGATACCATAGTCTTTTGAGACTGAAGGATGCCAATGATGAATGACTGCTCTAACAGTTTAGATGCCCACCTGGCAATATTCATCTGAACCCTCCATGGCTTGGGACCAGCTTATCTGACGGAGCGTATCGTCCAAAGATCTTCTTTGGCCCAGTGCACTCGATCATCCCAGGTCCTCATGCTTAGAGTTGCTACCCTGCGGGAAGCTCATAAGACCTCTACCCGGAACCGTGCCTTTTCTGCGGCCGGTCCCATTGGGTGGAACCAGCTTCCCAGCGATATTAGGGCTGTGGAGCCCCTCTCGGCCTTTAGGAAGCGATTAAAACCTTGGCTCTTCCAGGCCGCTTTTGGCAGCTAATGGGTCTTTTATCCTATTCTCTTTTCCCTTCTTTTTTGCTGCCATCG
Source organism: Phrynocephalus versicolor (assembly GCA_023846285.1). NCBI lineage: Eukaryota > Metazoa > Chordata > Lepidosauria > Squamata > Agamidae > Phrynocephalus > Phrynocephalus versicolor. Next base: position 1,470,795 of record JAHTLZ010000195.1, read on the forward strand.
CATATCCCGTTTTTTAAAATTGATTTTAATGTTTTGATCGATTGGGTTTGTTTTACATTTGTTTGTCTAGCTGAATTACAGTGATACCTTGTATAAAGGAATTAATTCGTTCCAAATGAAATTATGTTAAGCAAAATTTCCTTTATACAAATTCCCATAGGAATGCATTGAAAACGGAGTGATCCCATTTTTATTTTGTATGGATTCTCCCCATAGTCGATTATGTTAAGCAAATTTCCCCTATCTCTGGAATTTTTTATGTTGTACAAATTTTATGTTATACAAGCTGTTTGTTATACAAGGTCCCACTGTATATGGATTTTCTTGCTGTGAACCGGCCAGAGTTCCTTCGGAAAGTTGGGTGGTATATAAATATAAATAAATAAATAAATAAATAAATAAATAAATAAACAAATTCTGGCTTTGCATACCTTGAACCCATTATTACCTGTCCTGCGCTCCAGGATGATTGAAAACAGAGCCTGCCCCTCCTCAGCCTCACAACCTTTCACGTATTTGTAAAGTGTCATCCTGTCTCCCCTTAATCTTCTTTTCTCCAGGCTAAAGATGTGCAGTTCTTCCAGTCTTTCTCCTAGGACAGTGTTGGAGAACCTATGGCATGGGTGCCAAAGGTGGCACTCGAAGCCCTTTCTGTGGGCACCCAACGTCGCCCCTTCACAACCACCTGTATTCAGGTTAAATGGCTGTATTGGCACTTTGAGAAAAATTAGTGGGTTTTGAGTCGCCGTTTGGGCACTCGGTCTCTAAAAGGTTCGCCGTCACTGTCATAGGGTTTGGTTTCCAGTCCCCCTGGTCGTCCTTGTTGCCCTCCTCTGAACTTGTTCCAGTTGGTTGGCATCTTTCTTAAACTGCGGTTTCACAATCACCGCATTTTCAAAAGGAATGCTGCCATTCTTGAAGCTATTTGAAGAGCCTCGTGGCGCAGTGGTTCAAATGCTGTACTGCAGCTGTAACTGTGCTCATGACCTGGGGTTCAATCCCAGATAGCTGGCTTATGGCTGATTCACCCTTCTGTCCTTCTGAGATTGGTAAAATGAGTACCAGCCTCGCTGGAGGGGGGGGGCACAATGTGTAGCCTGCATTATTTATTTATTTATTTATTTATTTATTTATTTATTTATTTATTTATTTATTTATTTATTTTTGCATCTGTATACCGCTCCCATTTCCCAAAGGGACTCTGGGCAGTTCACACAATAGGCTTAAAAACAGACATCAATAAAACAATATAAAATAGTAAAATACACTGAGTGATTTAAGGCGGTATAACTTTGCTTTGCTTTATTCCCCAAAAGTAACACTGCTGTGTATTCATTCTCCCAAAGACTGATGCATCAGGGGAATGTCATCATTTTTAACGTGTTATTTCCCACTCTCTGAGGAAAATATACTGTGTAGCTGTTTCTTGGCAGGAGGCGACTGCATGCAAGTGAAGAGAGGTCTGCCAAAGACCATTATTGGTATCTCTCAGCCCTAGGGGGGAAAAAACCACAGGGTAAATCCACCTTTGTTGAGGATCTAAGATGCCCCAAGCACATCTGATCTCGCCTGATTTCGGAAGCTAAGCAAGGCTTGCCCTGGTTAGTACTTGGATGGGAGACCACCAGGGAATACCAGGTGCTATAGGCGCCTGGAGTAGGAACTTGCAAACCATACCATTATTCCTGCCAAGAAAACTCCATGGACATGGGGTCATGAAGAGTCGGTCACGACTGTAACAACACAACACACAACACACACACACACACACAGTAACAGAATGCCGCAAACTGCATGAGTGGGAAAATCGGGCGGTTAAGAAGTACATAAATAAATAAATAAATAAATAAATAAATAAATAAATAAATAAATAAATAAATAAATAACCCCTCCCGTGCAGACGTACCTCCCTGGTTAGCAGCTGCTGCTCCTTGGCCAGCAGGACCACCATGTAGAGCAGACACACAATCATGCCGTGGGTCTCTGGGCGGGGGCGGGGGGACCAGGCGCTTGAAAGCACGCTGACCCAGTTCACTTCGCACAAAACGGAGCCCAGGAAAAGGAAGCAACTTTTGGGACTCCCCCTTTCAACCTGGGGGGGGGGAAGGGAGGAGAAGAGGAAGAAATGAAGCCAATGCGGGAAGCACGCGGCATGGAGCCCTGAAGAACCAGAGGGCTTAATGAAGGTCTTGTCCTCGTAAGGATTCTGGATGACTTGTTTTCTTCCTAATCCCTCTTTGCCCCTTCTACATATTTTGCAATGTGAGCGAAGCTTGCTGTTAATTGCCCAGTGTTTGGGATCCTCCTCCTCCCCGTTCCTTCCCCAGAGTAGGGGGTCCTCCTACCACCCTTAGACCGTTTGGTATCCATCTGTTTCTAAACAGCTGGCTCTTACTTTAAAGAATTCGTCCATCAGCTGCTGGTCCGGGTGCATCTCCTTCCAGGGAAGTGAACCAAACTCCCCGTGGAAGGCATAGAGGATGTGCTCGGGCATCCTGGGGGCGGTCCACCACTGGCAGTAGTGCATCAGGTGCAGCCACAGCGCGCCGTGGTGGCTCGGCAAGAGTTTATCTGGAGCAAAAAGGGGAAAAGGCAGGTGAGGAGGTTAAGACACAGCTGTGGGGCCATAATACCTACATTGCGCTCCGGCAGAACCCTAAGGCAGCTACAGAGCCGACAAACACACTGAGACTGCCCTTCAATACACAATGGGTCAGTTGGCTGGTTGGTCCTTCTCTCTCTCTCTCTCTCTCTCTCTCTCTCTCTCTCTCTCTCTCTCTCTCATATCTCCATGTTCATAATATTCTAGAAGCTTAAGAACATAAGAAGAGCCATGCTGGATCAGGCCAAAGGCCCATCTAGTCCAGCTTCCTGTATCTCATGGTGGCCTCCCCAAATGCCTACGGGAGCACATGAGACTAGATATCTGTCTCCTGATACCACTCCCCTGCATCTGGCCCTTGAAGTAACCTGGTTTTAAGCCTGGAGTTTACACATCTCCATCATGGTTTGTAACCTGGGATGGATTTTCCCTCCAGGAATCTGTCCAATCCCCTTTTGAAGGCATCCAGGCCAGATGCCATCACCACATCCTGTGGCAGGGAGTTCCACAGACTTTTTTTTTGGTAGAAATATTTCTAAATGAAATGAAAATAAAAGGAAACAGTGTGGACCTCAACAGCTGCCATACACTGATTTAGGTCGCAGGGATGTCTGGATCCTCATGGGACCGAAGCTGGTGGCTTCCTTTATTGAGCCAACCTGTCCCATGCAAGGTGGAGAGTTCAAGTGTCAATAAGGCTCTGGGTTCTCTGAAAGAGCTTCTGGACACGGGGTGTGCCTCCTCTTCCCTGTGTGGCCTTTCCACTTAGGAGTCAAGGGGAGCTTTGTTTTGGTTGCTCCCAGTTACATTTCTACCTCACCTTTCAACCAAGGAGTCACTAAAACACATTTCTTTGAGGAGTGTACCCATCTACCTTCATGGTACAGGCAGAGATTAAACCCATCAGCCTCTGCCCTCTCTCCTCTTTGCAAGTTCAGAGTGGAAAAATGGAACATTTGACCAGGACATAAGAACATAAGAAGAGCCATGCTGGATCAGGCCAAAGGCCCATCTAGTCCAGCTTCCTGTATCTCACAGTGGCCCCACCAGATGCCTCTGGGAGCACATGAGACAACTAGATACCTGCCTCCTGATACCACTCCCCTGCATCTGGCCCTTGAAGTACCCCGGTTTAAAGCCTGGAGACTCCACATCTCCATCATGGTTTGTAACCTGTGATGGACTTTTCCTCCAGGAATCTGTCCAATCCCCTTTTGAAGGCATCCAGGCCAGATGCCATCGCCACATCCTGTGGCAGGGAGTTTCACTGACTAACAACACGCTGGGTAAAAAAATTTTTTTTGTCTGTTCTCACTCTCCCAACCCTCAATTTGAGTGGATGTCCCCTAGTTCTGGTATTTTGTGAGAGGGAAAAGAGTGTCCCTCTATCCACTTGACTGATGCCCTGCATTATTTTGTACGTCTCAAATCATATCCCCCCTCAGGGGCCTTTAGCAGATCTATAAAGAAGAAAGAGTAAGTTATCTGAGAAACTGCCTACTTCCATATAATCCGGTCCATCCTCTTAGGTCATCACAGAAGGCCCTGTTATGAGTGCCACCACCCAGGGAGGTACGTGGGGCAGCGGCAAGAAAGAGGGCCTTCTCAGTAGTGGCACCGGTATTATGGAATTCCCTTCCCTTTGAACTAAGGACTGCCTCCTCCCTGGAAACATTTAAGCGAGGCCTTAAGATGTTTTTATTTAGGCAAGCCTTCTGAGCCTCCAGCCTTTTTTATAAATTCTTTATTTTTAACATCTTAGTACTTAGTCTTTAGCAGCTGGGGCCTTTTTAAATTCTGCTGCTTCTGCTGTTTGTTAGAATTGTCTTTTATAGTGTATTTATTGCTTTTTAAACATTGACCTTGTTTTTTTTAATATTGAATTATGTTGATTTTCTTTTGTTGTTGTTGTAAGCCACCTTGAGTCCCCTCGGGGAGAAAGATGGCATAAAAATAAAGTTTCTTCTTCATTATTATTATTATTATTATTATTATTATTATTATTATTATTATTAT
>JAHTLZ010000195.1:1475422-1497655 GCA_023846285.1 Phrynocephalus versicolor
TTATTATTATTATTATTATTATTATTATTATTATTATTATTATTATTTTCCTACCGAGTACGGGAAAGTTACTTTTTTGAGACTAAAACTCTCCTAATTTCCAAGTTGGCAAGGCCAAAGACCGACCTAAAAGTGAATTCTGCAAGGTATAACTGAAATGAATTTTTAAAAATAATTTTTCCAAGGACTCCTTAAGTAGACGTTTAAAAGGAAATCACACTAAGGAGTTGCAAATGAGACACATGCATAGAGGAGGTTTCACTGATCGGGAACAATGAGGGGAAGGATCAGTTTATGGTGTCAATCTCGACTCGACTCTTACCTTGAAAACTCTCATGCAAAACGCCTATACTCTTGGCATAGGACTGTACCATATTTGAGGCCACGGGAGAGTCACTCTCCAACCAGGGATAGCAGGGCTCTTTGCTGGAAAAGATAAATTTTTTAAAAAGGTTATAATGAAACTTTTGGTCAAGAACCATTTTCTGCTACTTTGAGTTTTTACCCAATCCTACAAATTATTCAGGCGACAGGAACTGTGGGTACTCCCATACGCTGATTTACATAATTGGTACTTCTATGCCAGTTGTTTACATTGGTATCCACAATGACAGCAAAACAAAACAAAAACAAAAACAAAAACAAAAAACAACCCCCCCCCAAAAAAAAACCCACCAAAGGGGTATTGGGGTCTTTCAAATATTTTTTAAACATTTGACATAGGTTTTCACAGATAGACCCCTTCTGCATGGCCATCCTTGCTGGGGGATTCCAGGAACGCTCCCCACAAAATGCAAAACTTCCAAACGACGGCAGAAATGATTTTTTTGATGGCTGCTCCATAGATCTGCGACTCTCTCAACCAGAGAGTCTGAAAATTCCTAAGTCCCTTGGAGCAGTGAAACAAAGTTTTTCATATCAGCAAGGATGTTTTAAGAAAGGACAAACATTCATGAAGTACATGGCTGGCTGGATGGTACCAGCAGATCTGAGAAGCTAGAAAGGCTCTATTATTTTGATAATGTATACAGTATATTCTTTTATCAACCACCCTTCTAAGCCTTTAGGGAGAAAGCAGTAAAAAAAATCATTACTATCAATTATCTGCTTCAAAGAAAGGAACTGAAAAGAGAAGAGCATTTGTTTCAGTGTTTAAAAATCACTAATGTTTTTAAAGAATATTGAAATAGCAAAGAAATAGCGTGAGCTGTAAGTGCACAAAAATTTTAGAGAATTGTGGATCAAAAATGAACTTGCACTAAATTAAAGCAAAAAGGAAGTAACGTCATCACAAAAACTGAAGTCTTGCCCTACCACATTCACGTCATCACCCTTTAAAACAGCATAATTACAAATAGGCATAACTATGTATTATGTGTTTTGCAAACAACGTGTTATTTCAAGAACAACACAAACTCTCCAGCCTGTGCAACCAGTCCGCTGGTTTCCAATTTACCTTGCGTCTTCTCTCTCTAAAACTTCCACCCACGGCTTAAAGAGTTTGGTGATCGCTAAATGCAAAGACCGCAGTGCTGGAGGAAGAAAACCATTGGTAAGATATTTTGAAACTCAAACCATCCAATGCCTTTGGCAAAAGGGGCAGACACGGAGCTGTGCTGTCAGCTACTTAAGGGAACCCAGAAACTGCACAGTGCCCGCTTTCAGGTGCTTCTAAACATGAAACAATGTACGAGCAAGTTTCTAGGCTTTAAGACGGCACTGCCAAGTTCAAAAGTAACGCAAAATGCAAATGAAAACCCAGAAGTGGGGTAAGCTGGACACTTAGATGTTAGGAAGCAAGATTCAGGTTTCTTGCATTGCACATTACTCATTGCTACAGTAGTCCCCCTGGCACAACGCGGTTCATATATTATAGTCTCAGTATATCGCGTTTTTTTTTCCCTTGAGAGAAGCAGGCTTCCAAAGAGAGGTTTTTAACCCCCTCCTGGCAGCAAGGTCTGCTGAGGTGTCAGGAGGGGGTTTAAAACCTCTCTTTGCAAGCTGAGCTGGCAGGAACAGACCTTGCTGAGGCATCTGCATTTTGCTTCCAAAGAGAGATTTTTAACCCCCTCCTGACACAGCAAACAGAGCTGGGGCTGCTCCTGCCGGCTGCATTCGCAAAGAGAGGTTTTTAGCCAACCCCTCACGCCTCATCAAACTGACCTTGGGCTGCTCCGCGGCGGTTTCCAAAGAGAAGTTTTTAACTCCCTCCTGACACCAAGCTCTGCTGAGGTGTCAGGAAGGGATTAAAAACCTCTCTGTGGAAATGCAGCTGGCAGGATCAGCCCAAGGTCGGTTGACTGAGGTGTCTGCATTTCAAGGATTTTCCTTTATCACCGGTGGATCAGGCACCAAACTCCTGCAATAAACGAGGGAGTACAGTACTCCTCATAACCTGCCAATGTTAATAATATAATAATAATCATTGGAGAAGTGCAGAGCTGGGAGGGGGCACCCTATATATCATCAAGTCCAGTCCCTGTCTAGGAGCTCTGTGGTTTAGACATCTGGCTGTGGAGCCAGAGATCGGGAGTTCAGTTCTCTACTGTGTCTCATTAGAGAAGAGCCAACCTGTGTAGCCTGGGGCAAGCTACCCAGGAATTCCCCCAGAAGAAGGGAATTGTAAGCCACTTCTGTGCATTCTCTACATGGGAAATGCTGAAACAGGGTTGCCACAAGCCACAGTTGACTCGATGGCTCATGACGATTATTTTAAACACTTCAATGAGACTTTGGAAGTTCACATTTGCAATGCATGCCCCCTGCCTCCAGCCAGCGTCCCGGTTAAGCGTGTTACCTGCCAAAACCCTGTTGCTTCCCACCGGCTCTTGAGATAAGCTGCTGACTTCCGCGTAAACGAGCTGGTGGACAAGATACTCCAGGAACCGCTTCACTTCGGGGATGTATGGAGCCCATTTGGAGAACAAGCCAAAGCTCCGGAAATCCCGTGAAGACAAGCGCAGCTTTAAGAAGTAGTCGGAAAGCCATTCTATCGTCTCCGTCACCTGCCAAGAGAAGAGGAAAGGGAAGGTTGGAGAAGATGCGTATATGCCGTCAGCCCTCTCAGTTCCAAAATAACTTGCAACCATGCTTCTGGGACATGCCATGTTGATCCAGGAGGATTCAGATGCCCTCATTCTTCTCCACTCTGTGTGTGTGCTCAAGTTTTTTACAGGCACTCCTCGCTTAAAAACGGAGAACCATTCCTATGACTAGGGTTGCTTTTACACGACCCCTAAAACCTGACGCAAAGTGCTTGCAGATGCGGAGCATAAAATTGTTTTCCCACCAGCAGCGAACTTAAAAAAAAAATAAAGTACGAACACGCCCACTTAAGTGTGACCCAACGCATTTTAGAAGTACCTGGTCTCGAGGAGGTAAAATCCTTGTTGCTGTTCCTATGCGGATTTTAAAGCATTGCATGCCTGGCCCTCCTCCGCTTTTTGTTTGCTTTTGTTGGTCTTTTTACCCCCTTTTAACAGATAGGAATCCCTAACGGGCTTCCTGTCCTGGAACAATTAGCTGCTGCCGATGGCAGGCGGAGGTGAGCCTGCATTTTTTTCTCTCCCTCCCCTCACCGCAGACAGAAGCAATAGAATCAGAGTGCGGGAGGGTGGGAACACAGGAACCAGGACAAATACCACGTTGGGGGGATCCGCATTTAAGTTGCCAGCGGATTTTAGGGGTCGTGTGAAAGCAGCCTAGGTCACTAAGTGAATTGGTTGTTAAGTGAGGAGCTTCAGGCCGATGCCTTGCGATGGGTTGAGGCTGCCCTCCTTGAGGCTCTCCAGGAAGCCACGGGAGAAGCCGAACAAAAAGGAGGGGGAAATAGAGATGGAGGTGGCCAATCCTCCACCCTACCTGGGTCCTTCTCCTCCCCAGAGGAGAACCGTGACACTCACAGAAACACTATCACTTGGAAGCAGCAGAGGAGGAGAAAGACGGGAGGAGGGGTCACTATAGTCCCACTTCCTCCCCTCTAAGATGCCAACATGGTAGGGGCAGGCAAACAGAAGCAGGCTGGCCGCTCTGACCCAGGCCCCCTCGGCTGGAACAGAAGCTTCTTCCTGAGGAAACATTTAGATGCTGGTGGCTCTAGACCAGTGGTTCTCAACCGGTGGGTCCCCAGATGTTCCTGGACTGCAACTCCCAGAAGCCTCCACCACTCGCTGGGCTGGAAGGGGTTTCTGCTGGTTGGTTGTAAGTGGTTGCAAGTTGAGAACACACTGGCCTAGACGCTGCTGCTGTTTGGTTGTAAGTGGTCATTAAACAGGTACGTTGTTGTAACAGAATGTAAAGCTAAGCTATGAATATTTATGAAGGGATATTTGTTTAACCAGTCAAATAGTCTGTAGGCAGGGCTAAGGAATATATAAGCAAGTATGCATAGAAATGACAGCTATAGGGTCTGGATCGAGTCTGTATAGGGACTGGGCAGGGTTTATAGGGACTGCCTAAGATCTGGCTAAGACTTGGTTAGGGTTTCAACTGAAATGCAATATGAACTCCTGTGTTTAAGGTTAAAGAGAAATAATGTAATAATAATACTAGACAAAATACTATTGAAAAATAAAAGCCTCAAGTGAAGAGTATGCTTTGATGATCCTGTATTTTTTAACTTAAATAAACTATATTCTTACTTTGAAAAGCTATAGCAGCTGTCAATCTCTGTTAATTTAGTAGATACGTCATTGCTTTGAAAATGGTGGCAGCAGAAAAAGAACCAGGTCACACCACAGTTATAACGAACGGCAGGGGTTTCTAAAATCCAGGTTTGCTACATTTCTTAAGTGAGGAGCGGCCCGTTTTATATCTACGTTTTCATTCCTGCTTTTTGCCTGCATAGCTTAGAGTGGTATCCATGAATAGACACACCTCCTTCTACTCTCATGGCTGTTAAAAGTTAGACATTATCAACAATCCCAAAGCTACTCAGAGTGGCTGAATAAGAATTTGAAACAAGATCTCCTTCTTGATCTGTCCCCCCCGCCCCCACAACTGATGTAATAAAGTGGGCAGCCCAAAACCACTATCACGACGCCAAGGGTAGACGTTTTCATTTAAACATCTTGCAATCCGATTCACTACCATTGACCCACCAGGGGATCAGAGTCTCCCTCGTTTATCTCCCAGAAATTACCCCAAGAGATGAACCGGCAGATCCTGGCCCTCTCGCTGCCTAATGCTGCACAATGGCTCTAATTCCAGAGGCAGCGCGGGGGGAGGGGGGAGGGATCCAACCTAAACCAAGAGGTGGCAATGACCCATCTAGTTAAGTAATCTTTGCTTGACTAAACAGCATCTTCACTGCATGCCTTTTTTCCATCCCTGCAACACCCTTGGGGTCCCTCCCATCTGCATGCAACATCTGTGCTTTAGCTACTCAACCATGGCTACTTTTCAGAATGCATGGGGGGGGATCAGGATTTTCATCTTTGGGAGGGGCTGCACAAGTAAGGGCACAGCTTCCTCGCCCTTCTGCTTCCCGTGTGAAGTGTGAAAGACAATGGAGGAAGCAAGGCCAGCCTGCTCCCTTTCCCCATATGTCTGGGTTTACCCCATCCTGGACTTCTGAGTTGTTTTCCTTCTACAGATGGGGGACCGCGGGTCAGTGGATGGGTCAAACCAGACCTGTTCGAAGAGTGATGCCACCCAAAGCCTCTCCCTAAAGCAGGCAGGTCCAAACTTTGGCCCTCCTGATGTTTTGGACTACAACTCCCAGAATTCTAAGCCTGTATTTCCAATGGCCAAGGCCTGTGGGAGTTGGGGTCCAAAACATCTGGAGGGCCAACGTTTGGACATGCCTGTCCTAAAGGCATTAAGGCTTAACAGCAAAGGTGGGGAGAAGCAAAATGAAATCCATGAAGCAAATGCAGGGTGTCTTGTGAGTGCCCCCCCCCAAAAAAAACAATTCCTTTTTATGGTTTCCCCCCAAGATGGCCAATCTAGGGTGATGAGATTCCACCCCTGACTTTAACAAAGCCAAGGAGGGGAATGTTCCAAAACCAAAAATGATGAGTTGGCTTACAAAAGACAAGACAAGACAGCACATTAGGATGTCAACTAAAAGGATGCTACAGCGGACCCTCATATAACAAACGGTTTGTATAACATAAAATTCTGGAGATAGGGGAAATTTGCTTAACAGAATCGCCTATGGGGTGGATCTATACAACATAAAAATTGTCGTGATTAGGCATTACTCTGTTTTCAATGCATTCCTATGGGAAATTTGTATAAAGGAAAATTTGCTTAACATAATTTCATTTGGAATGAATTAATTCCTTTATACAAGGTACAACTGTATTTGGAAGCATTTTTGACCAATTCCTGAAAGGTGGTTGGTTGGGTGGGTGGTTGATTGGTTGGATGGAAGGTTGACTGACTGAATTTATACACCACTTCATCAAGCATAGAGCCTACCCCAGGCATTGAACAAGTACAGTGGACCCTCGTATAACAAACGGTCTGTATAACATAAAACCAGTACAACATAAAAAATTCTGGAGATAGGGGAAATTTGCTTAACAGACTCAGAGCCTTTTCACACGACTCCTAAGATCCGCTGGCCACTTAAATCCGGACCAGAGATCTTGGGGGTTCGTTGCTCTTCCTGCGTCCCCACCCCTCCGCACTTCCTTGCTCCTGTCTGCGTGAGGGGAGGGAGAAAAAGAGAGAGGAAAAAATGCAGGCTCACTTCCGAAGCCGCTGGGAGCCCCATCGTCCTGATTCCTTCTCTTAAAGGGGCGGGAGGCAAAACAACAACAAACAGAAGCGAGGAGAGCCCGGCACTCATCCGGATCTGGGGATTTTCACCCCCGGGGAGCAGGTACCTGAAAAGTGCGCTGGGACGCTGGTGGGAGCTGGTGGGGAAACAATTGTAAGCTCCGGAGCTAGCAGCCATTTGCGGCAGAGTTTAGGGGTCGTGTACAAATACCCTCACCTATGGGGCGAATCCATGCAACATAAAAATGGTCGTGATTAGGCATTACTCTGGTTTCAATGCATTCCTATGGGAAATTTGTATAAAGGAAAATTTGCTTAACATGATTTCGTTTGGAACAAATTAATTCCTTTATACAAGGTACCGCTGTATAAATAAAAGAGATGACATGCATACATTGTAATATTTGACAGTCACTCACTTGCTCTATTGAGAGAAACGGTTCCACAGAGGCTGGCAGTGGGACATTCTCGTTGGCCTCCTCCTTCCCAGCATCTTTTTGGGCTGCCACGGAGGTGCACCCCAAGGCTTTCAAGGACGCTTTCCAACATTCGGGGCTCAGAAGTCGATCTGAGGAACCTAGGTGGGCAAACCCATCCAGACAACCACTCAGTCGCAGGCCCCAGCCATCAGAACGGAGCCGTCGCTGCCCCCTCCCACCAGGCAGCTTTCAGATGGGGGAACGGTAAAGGTTCTCATTACTTCTGCCTCACAGCTGCCTTACGGCTTAAGATTCTTCGACACCAACCCATGCTGTGACTCTACACAAGGGCAGGCTTGGGGGGAGCCAAATGGACGACTAAGTGGAGAATCCAGACACCTGAGGTATAAGTTTTTACCTCCATTCCTTTTTAAAAACGGATATTTTATGCATTTCTAGACAACAAATCATAGGAGGGAATTGGAAAGAGGCTTGTAAGGCCATTGAGTACAACCCCCTGCTCAAGGCAGGAATCCAGATGAAAGCCAATCCGACAGATGAGTATCCAAATTTCTCTTGAATGGTGCTCCAGTGTTGGGAGTGCTTGCCACCATGTGATTAAGCTATGCTTGAAAGAGTAGGGGCAAGTCACATGCCAAAATCTCAGACACACTGCATTCAAGTGGAGGAAAGCGTGAAAGGCATGTGTTATTAACATAAGAAGAGCCCTGCTGGATCAGGCCAAAGGCCCATCTAGTCCAGCTTCCTGTATCTCACAGTGGGAGATACAGGGAGCACACGAGACTAGAAATGTGTCTCCTGATACCACTCCCCTGCATCTGGTCCCTGAAGTACCCTACATTTTTAAGCCTGGAGATGACACATCTCCATCATGGTTTGTTAACCTGTGATGGACTTTTCCTCCAGGAATTTATCCAATCCCTGTTTCTCCAATGTAGAGGTCTGCACACTCCTCACTGCATTGGACCGCAGATACTATATTGCTCCTTTTATGGTTTGGTATCGGATCCTTTGGGTGGACAAGTCTCTGCCTTAGTGTGTTTGTGGGTTTGAAACAAACAGGGATGTGGTGTTTGCCAAAAATCCTTTTAAGCTTCTCCAACACTCCAGCCATGTAAGGAATGACCAGGTTCTTCTGTCAGGTCTGGGTCTCAGACTGATCCCTTGTTCTTCTGGGATGGCCCACTGCTTTGTTGAAGGCCCACTTTGGATATCTATAGGCCTCAAGTGTTGTCTTCAGATGCCTGTCTTCCTTCTTCTTGGCTTCTGTGGAGGTGGGGATGCTCTCTCTTCTGTGATTTTTTCACAGACATATGTTTTAGGCTATTTCTCTTAGACAGGAAGCAAATGTGTATGCATGCTTGGGATAGAGGTATATAAAGTTATCCGCAATGCGGGGGAGGGGGGGGTCTTCCCATGTTTTCATTTGTTAAGATCTCTTTGAACAAGGACAAAAAGATTCAGAATAGACTTTTACCCAGTAGCAGTAACCATGCTAAATTCTGTTTGAAATTAAGTTAAAGGCTAATAGTGTTGAATGTGTAACATGGATATTGTATGGGGGATTGGGCAGTCGTTGGGTGAGAGAGAGTAAGGGTTGTGGGGGGGTGTTGTTTTTAAATGAAGTTTTTGTGCATTGGGTATGAATGCTGTCAGGGGAGAGAGTGTAGGGTTGGGCGGGTGTACGTCTGGAATTATGCCTGTTTTTTTAAAAAATGGGTGCAAGTGATGTTGGGCGAGAGAATGTAGAAGTATGTGTATGGATGCTTGTTTCTTAAATGGTAGCTTTATGTCTTGGAATTTATATTTAGGGCAAGTGATGCGCAGACTGGAAGGCACTTTTTAGTTTCGTTGTATTTGTACAATGACAATAAAGTGTTATTCTATTCTATTCTATTCTATTCTATTCTATCCTATTCTATCCTATCCTATCCTATCCTATCCTATCCTATCCTATCCTACCCTATTGTATTATTCCTGCAGAAGACCAGCCCGGTTGGTTTAAAGCAGGGGTGCCCAAACTTTTTGTAAGGAGGGCCAGATTTGTTGGCTGAGAATGTGTCAGGGGCCGGTTGCTCCCTGACCCTGCCACCCCACTGCAAGCCCCACCCACTGACCTCTTGCAACCCCACCTGCAGGAAGGAAGGTGGGGACCAAGGGAGGGAGGGAAGGAGGTGGAAACCAAGAGAGGAAGGAAGGGAGGAAAGAAGGAAGGTGGGGACCAAAGGAAGCACAGGGAGCCGTGGCCACCGCAGGGGAATGTGTGGGTGAAGGAGGGGGAGGGAGCGGCGGGCCAGCCAGCCACGGGCCACTCAGAATGGCCTGACGGGCTGGATTTGGCCCCCAGGCCAGACTTTGGGTAGGCCTGGTTTAAAGTGACATGCTTTAGAGTGGCGCTTACTTTGCATGAGGAGCCTCAGGAAGCTACTGTAGTGGTCGGGGAACTGGTACCGGAGGAGAGCCGTCCAGTGCTTGCAGAAGATCGAAAAGGGCATCAGAACCTCCTCCTCGGGTTCAAAGCCACAGGCCTTGAGCGCCAGATGGATGGCCTCCAGCAGCCTCGTCCGCTCGGACAGCCCGGGCCTTGAACTCTGCAGCCACTGCTGGAGATCAAACTAAACGGAAATCAAAGGGGGGGGAGAGAGATGGGTTTATGCAAATGGATCTCAAGGCAGAAGCTGAGTTTCAAGCCGGAAAAGATGCAGGAAGCTCTGAGGGTCACTTTGCAGTGTTCGGATGTTCCTTTTGGGAACAATCTATTCACTTATATGGCACTGGCTGCCCACCGAGATCAGCTTGGCCTCTTCGCTGCAAGTTTCTAAAAGACAGCTCAAGACTTGGCTCCATAGATGGGCTTTCCCTGGTGACTGATACTGATGAGCACATTTTGGACCACCATTTAACTCTCTGTCTGTTTCTGACCTCTTTTTATTTATTTATTTACAGTGGACCCTTGTACAACAAACAGCTTGTATAACATAAAATCTGTGCAACATAAAAATTCCAGAGATAGGGGAAATTTGCTTAACATAATCACCTATGGGGAGAATCCGTACAACATAAAAATGGGATTAAAGTAAACCCCCACCTATTGCAGGGGTTAGGGACCCGACCCGACCCGCAATAATTGAAAATCTGCAATATGCGGATGCTGGGTCAGGTCAGGACTGGGTGGGCTCTCTGGGGGCTCTTGTACTTACCCCAGGCCTGGCGCTGCCCTAAACGGGCCTGCAAGGGGCTTTCCAGTCCCCCAGAGGCCCCAAAAGTGCTTTCTAGTGATCTGGAGGTCACTCCTGGTTTACCAGAAGTCACTTCCGGTTTGCGGGGGAAGCACTTCTGGGGCCTCCGGCGGGCCTGGGAAGGCTTTTCCTCCTTACCCCAGGGGGCCTTTTTTCATATACTGCAGACCCATGATATACCGGGACCGCAGTATATGACCCGCGAAAGGGCGGGGGACAACTGTTTTCAATGCATTCCTATGGGAATTAGTATAAAGGAAAATTTGCTTAACATAATTTCATTTGGAACAAATTAATTCCTTTATACAAGGTACCACTGTATTTATATTTGTACTTATTAGCCGCCCAATTTTCCCTCGGGAACTCTGGGCGGTGTACAACAGATTTTGAAAAAACAATTTGCCCAAAAAGAAAACAACCCACTAATAAAATAGATCAGATAAAAGGATGGTGCTATTCAATATATTTATTAATGACTTGGAGGAAGGAATAGAGTATGCTGATTTATCATCTCCCCCTAGATTAAAAGGGTGCAGCCCATCAGCTGCTGTTCATCTAGCTCCCTTCTCACGGCAGCTCTTCTGCCTCTAGCGGCTGGCTTCTAACTAGGAGAAACCCAGGTAAGGCAATCAGAGGATGGGGAAAATTTCTCCGGCAACCACCCCTTCTAAAACTTGAGGGATTTGCAAATCTGCCAAGGGACGGGATTCTGCCTCATTCCTGGGAATATAAGAACATATGAAGAGCCATGCTGGATCAGGCCAAAGGCCCATCTAGTCCAGCTTCCTGTATCTCATAGTGGCCCCACCAGATGCGTTTGGGAGCGCACGAGACTAGATCTCTGTCTCCAGATACCACTCCCCTGCATCTGGCCTTTGAAGTACCCCAGTTTTTAAACCTGGAGATGACACATCTCCATCATGGTTTGTAACCTGTGATGGACTTCTCCTCCAGGAATCTGTCCAATCCCCTTTGGAAGGCATCCAGGCCAGATGCCATCACCGCCTCCTGTGGCAGGGAGTTCCACAGACTAACAACATGCTGGGTAAAAAAATTATTTTCTTTTGTCTGTTCTCACTCTCGCAGCCCTCGATTTGACTGGATGTCCCCTAGGTCTGGGATTTTGTGCAGGGGACAAGAGGGGACCTCTTGCCTTTGTGAGAAGCATGAAAATGACGTCACTGTTGTCGTCGCAGTGGACAGACACCACTTTCTCGTACAAGCGGACAAACTCCTCGGGCGAGGCAGCGGGAGTGAAGTAAGGAGACAAAAGGGTGCAGAGCCTGCGGTTCTTCAGAATGGTCTGCAGCACCGGCCAGCATTCCGATTTGGTCCCAGCAATGAACACCTGGAAAGAGATGGGGATGATCTGGGTTTGCTCAGGAAAAACACGGCAGGGCGTTGTCCCTACGTGCCTCTCTGGTTTCCCTGCTCCTGACCTCAAGTTCCTTTATTGCTATGCTGCCGCATGGTGATCTCCCAACGCAAGAAGCTAAGCAGAGTTAGGTCTGTTTAGGACAGTGGTTCTCAACCTGGGGGTCGGGACCCCTTTTGGGGGGTGGGGCTGTCGAATGACCATTTCACAGGGGTCGCCATGAGCCAGTGAAGAAAAAAGGCACAAACGGCTTGGGTCTGGAGGAGGAGGAGGGGAAGGAAGGGTGTGTGTGGAAAGAGTGAGGTACATCTTCATAGGTTGGAGGGGATGTCAGTCAGTGGCACCGTGGGCTGCGATTGGCTGAGGGTGCCTGAGAGGGAAGTTCTCTATGGCACCTGTGGCAGTGGCCTGCCAAAGGGGGCTTGTGGCCTCTTCCAAGCAGGGCAAGGGGGGGTCACCACAACATGAGGAACTGGACTAAAGGGTCACGGCATGAGGAAGGTTGAGAACCACTGGTTTAGGACTTGGATGGGAGGCCACCAGAGAAGGACAGAGAACTCCCAGAATCCCCCCGTCAAGGTCCACCCAGACGGGGGACTATTGAAAGCAGCACTTCAAAGCAGTAGCTTCTCTAAACTCTGCTTTACTCCTAGGCTATGGTGGCTGTCTAGGTTACAGAATACTTTTGGGAGAAATCCGTCATTGCTTTGATGAATTATTCCACGGATTAGCAAATGCTTTCACTTGTGGATTTATACCGATAATCGTCTCTGACTCCCAGCTAAGCCTACTCAGCAAGATTTCCTGCAGGGTTATTTTTTATTCAGATTTAAAAACATTAAATTCCACAGTCAGATGGATTATCACCAAGGTCCCCTATGCTGCTATGAAGCTTACCATTTAGATTATGATATATATAAGAAAATATTTCTTAGTAGGATGTGAAGTGGAAGCTAAAGCAGGGGGTTTTCAGAATATCCCCCTCCCCCGTGGTAGATTCCTAAACAATTAGGCTTAATTTTTATTTTGTTGCTGTCACTACTTTTTTTAAAAAATTTGGATTGTTTGTCTTTTGGGTCAAGGTGTGTGTGGAGGGGGTCATGTGTTTTATGCACAGTACGACCCCTGCATCAGCTGATTCATCAACCGCGGATTCAATTATCCACTGTTGGTGATCAGCGGGTGCGGAGAAAAAAGATGGAAAACTAACTGATGCGGCAGCAGGCGTGCGGCATTGGCAGTGAGGAGAAAGAAAAAAGAAAAATGTATTGTCATAATATGTAGAATTGACAAAATATATGTAGTGTATATTTAACAGAGTGAACAGAGAATTTGTAAAATGGAGTCAGTCAAAAATGCAGTGTCATAATGTTAGCCACAAGTGCAAAGAATTAGAAATCACTAGCAGGTTAAGTGATTTAGCACAGGTGGAATAGTTAATGACATCATGGTGTGTCAGAACGTGATTGGTTAAAATCATGTCTGATGAGCTCTAAATGTGTATAAAAGAACTGGCTGTAATAATGTTAAATTGGGACTGTTGATGGTGAGAAACAGTACCCCACACTCTATTGATTTGTATATATGTTATTGCTTGGTGTTATGATGTTAATTTTTGCTGTATATATTCAATGTAAGAATTTTATTCTAAGTCATGTTTCTTTGTCTCTCCGCTTCTAAGTTCTGATAATACTTATTGCAATTATCTACACTTTATCTACATGCTACTGCTGCTAAGCTCATATTTTTCTCTGCTATACACATGCGTGTATTTTCTTTTCATAATCCCTTAATTATTGTTTGATAGGGTTATGGCCCAGAGCGTTTGCGGGCTGTCCGGGGGGGGCAAAAGCTTTTGCCCCAGCACCCCACCACTCATTGCCACCGTCAACCCAGATGAGAACATTTGCTCTTATCCATGGATTTCGCTATCTGCAGGGGGTCCCGCAACCAATTCCCCCGCGGATACGGCGGCCCTACTGTATTGTAAACTGGCCCAAGCAGAGACTTATACAGGAGGGCAGAGAGAAGGGTCTACCTGCCCGAGGACCTCTATGCAGGAGGTGAAAAACTGCCGGGTGGGCGGGTGGCGCTGCGTTTCCTCGCACACAAATTCCACCATGGAAAAGAACAGATTGATCCCCACTCGGTGAATCCCAGGCACAGGCTGGCGTTTATAGAGATTGATTAAGGCTCTGGAGAAAAAACAGGGAGGGAGAGAGAACATCAATCCACAAAACAGGCAGGACATCCCTGAAGCTGCATGCAAATGCTATCCCTGCCTGGGATTTTGGAGCGTGGAAGGCGGGCGCTTCCATTAAGGTTAACTAGGCAGTTGCCTAGGGCGCCAAATGGAGGGAGGGCACTGGACAGGCTGCTGCCCCCCGCCCCCCTCCGCTGCTGGACACCGCTGTCCGTTCCCCCCTGCCCGCCAGCCACCCGTCGCCGTCCGCCCATCGCTGCCCCCGCCTGCCCGCCCGCCGCCATCTGCCGCCCCCCTGCCCTCCACTGCCACCCCGCCCCCGCCCTGCCCCCACCACCCACCCGCCACAGGTGGCTTCCATTCTGGCCACCTGGGAAAAGCCTAGTCCTTGACCACTGCCGCCACAGAAGTGCCCTTGCTGCCAGACGGGCGGTATAAAAATCCAATAAATAAATAAATAAATAAATAAATAAATAAATAAATAAAATAAAGGCTGTGTCTAGTGCTCCCAGCAAGCTAGCAAGAACTGTGCTGCTAATACATCCGTTGATGTGACGCCAGCCGCAGCCAGTATAGCATAGCGGCCAGTGGCCTGTACAATGCCTTAGGAGACCTGAGTTCAAATCCCTACTTGGCCCTAAAACCCAAGCATATGCCCTTGGCCTGTCGCAGATTGGCCTACCTCACAGGGTCACCGTGAGGATGGAGAGGGGGAGAGAAAAGAAACGGGCTATGCCTTTTTTTGTGCAAAGGAAGGTAAGATATATCAATAAAGGCACTCCTCACCTAACAATGGAGTTGTTGTCATTTCTCATTTATCTACACAACTTTATACAAAAAAAAAGCAAAGTGTTCTGCTTATATACCGCCCCATACCACTTCAAGCAGTCTCTGGGCGGTTTACAGTTTTTAATTACAGTAATGCAGGCTACACATTGCCCACTCCAGAAAGCTGGGTACTCATTTTACCGACCTCAGAAGGATGGAAGGCTGAGTCAACCATGAGCCTGCTCCCTGGGATGGAAGCCCAGGTCATGAGCAGTTTTACCTGCAGTACAGGCACTTAACCACTGCGTCATGGGGCTCCTCTAACTCCTTCCAACCACGCTCCGCTCCCGAGATGGACAGCTCCCCGCACCGGGCCGGGCGGGCCGGCTATCCGAGGCCAACCAAGGCTCCTCGGCGTTGTTTCAGGCACTCCTTGCTTAACAAGTAAGTTCCGTTCACATGATGAGGTCACTAAGTGAATTGGTTGTTAAGTGAGGAGCTGAAGGCGGGTGCCTTGTGGTGTGTTGAGTCTGTTCCCCTTGCAGGCAGGCCAGAGCGGGGAAGACTCTCCGGGAACCCACAGGAGAAGCACACACACACAAAAAAAGGGGGGGGGACAAAGATGGTGGTGGCCAGCCCTCTCGAGTCATTCTCCTCCCCGGTGGAGGCATTGTGACTCCAGCAACCCCCCTCCCCCCAATTCCCTTGGAAGCAGCAGGAGGAAGATGAAGGCAGGGCTGATGATGTAGCCTCCCTTGCTCCCCTCGGAGCTGCTGACAAGGTCGGTGCAGGCAACCAGAAGCAGGCTGGAGGCTTTGGCCCAGAGGCCGTAGTGGGTTGCAAGTCTGAGCCGGTCAATAAACAAGGAGGTTGTTAAGTGAGGAGCGGCTGTTCAAACAGTATTATTAACTGACGAGGTTAATACAGAGCTTATGCCAGGCAACTGAATCACTCAACACGAAAGCCACTTCAAAGGATAGGAGATTAATAAAAGTCTATACCAGGGCTGTCCAACTTTGAAGTGTCCCCCGCAGGTCTCTGCGGGCTCCTTCCCAAAGAGTGCTCACGCACACGCCACGTGCACACTCCTAACCACTCCTCCACCCCACCAGGCCCCAAAGGTCCCCAGCACTGGCGGCGGCAGCGTGAGCGCTCCTTGCTGCTCATCTGCCCCTGCCACCCACCCCACGAGGTTCCCAGTGCTGGCGGCAGTGCGCGCTTCACACAGCTCCTCCACCCCCACCCACCCACCCCCAAGGTCCCCAGCGCTGGCGGCGGCGGTGCGCGCTTCATGCCGCTCATCCACCCCGCCCCACCCCACCAAGTTCCCAGTGCTGGCAGTGGTGGCACACACTCCACGCCGCTCCTCTGCCCCTGCCCCCACCCCAAGATCCCCAGCGCTGGCGGCGGTGCACACTTCACGCCGGTCCTCCGCCCCTGCCACCCACCCCATGAGGTTCCCAGTGCTGGCGCCGGCGGCGTGCGTGGTCCACGCCGCTCCTCTACCCCCAACCCAACCCCCACAGTCCCCAGTGCTGGAGGCGCCGCACACTTCACACCACTCCTCTGCCCCTGCCACCCACCGCACGCAGTTTGCAGTGCTGGCGCTGGCAGCGTGTGCTCCACACCACTCCTGGACTCTGCCCCCACCCACCAAGGTCCCCAGAGCTGGCGGCAGCGACGCGCATTCCTCGCTGCTCCTCCACCCCCGCCTCCCACACCCCAAGGTAACCCAGGAAAAAAGATATTATCCCCTCCCCCATATGGCGGCGGACGGAAGGCAGTCAGAGACCTGTCAGGTGACTTCTGAGGGCCTCGTGGGCATCCAGTCGCCCGCGGTCAACACGTTGGGCAGGCCGGGTCTATACAAACACTGCAAGCGCCACATGGAGGCCAGGGGGCACCTCCTTCTATCTCGAGCCTTTGGGGTTGCTAGTAGAGATGGGCACGACTCAAAAAAATAATTTTTCGTTTTTCGTTTGTCGTTTAGGGGTCCGTTTCGGCTCGTTTTCATTTTTCGGGGGGGAGGGAATTACACATTTTTCGTTTTCGTTACGAAACGAAACGGAAAAAACAAAACGAAAACAAAAAAATTTCGTTTTCGTTAGCATTCTTTTCAATGGAATGTGTCTGCCATAACGAAAACGAAAAACACGGCAAAATTTTTCGTTTCGTTTTCTGGAAAATTTTCGTTTTCGTTTTCATTGCGTAACGAAAACGGAAAACGAAAACGAAAATTTTGCTGAGTCGTGCCCATCTCTAGTTGCTAGCATTCAGAAGCAGCTTTCCAAAGGGCCCAGGGAAGACGCATCTGCTCAGCTCCCGCTAAGAAATGAAAGAAGCCACTCACGTAATGAAGTTTTCCATGTGAACGGCGGCTTCCACCACGCCGAGAGAAGGAAGCTTGGTGGCTTCGGCTTGCAGCTCTTCCACTTCTTTCTCCAAAACGTGAAGCTGCTGATTGATGGCTTCGTTTCTGTGCTTTCCTTCAAACTTTAAAAGGAGACGAGCCGGTTGCAGCCCAGCCCTCGGAAACAAGCATCCCCCCCCGCCCCCGTGATCACGGACACATTGCGTGAATGAAGCCGAAGACCACACACACACACACACCACCGCCACCTTAGCTGCAGAAATCTGAGAATTAGAATCTCCTTTATTTTAAAAAAAATAAGTGAAGAAGACAAGTTTCTAGTTCTCAGGTATATAAAGAAAAAGACAACAAGTTGAAAAGGGAGAAGGCTAAGTCCAATTGCTAGTCCATCTAACCACGTGGCGGGCATTTGCAGACCTCCATCAGCTCTGCAGTCTTCCCCGCATACGAGGGCTGCCTTATGTCAAGGCCAGCATTTGTTTAAAGCCGTTATTTAAATTTTGAAATTGCCCCTTGTACCCTTGTGGGTATAGAGACAATTTTGTGAGGGGATTTTTTTTTGGGGGGGGAGGGGGAGGAAGCATTTAGAGGAGCACATTTAGAAAAAACTTTAACTAACTGGCCATCACGTTCATGTTTGGGGGAAAAAAGTTATCCCCTTGGTTTTATTTTTTATTTTATTTTTTGTAATCTGGCACATTTTTCTTATTTACAGTGAGCTGCTATTCTTCTTGTTTTGAACTGCCCAGAATAGCGCATTGCACTAATGAGGTGTTATATAAAGTGGATGGATGGATGGATGGATGGATGCCCTTGGATACCTCACATGGTGCCGAAATCTATCCACTTTGTGCTTTTTATTTGTTTGTTTGTTTGTTTGTTTGTTTATGAATTTTTATACCGCCCATCTTCCCAATGGAACTCTGGATGGTTAACAATAGTAAATGAAAGCAGATCTCAGACACACAATACTACCAGTAGTAGTTTCTTTCTCTTTTCAGGAGCGTCAGGAGACAAGGTGACCTTAAGGGTACATTTGGGACCACGGGGAACACATTTTGCTCATTCTCCTCATGTGCCAACAAGTCAGTTCTGACGGATGGTGGGTGACCCTTTTCAGGGTGTTCCAGGTAGAGAATACATCCAAGCCCTTGACCATTCATCCCCTTCTTCTTGGGGCATCCTGGGACAGCGCAGGTTGCCCAAGGCCACCTAGGCTGGCTCTTTCCCTGGAAGGCCCGGGGGTGGGGGTGGGGGAATCGAACTCCCAACTTCTGGCTCTGCAGCCAGATACTTAAACCACTGGGCTATCCAGCCAGCTTCCCACCCCCTCAACCGCACTTAACGGCAGAGCTTATTCAACCCGTCGCTGCAGAAGTCTCCATCTCCATGAAGAAAACCAAGGTGGTGGGGAATCGAACTCTGAGCTACCCGTGCAGCTTTGCCCATCCTAATCCACTCCAATATCCCCTATACCGACTGGCAGCAACTCTCATAGGCAGGGAGCTTTTCCACCGTCCCTGGCAGGCTGATGTTTTGACGTGGGAATGGCTCTACCCCTTGCCCTACCATCTGTTCCCTACAAACAGCAGTGACTTAGGGGGGAGGCGGCTTAGCCCTTCGAAGAGTTGGGCTGTTGTTTCTCCCCCCCCCCTTTCCTACCTGGATTGCCACAAGGGCTGCTCCCTGGCAACTTTTACCAGAACTGCCACGACACTCCAGCGAAAGAGTGACTTGCTCTTCTCTGTTGGTGAAAAGTTTGGGCAGCGTGTCCAACATCTCGTTGTTGAAAGCCACTTGCTGGGACTCTCGAAGTGCAGCAGATCTGGAAAATTAAAAAGCCATGATTTTATTAGTCAACAACAGAAGGGGAAAAGAAACAAGGGGGGGGGAATTAAAATTTTAAAATAATTTTATTTATTTTTTAAAAAAATCTGTGACATACAGGCCAAAATCCTACTGGGGAATACCATGGTTACTCCCCACACCCCACCCTCTCTGCAGCTGGCCATTCTAAATCCAGCTGCATAATCCAATCTGCAAAGATGGGGATTGGCTACACAACAGACTGTCAGGAGCAGTGGTTCTCAACCTGTGGGTCCCCAGATGTTCCTGGACTGCAACTCCCAGAAATCGTGGCCAGCTCAACTTTTGGGAGTTGCAGTCCAGGAACATCTGGGGACCCACAGGTTGAGAACCACTGGTCTAGAGAACAACTCAGGCCTATTGCCAGTCTGCCTTCATATGACTGTGTAAGTTAATTGGATTTCAGCCACAGTCTTCATAAATGCCCAGACAATGGGGACCTTCCCGTAAGACCCAAATCAAAACATACACAAGGGATGAGTCGGTATAATGCACCAGACTTTCTAAGGAGCTGTGTAGATTTGATTTAACCTTTACAAATCAGTTTTTTAATGATTTTTTTTGTTTAAATTGTGATCATTTGCTTTGCTGTTTAAATCCACCCTGATTAGAAGGATAATATGTAACACTATGGACTCTCAACACAACTCTGCAATGATTTCTCCTTGAAAAGGAATTACTCTGGTTGCATTTAGGCAATGCTTTGAAGAGTGGTTGTGTGTTTAACTACAATTCCCAGTGGATGTTTTAAAATAAATATACCATATTTTTCGCTCTGTAAGAAACACTCCCCCCCAAAAAAAAAGTAAGAATAAATGCCTGTGCTTCTTATAGAGCGAATACAGTAGTCCCCACTACATATACAGTGGTACCTCTACTTACAAGCAGCTCTACTTACAAGCAATTTGACTTAGGAGCAGCTGCTCTCTGCTCTCCACTACAGCTGACTTCGACAGGTCAGACCTGTCAAAGTCGGCTGTCAGTGTGGAGCGGAGCGCAGCATTCACTGCTCATTGGCACCTCTTCCTTCTTCTTAGTTACTTCGTTCTCTGCAAAATGACAGCTCGGCTGTAGCCCTTTGGAACCTGCGCACTCGCCACCGCGACCCCCTCACACTGGCGGGGGGGGGTGAGTTTCAAAAGGCTACAGCTGTCATTAGCTGTAGCCCTTTGAAACCTGTCTGCCTGCCACTGCGAGAGGTGCTTCCTCCTCCTCCTCCTCTTCCTCACCCGAGTCTTGAAGCAGAGCCCGGGGCGAAGAGAAGGTGGCTGCCCCCTCAAATCATGGGCAGCCAAAGGCTGCTCCCTACAACCCCACTGGAGAGCAATTCTGACAGGTCTGACCTGTCAAAGCCAGCTGTATGGCGGGGCTGCAGGAGAGCAGCCTTCAGCTGTCCTTGACTGAAGGGGATTGGGACAGCCTTCCCTTAGGAATGCCTTGAAAACCTATTAATCCGTTCCCTCTGGAATGGATTAATTGATTTTCAAGGCATTCCTATGGGAAACCGCTGCTCTACTTACATTTTTTTCTACTTACGAGCATGCATTCGGAACTGATTAAAGCCGTAAATAGAGGTACCACTGTATATCACAGCTTTTCATTTACCTGCATGGAGCCTCTCCTGTTCCCTGCTGCAGCCGGGATTCCCCAGTCCCAATCACCTCGTTTGCAAAGAGGTCTCCTCCAGAGAGCCTCTGCCCTCCCTTTTTGCAGCCAGGATCCCCCCGCCATGAAACCTTAGGCTAAACATTTTTTCTTGTTTTCCTCCACTAAAAACTAGGTGTGTCTTATGGTCAGGTGCATCTTATAGAGTGAAAAATAGGGTAATTATCATTCCTACGGTTTCTCTTTAAGATGCCATGACTGGGTGGGGGGACAGATTAGAGCAACTACAGAAATAGAACTCTCACTTGGCATGCTGCTGTAGGATCCGAAGGTTGGCACGGGTCAGCTCTTTGGCTTCATTTGGGCTGACCAAAGTAGCAGAAGCAACGACCGGCACGGGAGCTTTCATGGGCTGGAGAGGAAGAGGGGACTGAGGCAAGTCATACTTCTTCAAGCTGCTGAGAATTCTCTCTTTGGCTGAAGGAGGAGAAGCAGGAAGTGGTCACGGCCAAGAACAGTGCCTTCCTGGATGGCCAACACGCGTGGAAAGCTTGCTTTGGCGTATTAAAAGCAAGAAAGTCCCATGTTTTAGAATCCCCATTCCCCAAAGTGTTACACATTGTGGCGGTGACTCCACAAAAGTCGCGGATGAGTTACTTCCTGGTGTAACAAAAGCTACAATTCCAGCCCTGTTTCCTTCAGGAGGCTGTGAATAATGGCCCAATATCTATCAAAGAGAAAAGTAACAGAAAGTGTTCCCTGGCCTGCAGGTCTGATCTGGTTCACCAAGGAGCTTCTCAGTTCTTCGTCCTGGATCCAAACTTCACCACCCCCTCTTCACACTAAAGTGGGACCTCAATATATCCAACCAAAGGTCAGAGATAGAGGGGAATCCGGAGGCAAGCCGGATCCTCATGCAGCCTTCAAGCAGCTTTAAAGCAAGAGTGTCTGGGCCCCTTATCCCTTTCAGCTCCCATGGAAACCATGTAGGAAGACACCTCCAAGGGCCTGTAGCAACAACAGTGATTTTAGCAGCTGCTACAAGCACACACGGAGACCACCCTCTCAATAGCACTGCCGTCTGCTCACTCCCCTGGCCTTTAGCAGTGCCTCCCGTGTGTCGCCTTATTTTTAAACCTAGGTCAGGCATGTCCAAACTTCGGCCCTCCAGATGTTTTGGGCCACAACTCCCACAGTCCTTTGCCATTGGAAATACATACTTGGAATTCTGGGAGTTGTGGTCCAAAACATCGGGAGGGCTGAAGTTTGGTCATGCCTGGCCTAGTTGATACACAATGCTGTCAACAACTCTGCCCACCCGCCCCACCCTGCCACCGCCTCCATCTGCCCTGAAATTTTCCAGCGTATTTAAACATTGCAGGGCAAAGCCCGGCTGAAGGAATCTGCAAGGCTTGTCCTTCGCATGCCTTACCCAAACAAGGGTCGGTGAAGTCTGTTTGCGCTGACCCAGTACTTGAGGCCACATGAGACTCTATCTTGCCTTGGAACCAGAAGTCCAGCGCTTCCTGGAATCCGTGCTGAATGCGTTCAGTGTCCACAAATTCTATCCATAAATCCTACGGCACCAGAAGGGAAATAAATCATTAAGTAGGCAAAGGGATAGGAATGAGAAGGCCCAG
>JAHTLZ010000195.1:1510519-1529735 GCA_023846285.1 Phrynocephalus versicolor
ACACACACACACACACACACACACACACACACACACACACACACACAGTCGCTTCTTCCCCCTCCCACCAAACACCCAAGCAAGAAAGGAAGGGGAAGGGGGGAAGGAAGGAGGGTTTTCTCTTCCTCCACGTTGGACACACATACAACACACACACACACACACACACACACACACACATCGCTTCTTCCCCCTCCCACCAAACACCCAAGCAAGAAAGGAAGGGGAAGGGGGGAAGGAAGGAAGGAGGGTTTTCTCCTCCTGTCTTTTTTTCTCGGGGGGGGGGCAACAATCCAGATCTGGGAGGTTTTCTTGAAGTTAAAAAAAAAGAAAAAAGGCTGCCGTTCGGCGGGCACTTTCCACCACACCTCCCTCTCTCTCTCTCTCTCTTGCTCTGAAGAAGAGGGAGGACGCTGAGAGTGTGGCCGCGCTTGGCTTCGCGCTGCCTTGTGGGACGGGCTGTCCTCGTGAGATTCGGCGCCTTTGTATTGAAATTTCTGAACCCTCCCGGAGCCGCGGCAAATGTTCCAAAGAGCCGCATGCGGCTCCGGAGCCGCGGGTTGCAGACCCCCGTACTAGACCTTCTTTTGTGCATGTGATGGGGCATGAATTGCGCACAGATAAATGCTGCGTTGGCTGAATTTTTCCACAGTCACAGAAAGTTTGTCCTGATCCAAGTAGCCCTATTTGACTTGAATTATGCCCCCCCGGCCCCAACTGTCACACAATAGATTACTATCAAAAAAGTCTCCTCCCAGCATCCTATCAGATCACTTGGAGAGTTTGACACTTACTGCTCATTCTTCAGCAGGTAATACTGGCAAGGGTAGAACAGGGGTAAAATTTTATCCAGCACATGAACGACGGTCCTCAGATGCCGTGATTGCACGAGAATATTCAGGAGGGAAATGCCTTCTGAGCAGAACTTCTCAATGCTGCCAAAAGGGAAAAAACAAGCCAGGAGAAACACCTATCGCATACATCGAACAAAATAATAAAGCAGTAGAGCAATCTGTCAGATATTAGAGCGGAAAAAAAACATGTATTAGACCGATTAGGTTTGTCTACAGCAGGCCTGCCCAACAGGTAGACCACGGGCTACTGGTAGCCCGTGAAGGCTCAAAAGTAGTCCACCGGCCATCAATAAGAAAAGTGAGGGGATAAGAGATTCCCCAGGTCTGAGGCTTAGCTGGCAGAGGGAAAGTCCATCCTTAATTGATTTTGGACACAGCAGCTTCCTGCGAAGGATACTTGTGGCTGTAATTACGGAAACACTAATGAAAATTGTCCCGAAAGCCTCCACCTTCCTGCTGAGAAAACAACTCTTACCATTCTTTTTAGCGGTGGCATGTAAACATGGCCTAATTTGTACTGCTGAAATCAGAGCACTCTGGCCATTAATTCAACCAACAGAAGTGGGTGTTTGCAATGACTCTAGGAACCTTGAATGGCCCATTACCAAAGCAGGCAGGGGGGCAGTCACCTGTGGTTCCCTTACCTGTCCCTTCCTTCTCCCAGGTATCACCACCATGATGCAGTCATGGGGTAAGGTCTCCACATTGCAGTAACCCGGTTGGATTGCTCACCGACCTAGTCTCACCAGTTTCTACGGTGTGGCATCTTTCACTCTAGCATCCTAGTTTTATGGTGTACTCAAAATAATCTTGAATTAAACACATGTTGAAATGGTGGTGGATTTTAGGAGGACTCGTTCTATACAGCCACCTCTTATAATAGCAAATAACTTAGTGTCAATCGTGGAGTCCTTTAAATTTTTAGGTACTATTATATCTCAAGATTTAAAATGGTCATCTAATATTGAAAGTATTATTAAGAAAGCACCACAAAGAATGTTTTTTCTGCGTCAGCTTAGAACGTTCAGACTGCCAAAAGAACTGTTGATGCAATTCTATAGAGGTGTTATTGAATCTATCATCTGTTCCTCTATAACTATCTGGTTTAGTTCTGCGACTAAGCATGACAGATATAAACTTCAAAGGATAATTGGAACTGCAGGAAAAAAAATTACTGCTACTAATCTGCCATCTATTGAGGAATTGTATACCACTTCTCTTATTCCTTTTTAAATAATAGGTTATATATTGTGCTGTTGTACTGTGTTTTTATTATTGACTATATGATTCTTATATTTCCTTTTGTATATGGAGAGCATATTTTACCGAAACAAATTCTGGGTGTGTCCAACCACACTTGGCCAATAAAAGTATTCTGATTCTGATTCTGATCCTCCTGCGCCATGGCAACAAATGGGGGGGGGCAGTTACAGCAGAACATTTGCATGGGACCTTTAAGAGGTTTTACTTCTCCGGTCCAGTTTACGCTTCCGTTGAGCTGCCGAGAACATCCCTCTTTGCAGAGTGTAGAATTTTACACAGCGAATGAGTTGCCAAAAAAGTAGTCGAGTTCTTCATCAATCAAGCTAGGATTTATTTGAAGTCGGTTCCGAAACAAACTTAGAGCTCTCTTCCAAAAGAAATGCCGTCACCACCCAGCAGAGGAAAAGGGGAAGGAAAAAAAAAGGAGGAGGAAGCTAGGCTTAAAGTCCAGGCATGTCCAAACTTCGGCCCTTCAGATGTTTTGGACCACAGCTCCCACAGTCCTTTGCCATTGGAAATTACAGGCTTGGAATTCTGGGAGTTGTGGTCCAAAACATCAGGAGGGCTGAAGTTTGGACATGCCTGGCTTAAACATTCCTTCTTAAATACAAAACACACCACATCTGACTTCGCTACTGTGAGGTAATTCTTTTCAGTTGCAGCTTGTTAGCTTCTCAGGCTTCAGAAAACCTAACAACCTTGCGATTCTTCCATAATGCATCAGGCAGGAAAGCTGCAAGTGCCTTTAGCCTGATGCTCCCCTGAGATTGTCGGGAAGACGAGGAGACTCTTTTCCTGCCTTAATTTCCAAATAAAAACAGTTATTTGGTTTCCGTTCAATTGTGAATGAATTTCGGACACAGAGGGACCTGAAAATGCACTCAAGGGGTGCCTCATTTGAGCCCAGAGATGGTGTCCCCATCACCTACCTGTGTCCCACGGTTGTCATGGCCACCACAAGGTAGCAGCCAATGGGGAGGCCCGACCTGGCAGCCTTCAAGAGGGGGTGAAATGTGGGCGTCTCTCCAAGGTCAAGCACTGTCCTGGCGACAGGAGCTGAAGGCCAACCTTGTGGGCTGCCCAAATCATTCATGTGCAGTTTTAATCTCAGGACCAGCCCCCAAGCCCACTGGTTGAAAGAGGTTTCTGGCGTCTCTCCGTAACGGACAACGCTGGCCAAGTAGGAGACCTAAAATGAAAACACCACGTAACTCTCAGTTCACCCACAGGCACCACCTGGACAGCCTCAGGCAAGTAGTGTGGCCCCAGGGGGCCAGCCGCCCGAAAGAGGGACTGATAAACTAGTCCTTTGTATTTAAAAAAAAGCCCTGAAGAGCCCACCAGAAGTTGGATGCAACAGAACAGCACATAAGGTTGCTCATTATTCTAAGGCTCTAAGGCAGTGTTGGTGAACCTATGGCACGGGTGCCGAAGGAGGCTCTCGGAGCCCTTTCTGTGGGCACCCGACATCGCCCCTTCACAGCCCCCTGCATCCACGTTAAATTGCTGTATTGGCACTTTGAGAAAAATTAGTGGGTTCTGAATTGCAGTTTGGGCACTCGGTCTCTAAAAGGTTCGCCATCACTGCTCTAGGAACACAGCTCCAAAATTCTCAACTCACAGTCAGCAACTGTAAGCCTTTTCACATGACCCCTAAGATCCGCTGGCCACTTAAATTCGGACCAGAGATCTTAGGGGTTTGTCGCTGTTCCTGCGCTCCCACCCCCTCCGCACTCCTGGCTGCTGGCTGCGTGAGGGGAGGGAGAAAAAATGGAAGAAAAGAATGCCGCTCACCTCCGTTCTGCCGTCCCGGCACTGCATTCAGATCTCTTAAAGGAGCGGGGGGCAAAAAAGAACAAACAGAAGCAAGGAGAGCCCGGCAGTCACTACGTTATATCCGCATCAGGGATTTTCACCCCCAGAGAGCAGGTACCTGAAAAGTGCGCTGGGACGCGCTTAGGTGGGCGTGGTCGCACTTAATTATCTGTAAACTCCGGAGCTGGTGGGGAAACAATTTTAAGCTCCGGAGCTGGGAGCCATTTGCGGCGGAGTTTAGGGGTCGTGTACAAATACCCTGTATGTGCTGTTACATTGCACCTGACTTCCAATGGGTTCTGCGGGGGCCAGTTAGGAGCATTTTTGCCTAGAGATTTAAAATTTCTGGAAAATTTGAAGCTCGGGGGGGGAAACTGGGATTTTTCTGGGGGGGGTGGGGTTGGGGTTGGGGGGAAAGATATTTTTGGAAAAAATGAAAAAATGCTACATTAGCACTCTGCACCCCTTTTTACAGCTTGAAAGTCATTCTGTTACTTTAGGAACATGAAATATGACTGTGGACAATTTTTCTTGGCATAAAATTATCACAACTAGCAAAAAAAGGAAAAAAAACTTTTTTTTTCCTGAGCTTCAAAATTTCCGGAAATTTTACATCTCTAGGGCTAGGAGGCTTTGAAACGAAAACAGAAACAGGGGTTTCTGGAAGCCCGGACTCGTGAAATCTTGGCACAAAGTGAACAGAAGGCATTGGGAGTCACGGTACCTGCTTGATGCTTTCAGAGATCAGTCCACCGTACGGTTTCTGCGAGAGATACTTCTGATAAGCTTCTAAGACCATGAGTGCAACTTCAGCGTGGACCACTGGATCCAGATGGAGGCAACCCTGCTCCAAAACAATGTGTTTACTTTTAGAAAACAAGATTCAGATTCTACTTCTATAGAAGAGGTTAAGCCCTGGGTACCACCTGAACCTCAACCCCCCCCCCAAAAAAAAGCAAAGCAAAGGGTGTGCTGCTTATACAGTGCCCCCATCGCGCTTAAATCTCTCTCTCTGGGGAGTTTAGAATTTAGTTATGCAGGCTACACAATGCCTCCCCTCACCCCCATTGGGCTGGGCACTCAGTTTAAGGAGCCTCATGGCACAGTGGTTTAATGCCTCTAGTGCAGCTATAACCGTGCTCATGACCTGGGGTTCAATCCCAGGCAGCAGGCTCAAGGTTCACTCAGCCTTCCATCCTTCCGAGGTCGGTAAAATGAGTACCCAGCCTGCTTTGGGGGGGGGGGGGCTGGCAATGTGTAGCCTGCATACTGTAATTAAAAACTGCAAACCACCCAGAAACTACTTGAAGTGGTACGGGGCGGTATACAAGCAGAACACTTTGCTTTTGCTTTGCTTTTAACAATTTCGGAAACATGGAAGGCTCAAGCTGGCTACATGAATTTGTTGGGATCTAAAACAGGTTGTGAGCAGAGTCCACACTGCACTACTGCTCTTTAACCCACTGGTCCACATTTTCTTTTGAACCCACCAGATGCAACGTCTAACGGGACCTTATCTCAAAACGAGAAGTCACTTCCGGGTTTGAGAAAGTGAAGGGCCTTCTCGCTCGCTCGCTTCTTTAAAGGGCTCCCCAATCGACAGATTAAACAGCACTGGCTTTGTTCTTCGTACGCACGTTTTCGCCAGCTCCCCAGTTCAGCCCTTCCAGAATCACGCAGGCCAGTTTGTTCTCGACTTCGCTCAGGTTGTAATTCAACAGCCAGTCGCGGAGGAGGGCGACCTCCTGGGCAGACGGTTTCCAGAGATGCATGGGCAGCTCTTTAAACAAATAGAGGGACACCTAGTAAAGAAAAAAAAACCAACGACAGAGGTGGATACAAAGATGCCTGCTTTGGACATTTCCCCCCAAAGCTAATACACATTTTTTGGTATACAGTACGCAGACATTCCATCAACTCAATGCTTTCATGGCAGTCTGAGTGTCCAAACTTCTACCCTAGTAGTCCTACATATATTCTGCAAATTAGTGTAAGCTGCTTACTTTAATAAAAGACAGGTAGGGAGGGGCGCTCACACTGGGTGGCCATGCCCAGGGAGGCTAGGAAAGTGGTAACCCGCAACCAAGCCTTCTCTGTGGCTGGTCCTTTGCTTTGGAACCATCTCTTGAGTGAGCTGTGCCTAGCACAATCCCTGCCTGCCTTTAAAAAAAGCCTTGAAAACCTGGCTTTATCGTGAGGCATTTGGGGACTTCAGACTTTTTTTTTTTTAGCTACGGCTCTGCCATCTTGCTGAATATTTTGTATCTTTCTTTTTTGCTGTTGGTTTTTTCAGTACTGTTTAATCTTATTTATATATCTTTTATTTCTTTTCTTATTATTATTCGTTTATCTTGTTGCTTGTTTGATTATTGTTTGTTTGATGTTGTAAAGCGCTTGGAGTTCCTCCGGAAGACAGGCGGTAAATAAAGAAAAAGAAAGAAAGAAAGAAAGAAAGAAAGAAAGAAAGAAAGAAAGAAAGAAAGAAAGAAAGAAAGACCAGTAGCTGAAGGGCTGTCACGCCAGTGGTTCGCAGCGCTAGATCCCCAGAGGTTCTTGGATTGCAATTTCCAGAAACCCTGGCCAAAACAGCAGGTGGTGAAGGCCTCTGGGAGTTGTAGTCCGAGAACATCTGGGGGAACTAACCCTGGGAACCACTGATGTAGACGATGGGTCAAATTCGTCCTCTGATGCACCGAAGAGAAAGACGACAACCAACATGTTCACATCCAAGTCAGATATGGGATTTTAGTTCTGTAATAGTAAGATCCAACTTGTCAGGATGCAGATTTTTTGTCTAGATTTTTAAAGCAGGACCAATGGGCATTATCTAACCCACGCATGTCCAAATTTCGGCCCTCCTGATGTTCTGGACCACAACTCCCAGAATTCTAAGCTTAGACTGCCAATGCTAAAGGACTGCGGGAGTGGCAGTCCAAAACATCTGGAGGGCCGAAGTTTGGACAGGACTGATCTAACCAATAGCCTTAGGGAGAGAGTGATGCCTTGTCGTTCTTACCATGCCAACCTTTTCTATCGTCTCCCTGACACAGTCCAGGAGAACGGAGATCATGCTGGTGTGAACAGCGGTAATGGCTCCCAAGAGTTCCCGGCCAACCTTTGAAAACGTTTCCCTCGTGGAAAGGCTGACGTACGATACCTGGAAGAAGCAAGCAGAAAGAGAAGGCACGGATGTACCCTGGCCTTCCGGATGCTTCCCAGCATCTGGAAAGGGACTCCCAAAGTCTAAGCCCCCTTGGGGCAGGGGCTTGTTTTCTTGTGCAATACTCTGCAATACTTATCCAGGAGCCTCGTGGCGCAGTGGTTAAATGCCTGGACTGCAGCTAAAAGGGTTCAATCCCAGGGAGCAGGCTCAAGGTTCACTCAGCCTTCCATCCTTCCGAGGTTGGCAAAATGAATACCCAGCTTGCTGGGGGGGGGGGCAATCGGTAGCCTGCATACTGTAATTAAACTGTAAACCGCCCAGAGACTACTTGAAGTGGTATGGAGCAGTATAGAAGCAGAACACTTTGCTTTGCTTTGCTGTAAACCACTAACACAGTCCCTTTGTGTGATCTAATGGAAGAGAGGTACTAATTTACCACATTGCAGATGAGACAGGAAAAAGACATCTTGGAAGCTGGCGCACTAAACTCAGCCAAAATGGAGGCACAGCTGGATCCACCGTAGCAAGGGTTGCCAGCTCAGCCTCCCACCCTCAGAGTGAAGTCCCCCACAGGGGGCTTCTTCTGCCGTCCCCCCACCCCCACCCCACCCCACTCCACCCCTGACGCTGCTTTTTTCAGCTGCCAGGTTTTCTTCCCCTCACCTCATAGATCTCCAGCACAATGACTTTGACAAAGTCCTCGTCCGCATCGTCCCGCTTCGTCTGAGCCATCTGGGCAAACGTCGTCAGCAGGCAGATCTCCTCGGAGCCGTTCATCGCCTGCAGACATTTTGTGAAGCTCTCCAAGTGGGCTGGGTCTGCCAAGGATGAGAAGAGGGCTCGGTTTCCTTTCTGAGGTGAAATTTGTGAGGCCCCTTCCTCACAAGAACGCATTTCTGACTCTGCTTTCAGAAGGACAGTTTCCAGATTCCGCAAGGTATCTGGAAACGAGTTCCTGGCTATTTGGAACTAGTTAGGCCTGGTCTTGAAAACTGCGTCCAGTTCTGGACACCACGCTTTAAGGAAGATGCTAGCAAGCTGGAACAAGTTCAGGGGGAAAGCAGGATTATGGGATGGGGAACCAAAGTCCTGCAAGGAAAGACAGAAACAACCGGGGGCATGTTTTGCCTGGAAAAAAGAAGATTGAGGGGAATATGAAAGCGCTTTTCGAATACAGGAATACCTCGGATAACGACTGCCCCGGATAACGAATAATCCGGATAACGACTTTTGATTTTTACCACACAACCCCAGCCCACAGCCCTAGCCTTCCTCCACATTTGTCTTTAACTGACCTGCGGGGGGAGGCAACATGCAGAGGTGGGGCCCGGGGGGGGGGGAGAACCGGCACACGCTGCCCGGCTCTCACGCTGCCCAAATGCCTGGCGGCACCGGCAGCGGAGAAGGAGGAGGAGGAGGAGGAGAGGTGGGTGCCGAGGTGGGTGGGTGGGAAGCGCCAGGCCGCGCTGTGACGTCACCCCTTTCCCAGACAGTTTTCAGAGGCACAACCGGGTTTATTTCGACATCCCACTGCTGTGCCACTAAATTGTGACGACACCTCCCTTTTACACACTGAATTCTGTGATGGAAATGGTACTGCTGCCACCTTTTATTCACTTAATAATGCTGCCTCATGAATTGGGACAGACTCAGATGTAAAATATCGAAACAATAATGAACTTTATTGAGAAAATAATAAATATAACAATATCTGAGGATGGTATGCGTTGCCTTTAACATATAATAGATTTCATCAACTCTTCCAGCCCCCCTGTCTTTAATAACTAGTAAACAGTATAGCCCTCACTGCCTGACAGAACTCTCACAGAGCAGTGCTCTCTCCCAGCACTCACTCTCAAAACCTTCAAGTTAACTTCACTCAACTCAACTGCCTCAACTGACTAGGCTCCACCCTTTTTTATATCATACCATTCCCCGCCCTCCTGCTGGGATTGGCTGATGATTTGTATATTCATTACTCCTGTTTCCAGGGTTTTGTCACACACGCGAACGCCCGCCGGTGGCGACAGCAGAGAAGGAGGAGGAGGGTGTTCGGGGGGTAGTCCCGCGTGTGCCCGTTTGAAGAGCGGCAGCGAGGCTGGGAGGTCGGGGCTGGGAGGGAAGGGAGTGGGGAGGGGAAGGCCGCGCGAGTGGCACAAGCCTTCCCCCAGCTCGCCCGCCTCCTGGGTGCTTTGCGCCGGAGGCACCTGCAAAGGAAGAGAGGCGGAGGCGGGCAGAGGAAGCTCCAGAGGCGCGCGGCTTGGGTTGGGTGTGCCCGCCACCCGGGTGCCCAGCAGCAGCGGTGGCAAAGGAGGAGAGGTGGGGGCCCTGGGGAGGAGGGGGAGGGCGAGGAGGGGGAGGAGTGCACTTTGAAAGAGGTCTCAGAGGGGGGAAAGGCCTTTTTTTGCCTTTTTTCCAGACCTCTGGAACGGATTAAAATGGTTTCCCATTCATTTCAATGGGAAACCATGCTTCGGATAATGATTTCTTCGGATAACAAGTAACCTCGGAGAACGAATTACCGTTGTTATCCGAGGTACCACTGCATTTGAAGGGCTGCCATACAGAGGAGGGGAACGATCTGTTCTCGATCAAACCCAAGAGTTGGATGGGCAGGAAGGGGCACAAGTCACAGGAAGCCAGATTTCAGTTTCAAATCAGGAAAAACTTCCTGACTGTTTGAGAAGTAGGACAACAGAACCAATAACTTCGAGAGGTGGTGAGCGCTCCAATGCTGTAGGCATTGAAGAGAAATTTAAACAGCCACCTGGCAGGTATCCTATGATTGGTATTCCTGCCTTGAGCAGGGCGTTGGACCCAATGGCCTTGCAAGCTGTTTCCAACTTCATGATTCTATTATGAACTAAAGGACACCACGCCGACCTGAATGGCTAAGCAGCCTGACGGAC
Source organism: Phrynocephalus versicolor (assembly GCA_023846285.1). NCBI lineage: Eukaryota > Metazoa > Chordata > Lepidosauria > Squamata > Agamidae > Phrynocephalus > Phrynocephalus versicolor. The sequence goes on from JAHTLZ010000195.1 coordinate 1,520,524, forward strand.
CCTCACACCACATGCAAAAGCAGCCGTGGTTGTCTGTTAGGCACCTGTCAAAGCCTGCCTGGGTGAGGGACTTGTGTCTTTAGTCTGGAAACAAAGCACCTGAGGGAGTGGGATATGATTGAGACGTACAAAATAATGCAGGGCATGAGTAAAGTGGATAGAGGGAAGCTCTTCTCCCTCTCCCAAAATACCAGAACTAGGGGACATACACTCAAATTGAGGGCTGGGAGAGTAAGAACAGACAAAAGAAAATATTTTTTCACCCAGCGCGTTGTTAGTCTGTGGAACTCCCTGCCACAGGAGGTGGTGATGGCGTCTGGCCTGGATGCCTTCAAAAGGGGATTGGACAGATCCCTGGAGAAAAAGTCCATCACAGGTGACAATCCATGAGGGAGATATTTAATCTCCAGGCTTTAAAATGGGGTACTTCAAGGGCCAGCTGCAGGGGAGTGTTATCAGGAGACAGATATCTAGTCTCGTGCGCTCCCACTGGCGTGGGGCCACTGTAAGATACAGAAAGCTAGACTAGATGGGCCTTTGGCCTGACCCAGCAAGACTCTTCTTATGTTATTATTCACCAAGATTTAAGGGGCGGGAATACAAAAGTCATTTTGCCTGGTTGTTTCACAAAACCCGAGAGAGCACGAAGCCACCTAGAAGCAGCTGCCCTGCCAAGAGCACTGCTAACTCACCAAGGAGCCTTCCAAAAGTTACCCTGAGCCAGGAATGGGCAGAATATAGCCTGTGAGCCCCGCTATTTTAATGCTCCTGCCCACTCAGGTATTTGAAAAGGACCCTCCGATCTCCCCCATGTCTTCTTTCCCCAATGCTCAACATGCCCAGTTCTTTCAGTCTTTCCTCGTAGGGGTGGGTCTCCATCCCCCTGGTCATCCTTGCCGCCCTCCTCTGAACTTGTTCCAATTTGTCCGCCGCATCCTCCTTGAAGTGTGCTGGATCCCGGATCACCAGCTCTGTCACCAGCACACGGGGTGATGAATGCCCCGCCATGGTGCCAAGGAAAAGGGGAGCTTACCTTTGAGGTGGCGCTTGCAGTCGGCCAGTGGCACCGTGGCACACAACGTCTCCAGGTCCTCGCTCTCTGGACAGTGCATAAGAAAGAAGAGCTTCCACAGCATGTTCCCCGAGAGAGTCCCGTACGGCATCTCGGACATGAACAGCCACACCCCCAGCCTGGGCACGTTGGAAAGCCAAGAAGAAAAGGCACAGCTTAGAGCAAACGAGATGCACAAAATTTCCCCAACATTTCGATCGCAGGGCAAAAATGGGACTTGGGAGAAATACTGAAGTGCAAACCGTGGCCGAACCCCTGCTGGTGCAAAACACTTAACTGAAGCGGCAGGAACAAGTTACTCTCATGGCTTAAATCATTCTGAAAACCGTCAATTTATGGTGGTGGGTTATTGTGCTTTTGTATCTAGGATTCAAAAGGCCAGAAAATGGTCCAATACAGCTGCAGAATACCATGCCCACACCACCCGCAAGAAAGAGTGTCAAGGAAATTCTAGCCTGAAGGTTGACAACACTGACACCAGCAGTGAACATGGTCTACAGCAGTGGTTCTCAACCTGTGGGTCCCCAGATGTTCCTGGACTGCAACTCCCAGAAATCCCTTCCAGCACAGCGAGTGGTGGAGACCCACAGGTTGAGAACTGCTGGTCTACAGGATCCCCTCTTGTGCTCACAACCGTTCACAAAGTGACACTGAGGAGGAGGAGGAGGAGGAGAAGAAGAATTAATAAAACAACAATAATAAATAAAACTAAACTAAAGACAAAAACATGTGGCACCTTAAAGACTATTATATTTGAATGTAAGCTTTCGTGGATCAAGTCTACTTCTTCGGACATTTAGCAACAGAAGGAGATGCTCAATGAAATATACAATGGAATACAAGTTTCATACCAAATATTCATTGGCTGTTGAATGTATGGTACATCTACATGCAGTGATTAGGGCTCATGTTGTTTTAGGGCTCTGTTGTAAAGATTCCTCGGGAGACCGAAAGCAGATACCCGATCTGGGAGAGGATGAGCAGGGGGTGGGAATAAGAGTGGGGGAGATGAAAACTGGGGGAATCACTTGAGAATGAGAGAATGGCAGAATTTTGAATGTAGAGGTGACAGAAGGGAAATTGGGAAATATAGGTACTAGGTAAATCTACACAAGGGGTCGGTTGGAAGGAAGGAAGGAAGGAAAAGGGTAATAAGCATGTGAACACCCAAGTCATTCCAGGGGTCTTGACACAAGCCAAGATCTGAATATTGAAGATGTCTAGTTATTCCACAGGAAAAAACAAAGCCAAATGTCCAGGACTGTAATTGTGGAGTAAGCAGGAGATGTTACCACAGTGATAGAGAAAGCAGAAGGGGGGAAACCATCTTGGCAATTAAGCTGAATGGCCGAATATGTCGGTGATAGGTAGGTAACACAATGCCTCCAGGTCCTCACTCTTGGAGCAACTACTTTTTGTTCTTCAGAGCCCTGCCACTAGCATTCTACCTGGCGAGACTTCACAGCACTGACTGGCAGACTGCCGTTCCTGCTCACGACCCAGCCTGCGGCTTCCTACCTCTTGGCTTTCAACACATGGAGAACGGCCCTCAGAAAGAGTTCGTCGAATTCCACTTGCAGCTTCTCCACAGAGTAAGGCTGCAACACAGAGCGGTGGCCTTTTGCACGGTGGACATACTGGGTCCAATGATCGCTCACGTAACAAAGTGTCATCCTAACAGATCAGAAGAAAGAAACACAGTCACAAAGCAAAATCCGAACGCCTTTGAAATCCCTCTCATTTCCACCGGTTCCCGGCAGTGCCCCATGGGGGGGGGTGTCCATCTGTAACTAGAACCAAATTGGCAGCAAAACTGACTTGCCTGTGTACAACTAAGCCTGGGAACGTGGCTTAGAGGGAATGTTCAAACTATTAACAGAGGACATCAGGGTGGCCCCCCTCCACCTTGACCATGTAGACCAGGCATGACCAAACTTCGGCCCTCCTGATGTTTTGGACCGCAACTCCCAGAATTCCAAGCCTGTATTTCCAATGGCAAAGGGCTGCGGGAGTTGTGGTCCAAAACATCTGGAGGGCCGAAGTTTGGACATGCCTGATGTAGACAGTTCAGAGCTAGCTGCACCTATAGTCTAATTCAACCTCAGGCAAGCTTCCTACGTTTGATGTTCAGACTCTTCATCCAGAAGTATCTTTTTAAATGGTCGTGTTGGCTTTCCCGACATGGTAGGGATGTGCTGGGACCCAGATCACACTGGGAGAGACAGAGATGGGCCCTCTTTAATCCAGTGCTTAAAACTGTAATTTTGACTGACAACTTAGATCAGCAGCCAAATCATGAACCATGACTTTTCCCACAACTAATACAGTAGATGTGTCTTATTTAGTGCTAGATCAAACTATTTCGGCCTCATAACGTTTCCAATACTAGTTATATTTAACTACAGTAGGAACCCGGGATCCGCTGGGGATTGGTTGCAGGCCTTCCTGTGGTTAATGAAAACCGTGGATAAGAGAGAACGCCTGCCCACCCACCCCCAAACTGCTGTTTCCTGACAGTAGCTTGCTTTACAGCTGCTATTTGTGACAATAGCTTGCTTTGTGATGGCTGAATTGTTTAATTTTTTCCCCTGCCATCTGTGGATAACTGAATCAGTGGATAATGAATCAGTGGATACAGGAGTCCTACTGTACTACCAATCTAACAGCCACATTCAAGGCACCAAAAACTTTCATGAAATTTTATACTGTAAATCAGAGCATCGTGTCTGCTAGACAAGAAAAGAAGAGACCGTGGCATTATCTTCCACCCAACTGAAGCATGACCAGTCTCTAAAGGATAGGTACATGTTGTGGTTATTCTAGCCACTAGTAGATATAGATGTAACTGAACCAGAACTCATGACATATTGTTGAGTACAATAAAGATCAAAGGAATGCATTCATGTATGCTGCACATTGACTGACCCATGATGGCAGGAATAAAGCTAAGGCTACCGAATGCTTTGTAAGGCACAAGCCCTACCCTGGTGCCCTTTCTCAATTTTATAATTCTATGGTCTGTCCATTCTATTTCCATAAGGGGGTGGCCCCGCAGTAAGCACATCTATTCTGTCTGCCAGACCCCTCCTCGCTGACATCAGGCTGCCAGTTCCAAACATATGTGCTAGTTTAGAAAATCTGCCATCTAGTGACTGAAGATGGTACTAAGAGTATTTTAATACAGTAACACCCCTCCCCCGCCCTTTCATGGTCCATATACTGCGGTCTGGTATATAACAGGACTGCAGTATATGAAAAATGCCCCCTGGGGTAAACTGGAAAGACCTGTTTCAGGCCTCCTGTACTTACCCCAGGCCTCGTGCTGCCCCGAAGGGGCCTCCGACGGCCTTCCCGTGCCTGTCGGAGGCCCCCAAAGTGCTTCTCGCCAAACCAGAGGTAACTTCTGGAAAACCAGAAGTGACTTCTGGATCAATAGAAAGAACTTTTGGGGCCTCCAAGGGCCTTTCTGGGCAGGTCGGAGGACTTAGAAATGCTTTTTGATGAACCGGAAGTGAATTCCTGTTCACTTCCGGTTTGCAGAAAAGCATTTTCAAGTCCTCTGGCATGTCCAGAAAGGCCCTCGGAGGCCCCAAAAGTGTTTTCTAGTGACCTGGAAATCACTTCCGGTTTTCCAGAAATCACTTCCGGCTTGGCGAGAAGCACTTTGGGGGCCTCCGACAGGCCCGGGAAGGCCATCAGAGGCCCGTTCTGGGCAGTGTGAGTCTTGGGGTAAGTACAGGAGGCTCTGAACAGGCCCCCCAATCCTGATCTGACCCTGCATCCTCATATCACGGATTGTCAATTATTGCAGGTCGGGTTGGGTCCCTAACCCCTGCAATAGGTGGGGAGTTATTGTATGACTGCTGGTGAAATTTCAATTGCAGTTTTACTCGCTGTACCCAAAACAGAATAAACCTTCAATATGAAGTTTTTTTAAAAGTTATCATTTGAGATGCATTGCCAACAGTAAGACTGTTCAGATCAGCCACACAACAACCACGTTCCTTAATCAGAACGCAGGCATTATTTATGGACCTTCTACCCCAAGGAGCAACTCATCCTGTGCTGTACTGGAAGAGAGCTTAGAAAGGTCATTTTGGGACTACAGCACCCCGCCATCATGGCCAATGTAATCTAAGAAAACAATGCCTCCCAATTTTGTTGAGGCAAGTGGCAGATGGGCTGCTTTGTGCAAAAGTCATATCCCTGCCCGGAGTGTGAAGGTGAGGAAGGCTCCTTGCCTGATCAATCGGCCGATTCGTTTCACAAACTGCCTGTAACGGGCTCGGTTGAAGGTCTCCAGCCCCACCGCTAGAAGCTCCAGTAAAGAGTTTGCAAACGCAAAGACCTTCATCATCTCTTGAGGCGTGTTCTTCTCAGGGACATAGGCACCTGTGCAAGAGGAAGCAGGTCAGAGAAGCACAAGCAAACCAGCATGTTCTAAACACTTGCATCCGACTTCTGGATGCAGTGACTGTCAAGGGACATGGTGGCAGCTTCACGTCAACCAGCTTTTTCAGTATTCTCTACCGCCCCCATTGCTGGTTCTACCTGATCAACTGTGCTCCACCCCTCTCCTTTCTACTCCTGCTCCATGTCCTACAAAGTAAAGACATGTTCTTTACTTTCCAGATGTAATCAGTTGTGTTCACTTATAAGCATCACATTATTTATTTATTTATTTATTTTCCATTTGTTCTTAATTTGAATTCTCCAATCATTTTGATTTATTGCATTTGTGATTATTTGCTTATTTGTTGTTGTTTTTTAATTTTTTTATTATGATGATTTTATTATCTGGTCTGATTGATGAGTTTTTATTGACTATTTTAAGTTGTTTAATCTGTTTTTGTATTTTGTATATGCTTGTAAACCGCCCAGAGTAGCTTTTTTTGCTAGATGGTTGAGGTATATAAATCAAATCAAATCAAATCAAATCAAATCAAATCAAATCAAATAAATAAATAAATAAATAAATAAAATAAAATAAAGCAGGGGCTCGTTTGCCTTTCTGGTGACATTCACCCAATCTACATACAAACTGATCCTTGCTCTGTCACGAGCAGTCAAGTCAATGCTGGTTTAAAGTGGCCCTGATATTTTGGGACAGAGGTGGGTTTAGATCCCTAACACGAAGATGTCCAGGAGTGGAGCAGAATTAATCATTTTTGTCAATTTCCCCCCACCGTTCACTCTAGGGGCCGAAAGACAGGTGCTAGGAGTCCCACTTTCCCCTTTCGCCATACAGCAGGCATGTCCAAACTTTGGCCCTCCAGATGTTTTGGACCACAACTTCCATAGTCCTTTGTCATTGGCAATACAGGCTTGGAATTCTGGGAGTTGTGGTCCAAAACATCAGGAGGGCCAACGTTTGGACATGCCTGCCATAGAGGGTTTGCTCGCCTTTGGAATCGAAGCCAAGGAGATGCTGGAACAGTTCATGAAATGGGAACTGGGACAGCAGAGCAATCAGGTCATCTTCCAGGAGAAGCACCCAGCTGGTATCAGGATCTTCATCCTAGAACGAAATGGAAACAAATCAGTGGGTTTCACAAGCTCCCCAAGACAAACACGGCAGCAGTCAAGGAGGGACAGGGACAAAAGATTGCCCTATAAGAGGCCCTGATTGCCTGAAGGCTATTTGATGTGCATCAATTACTGAACAGAGAGACTGACACTTAGAACAGGAAAGGTTTCGTAGGAACTCCAGAAGAGCCCTGCTGGATCAGGCCAAGGGTCCATCTAGTCCAGCTTCCTGTAACTCACAGTGGCCCCACCAGATGCCTCTGGGAGCACAGGAGACAACTAGATTGCTGTCTCCTGATGCCACTCCCCTGGGTCTGACACTATGAGGTACCCCCCTTTTAAGCCTGGAGAAAGCACGTATCCCTATCATGGCTTGTCACCTGTGATGGACGTTTCCTCCAGAAATCTGTCCAATCCCCTTTTATAGGCATCCAGGCCAGATGCTGTCACCACATCATGTGGCAGGGAGTTCCACAGACTAAAAACATGCAGTAAGATTTTTTTAAAATCTGTTCTCACTCTCCCAACCCTCAGTTTGAGTGGATGACCCCTGGTTCTGGTACTGTGTGAGAGGGAAAAGAGCTTCCCTCTATCTACTTTATCCAGTCCTTGCATTATTTTGTATGTCTCAAAATTAGTTTTCACAGAAGCAAACCAAATCACAGATATAAAAATTGTTTGAAATGGCACAGTGAGGAATCAAACTCCCTACCCCTGTCTCCACTGTCAGTTTTTTTAAAAACAGACTGAGATCTCCAGCAGTACAGGTTCAATATTAGAAACCGTAAATATATTGGCACAATGCATCGAAATGTACTGGCTCAATGCATTTCAATGGAGAAATTTTCCCCATTGGAATACATTGGCTCAATGCATTCCAATGGGGAAAAATTCTCCATTGAAATACATTGAGCCAATGTATTCCAATGGGGAAAAAATCATCCATTGAAATGCATTGAGCCAATGCATTCCAATGGCGAAAAAATTATCCATTGAAATGCATTGAGCCAATGTATTCCAATGGGGAAAAATTTCTCCATTGAAATGCATTGAGCCAATGTATTCCAATGGGGAAAAATTTCTCCATTGAAATGCATTGAGCCAATGAATTCCAATGAATTCCAATGAATTCCAATGAATTCCAAAGCCCGGACGCCGCTTCCCCCCACTCCCGGGAAAGATCCCCCAATGCCGCCAACGCGCGCTGCTCCAAGAAGTCTCAGGGTGGCACGAGAGGGCGGCGGCGGGAGGTCAGATCTCCCAACGTCACTGGCGCGTGCTGCTGCAAGAAGTCTCTGGGTGGCGTGGGCGGGCGGCGGCGGGTCGGGTGGGCCCCTAACCCCTGTGATAGGCAGGGGGTTACTGTAAAATAAAAATAAGGTGGGCTCTGGAAACCTGAGAGCCGCCCAGGTCAAAACCAAACCTCTTCTCCCACCCTCTAAAGCAGACCGTGCATTTCCAGAAAATGAATTAAGCAAGAAAAAAGAACGGTATCATCAAGAACTCCAAAAATCCACCTGCCGGGATGAATGGTACATTGGAAAAAAATCTGTTTTGTCTTGTCAAGAGTGGCAGCAATTAGGAGGAAGATCAACTCTCCATTTATCCTAACAGGAGAAGTACAGAACTCACTTTCCCCTGGTTCTTTGAGAGACACTACAAAAGTTTCGAGTCTGAACTACAAAAACTCTGCAGTATTTTCAAGTGGGACATTTTTAAAATTCTCCCCCCCCCCAAAAAAAAAAACTTTCTTCCTCATCCCCTAGTGGAGAGCATTTTTTATTCTATTTTATTTTATTGCATTAACCTCCTGCTTCTACCCCACCTCTGGCCAATCAGGAACTCTATGCTTCAATGAGCCAATAGAGAGACGATGGTTGTAAGCAACAGGGAGGCGGCCATACCATGCCGCTCTTTGTTTGAACTGGCCTGTAAAGTCCAGCCCCATCGGAGCCATGCTGCTGCTCTGGGCCTTCCAAGAAGAAGCCTGGCATCCATCTTGCCAAGTGTCTGTGAAGATTCTCAGTCATCCAGGTGAGTTTATCTGGAAGTTGACTCATGGCTACTGGACTTCTTTTTTTGAGAAATAGAAACGCTCTGCTGCTCATCCAAACAGCTTCATCAGACTGATGAAGCTGTTTGGATGAGCAGCAAAACGTTTCTATCTCTCATAAAAGAAGTCCAGTAGCCATGACTAAACTTCCAGATCTTGCCAAGTGAACTTTTAAAGAACTCTCTCCTGGCAAATGACATCCCTTGCCCTATTGGGACTTCTATCCCTGCTTTGAAAACGAGAGCTTGCTCTCGAAAGCTCAGCAACTTTTTTTTTAATTTTTCTTCTAGCAGCCTATGAAGGTATCACTAAGATTTTAAAGGTACCTCTTCGCCGCCTTCGTCGACTAAGGTCCAGTTTCCAGATTCCTGCCCAGACGAGGAGGAGGTTTTCCGTTCACTGGGCTTCATGTGGCTCATGAATTCTGCTCGATTTCTGTGGATCACAAAAGGCAAAGCACTGTTGGGTTAATCTCAGGGAGCTAGTTAGTGATAGCTGAGTATCGGGATCAGAAACTTAAACAGCTCCGATGCTTGTATAGGGAAAGGCCTTTGATCTCAA
>JAHTLZ010000195.1:1529745-1541404 GCA_023846285.1 Phrynocephalus versicolor
ATAATAATAATAATAATAATAATAATAATAATAATAATAATAATAATCCCGGATCCTGTTACGATTCTTGTTTTCATCCTCTGCCTAGCAAACATTTGTTTTCACACCCTGTGTTGACTTGAGGATTTCTTTTCGAGGCGTCAGTGCTGACAGGATTGTCAGCCACAGCTCAGCTTTTTTTTTTTGGGGGGGGGGCATTGGATTTTCCCAAAGCTGGGAAATAGAGCAACTGCCGGTTGTGGGTTCCTCACTTAACTGGTCCGTCTCTCTCTCTCTCACACTGTTCTCTAGCTGGAGCCCCTGCTAACTTAGGCAGGGAAAGAACAGGAAGGCACAGGCAGGAGAAACCACTTTCTGCCTGAAGGATGTGAAAGCATGCAGTCAGTCACTAGAACACTAGCGGGCCACTCCATGATGCGAAAAAGGGCGCATCTTCAGAGCGTACAAGGTAATTTGTCCCTATCTTATGGAAGGACCACGAGTTCCACAAGTTACTATTTTGGAAGGTACTGAGAATTATGGCCTTCGTTTTGCAATCTTCTCCAGATTAATTTTTTTAAAAAATTAAATGTATACTTACTGTTCTTAGCTTTAATATTGACTTTTAATGATGTAAGGTACTTCCCCCCCCCATTGCTCTTAGCTTTAAATATTGCCTTTTCATGACGCTACCCACTATTCAATGCTGGTTGTTTTCGACTTTAAGCATCGCCTTTCCATGTTGTAAGCTGCCTTGGGTCCTTTGCAAGGAGAAAGGCATAAATAAATAAATAAATAAATAAATAAATAAATAAATAAATAAATAAATAAATAAATAAATAAATAAATCTGGAAACTATGGTCCCACTTTTGCAATCTCTCTGTATAACGAAGCCAAATATTCCTAGCATCTACAGCTGTACTCTCTCTCTCTCTCAGTCTCTCTCTCTCTCTCACTCACTCACACACTCACACACACACACACACACCACTTCCCACAGGTTTCTTATACTTACTTGGCAGGAGACATAAGCAAGGCGAGGGACTGCATAAAATGAAACACCCCAGAAGGGTTACCCAGAACCCGAATCTGAAAACAAGCAGAGAGGGGGTTAAAAAAAACCCTGTCATTAGTATAGATTTTCGAGTTATTCCTACCTCCTTCTCAGAACAGAGAGTCAAATATTTGTTGTTGTTTCATAACAGTCATGACCAACTCTTCCTGACCCCATGTCCATGGAGTTTTTCTTGGCAGGTATACAGAAGTGGCTTGCCAGTTCCTACTCCAGGTGCCTACATCACCTGGTATTCCCTGGTGGTCTCCCATCCAAGTATTAACCAGGGCTGACTCTGCATAGCTTCTGATATTAGGTGAGCTCAGATGAAGTTAATTTTTGAGATGTAAAAGATTATGAAAATAACCACCCAAATTTTCATTCTATGGCTGTTTTTATTATTTATTTCTGTACATCCGTACTTCTACAAAAACAGAGGCTAGAATAGATGATGGACGGCTGACAAAAGTAAAAATGTGCAGAAAATGAGCACGCAGTGTAGTCCACCACCAAGTCGATTCCTTCCGCTGCAGATCGGGAATCCCTTGTAATGTTCATTTATAGCAGTGGTGTCCACACTATGGCCCTCCAGATGTTTTGGACCACAACTCGAATAGTCCTTTGTCATTGGCAATCTAGGCTTGGATTTCTGGGGGTTGTGGTCCAAAACATCTGGAGGGCCGGAGTTTGGACTCCCCTGATTTAGAGAGAAAACTCCTTGGGAGCTGAAATTAGACTGTGGAGAGGGGAGAGGATATATGAAAAAAATGTTGGTTCTCCTCTTCTCCTTCTACTAGGAAACGTTATGTTCCCAAGAGGGTGCATCCGTGTTGGTTTTCCCCCTACCCCTGATCGGAGAATCACCGGATCATGGAGCTGAAAGGGGCGGAGAAGGGGATCTAGTCCTACCCCTGCTCATGGCAAGGACGCAAGCTAAACCAGATCTGACAGATGGTTGTCCAATTGGTTCCACTGTCATACTGCTCTAACAGTTAAGAGATACCCTACCCCCGAACATCTTCCTAAATTCATCATAGATGGAAGATACCTGAAGGACCGCCTCCTTCCATATGAACCTACCCGGCAATTAAGATCAAGCCAGGGGGCCCTCTTGAAAGAGCCATCCCTCAAGGAGGTAAGAGGGATGGCTTGCAGACACAGGGCCTTCTCGGCAGCTGCCCCCAAGCTATGGAATGCCCTCCCAAGTGAGATCCGCCTGGCGCCAACACTGATGACATTTCGGCGCCAAGTAAAAACCTTCTTGTTCCAGAAGTTTTTTAATTGATACAATTTAGATTGTGGGTCTTCTGATGGCAATTTTAGTGTGATGATTTTAGTATAAGGTTTTTATTATTGTTTTAATTATTTATTGTTGTTTGATGTTTTTAACTGTTTTAATTCTTTGATTGGAAGCCGCCCAGAGACCTTTGGGTAGTGGGTGGCATATAAGTTGTAAAAATAAATAAAAATAAATAAAATAAATTAACATGCGTACCTGAATGAATGGAACAGCCCATTTGCTAACGCCGGCTGGGCAACGGAGGATGTGATTTAAAAGGAAAAGATGATCCCCTGGAGAGCCAACCCTCTGCAACACGGACACCTGAAGGACAGGGAGACCATCCCAATGGGAATCAAGAGAAGGCAAGACAACATCGTCATCACAGGCAAAGCAGTCATAAGAAGATAAGAACATAAGAAGAGCCATGCTGGATCAGGCCAAAGGCCCATCTAGTCCAGCTTCCTGTATCTCACTTTGGCCCCACCAGATGCCTCTGGGAGCACACGAGACTAGATATCTGTCTCCTGATACCACTCCCCTGCATCTGACCCTTGAAGTACCCTGGTTTCTCCATCATGGTTTGTAACCTGGGATGGACTTTTCCTCCAGGAATCTGTCCAATCCCCTTTTGAAGGCATCCAGTCACACGTGCCACTCAAGTTCTCATTCTGTGGGTGTTTCTATTATTTATTTCTGCACACCCGTGCTGCACATAAGCTGCAAAGAAGAGCCTCCCATGAACTGCTAGACAATAACCCCCATCGTCTATGATTATGGACCATGCTCTCTGAGTAACTCTGCTACAACAAGAACACTAGACTGGAAACCTTCAGGTTACTGGGCAGATATCCTTCATCTCGAATCCTGCTTAACCAAAGCCACTCTGGAAACTTCCAGACAGGTAGCCTGGTCCATTTGTATGGCAAAATCAAAGACAAGTCTTCAGGGACCTTAAAAGACCAGTGCATTTCTATTTGCTATACATTTTTATGCACTAGAGTAGAGCCTTCCAAATTTATTCCCAATAAAACATTTTCAACCTCCGAAGTTCCATCCTTTTCCCTGTGGGTTCTGTGTCCCAAGACCAACCAGGGCTCCCCAAATTTAATAGTAACCAAAGCATTTTCCATTTCAAATGAAAGCATATCAAGATGAGTGATGATGAGAATATTCACTCCACTCATCATCATACACAGGAAATTGCCTTACAGTGAGTCACACCCTTGGTCCATGTAAAAGGTAAAGGTAAAGGTCGCCCCCCCCCCGCACATGCGTGCTAGTCGTGTCTGACTCTAGGGGTGGTACTCAGCTCTGTATTCAAGCTGAAGAGCCAGTGTTGTGCAAGTCCATGGCCATGAGGCTGGCATGGCTGCAAGGAAACACTGTTTGACCTTCCCGCTTTTTACGGCGGTACCTATTTATCTACTTGCATTTACATGCTTTCGAACTGCTAGGTTGGCGGGAGCTGGGGTTAACAGTGGGAGCTCACTCCGCTGTGTGGCACCTGGGATTCGAACCGCCGAGCTTCACCGACCTTGCAGCTGACAGTTTTCAGAAGCCTTAGTCCACTGAGCCACCATGCCCCTTTTCCATGTAGCCTGCTTTAATGTAAGCTTTCATGGACACGCCCACTTCTTCAGACATATAGCAGATATATGTCTGAAGGAGTGGAGGCGTTCATGAAAGCTTACATTAAAATATAACAGTCAGCCTTTAAGGTGCCACATTTTTTTGTCTTTTATTTTGTTTTGTCTCGATTTTTGTCTGGAACCCTGGCTGGAAATTCTTGGTGACCTCCCTTGGAGGGCTGGTGTGTGGGGATATTATATTAGCTTGTGTGTTCTATCAGCATAGCTCTGTCTCTGCAGAATAGATCTGAGAACTCTGACATCACACTGAGAACACTGTATTATGGGTAATAGGCTGACCAATGAGAGCTTGGTAAAGGCCTCTGGAAAACATGGCGCTGAAAAGTGTGGGAGTTTTGCATTCCTGAGAGGCCACTCTACTGAGCATGCTCAGAAGAATAAGCTGTGTATTTGACTGGGTGGTCTCTGATGACCTGTATGGAATTTGGGAGGACTAATAAAAGTGTCTAGCTGATGAGGGGGGGAGAGCCTTTTTTACCATCGAGCTGTTACCATCAACAAGCTGCCTGTTCTCTGTCTTGCCTGCTTGCTTTGATTCTGGTGCAACAATAAACAAGCACCGAAAGATCCCAGCGTGTGTAAGAGATCTCATCATTCCTTCACTATCAGTCATATCTAAGATATCCCAGTGCAGGAATCACTACACTGGTGCCAGAGGACAACCTTCACGCCCAGAACGGTCTGTTACTGATTCCTCACCAGCCTCTGAAGCCACGAAAGAACATCGTTCTGGAACTGCGGGTCTTCAATGAGACGGCGGGTGAAACTGAACAGGACGCTGATACATTCCTTCAAAGGGCCCAGGTCTGAGGAAATGCTTTCTCCCTCTCTAAGAGCTGTGGAGAGAGGGGAGAAAACAAAAGAAATTGAGAAGAGTATTAAAAAGGATGCGGTGCACGGGTGGCCTAAGGCAGGCATGTCCAAAATTCAGCCCTCCAGATGTTTTGGACCACAGCTCCCACAGTCCTTTGCCATTGGAAAGACAGGCTTGGAATTCTGGGAGTTGTGGTCCAAAACATCAGGAGGCCCGAAGTTTGGACATGCCTGGCCTAGGGAATATGGGTGTGTGAAGGGATGGGGATGTTGAAACATTATTGAATGGGCTTAATCCCGTTGCCACTTTTGGGCCCAGCATACCTCGCAGGGTTGTTATGCCAAGAAAAAAGCTCTCAGGCCGCTCGGGGAAAACCCAGCGCAACCTTCCATTGGTCACCAAGGCTAGCCAAACCTTAGTGAGAGACTGAGCTGGCGTTCTGTCATGTTTGGGTTTGGGTTTGGGTCCCGGAGGCCTGGGTTCAAATTCCGCTCCGGATGACCAACCTGACAGAGCAGCTGTACTCATTACCCCCATGCTACAAAAAAACAAACAAACAAAAAACCAGATTCCTCCTCTCGCCGGTGAGCAGAAACAGGAGAAGGACTTAGAAAGGTTTGAAGAATATGTGAGAGGACTGTTAAGAGGACACAGGCTGATCAGGCACCCCACTGTCCACGTGCCTGGCCGGGGGCATCGGGGGCTCCATGAACACAGTCCTCCACACAGATACAACCTTCTGCTCATGAGCGGGAAAGTTAATTCCAGGATAAATACGTCGCATCCCCGGATTCCTGTTCGCACAAGTCCCAAGAGTAGCTTTCAGTAAAACGGGGAAGCTGATTCCCACACACTGTCAGTGTATGCATGGTATGTGGTCTATCTTGTAGCCCAGTCCTGAGGACTCGGTCTGGCTCTCCATGGATCGGTTGACGGATTATATTGCCCATCTGGGTGAAGGCCCCCTTGGGCAATTTACAAGACCAAGCCCCCCCCCAACGATTAATCAACACAAGACATAATTAACGCTGTGACTAAAACTTCAAAATAAATGTAAAATAAAAATACTGTATCGTTAAAAACACTAAAACACATAGGCATTTAAAATGGTGGCAGTCAGTTACATTGATGGTGGTTTATGTGTGTTCTGTTGATGAATCGGGGATTATTCTTTCCTAGCCCCACCAAGGACCTGAGACTTTCTGTATCTTCTACCACTAAGCGATGCCCTGTCCCTTTTATATATGTCCTTGAAATCCAACCCATCACGCCTCTGAACACATGTGAGAGTGGCCATGCACAGTGTATCCTTGAGCCCTAAAAGAAGGGCCTGTGGAAGTCCTATGAACTTCGCCCCCTTTAATTTTATTTGCACAATTTCTGCAGATCACAGAATCTGGCATTCTTTATCACACAGTGCTATTTTTGAGAATGTGGCATCCCAAGCAGGGTTAACAAAATATCAGAACTAGCGGACATCCACTCAAATTGAGGGTTGGGAAAGTGAGAACAGACAAAAGAAAATATTTTTTCACTCAGCGTGTTGTTAGTCTGTGGAACTCCCTGCCACAGGAGGAGGTGATGGCATGTAGCCTGGATGCCTTCAAAAGGGGATTGGACAGATTTCTGGAGGAAAAGTCCATCACAGGTTACAAACCATGATGGAGATGTGTCATCTCCAGGCTTAAAACCAGGGTACTTCAAGGGCCAGATGCAGGGGAGTGGTATCAGGAGACAGATTCCTAGTCTCGTGCACTCCCAGACGCTTCTGGTGGGGCCACTGTGAGATACAGGAAGCTGGACTAGATGGGCCTTTGGCCTGATCCAGCATGGCTCTTCTTATGTTCTTATGTGAGAGTGGCCATGCACAGTGTATCCTTGAACCCTAGAAGAAGGTCCTGTGAAGGTCCTATGAACTCCTGCCCCTTTAATTTAATTTGCACCATTTCTGCAGATCACAGAATCTGGGATTCTTTATCACACAGTGCTGTTTTTGAGAATGTGGCATCCCAAGCAGGGTTAGCTTCCTGCAGGCTCCCACAGGAAGCCGAAACCTAACCTACAGGAGACGGACCTGGTTCTTCCTGCTGGATGGCCATGGACCTCAGCAAGGGGGAGCCACTGAGCAGCCCGTAGAGGTAAGACTCCACCTGCAGGCGGGACAACACAGAGGTGTAGAGGTGCAAGGCCAGCTTCTGGTGGACGTGCTCGGTCTGGGACTCAAAGAGATGCTTCAGGTCCTCCAAGGCGCCTTCGTTCATCGAGACTGTCTGATAACGATGATGGCCGGACACTTTGCATTGGTCGGCACAGACACCCTGGCAAGAGAGGCAAGAGAGGTTTGCATGAAATGAAACAATGATTCTTGATGGGAAGGAATGAAAAAAAAAACAAATAGACAAAAACGAAATCAAAAAAAGGGGTGCGGTGCAGAATCTCTGTTTTGAATGCTTTTTTAATTGATATAATTTAGATTGTGGGTCTTCTGATGGCAATTTTAGTGTGATGTTTTTAGTATAAGGTTTTATTGTTGTTTTAATTATTTATTGTTGTTTGATGTTTTTTAACTGTTTTAATTCCTTGATTGTAAGCCGTCCAGAGACCTTTGGGTAGTGGGCGGCATATAAGTTGTAAAAATAAATAAATAAATAAATAAATAAATAAATAAATAAATATCCATTCTGGGCTTGCCGCTTCACGAAGCTGCTGGACGACAGACCCCATCAGCCTCACCAATGACTGATGGAATCTGTAGTCCAAGGATATCTGGAAGACACCACATCTCCCCCCCCCCCAATGATCCACTGTGATCAGATCCAGCCAAAAAGTGCAGTCACATACAAGACTATTATTCGTTGCCTGTACGGA
This sequence comes from Phrynocephalus versicolor, assembly GCA_023846285.1. NCBI lineage: Eukaryota > Metazoa > Chordata > Lepidosauria > Squamata > Agamidae > Phrynocephalus > Phrynocephalus versicolor. The sequence goes on from JAHTLZ010000195.1 coordinate 1,537,393, forward strand.
ATATCTTTAATTTACAATCTCATGTGCTATCCGTCAGGCACAACATTAAAAAAGTGTTCTGCTTATATACCGCCCAATACCACTTCAAGTAATCTCTGGGCAGTTTTCAGTTTAATTATGCAGGCTATATATTGCACACACACCCAATTATTTTCTGACTAACCAAGGTGCCAACTGACAACAGTTTTGAAAGGCCTGCGGTTCTCTGAGGACAAAGTTGAGCCAAGATGGGAAGGAGCAAAACACCGCCTTCTGCTCTTGGGAGACCCACAGAACTATCTTTTACTAAGTTATTAGGTTCCCTTTTTTTTTGGAAGGAAACGAATCAGTCTAGGAAAGGAATCAGTATAGGAAATGGCCTTATACTGAATCAAACTCTTGGGTCTATCTAGCCCAGCACTGACAGCCCTGACAGCCAACAGTTCTCAGGGTGGACTTGTCCTTAGCTCTGCCTGCAGCTGCTGGCGGTAGACTCTACCGAATACAAAACAAAAATTCTACTGTGGACTATGCCTCCTCCTTAATACCACCTTATTTTTTAAGACAGAAGACTTATGTGGGCTCATTGATAGGGCTGCTGCCATAAAGCAGGAGTAGGGAGCCTTGACCTTCCAGATAGGCTGGCTTTCAAACCGAGAAGCCCTACGTTGCCTGTCCAACAGTACAAGAGAATGGACGTTGCAGCCCAAAACAACGAAAGCAACTGTTCCCAACCTGGGTTCCTTGCGTGTTCTTGGACTAAAACTCCCAGAAGCCTCCACCACTAGCTATGCTGGCCAGGATTTCTGGGAGCTGTGGTCCAGAGACAGCTGACAACCCAAGAGCGGGAACCTCTGAGCCGCAGGATCCTGATCCCTAAGGACCATTAAACAGGAATATTCTACCCCATATGGTTCCTTTCCATACATCAACAGAGTTCATGGACAGGAGAACCCAAATAAGAAGTGGAAAAGGTGTAGAAGAGAGCGATTAAAATGATTACTTGGCTGGGGGACCTCCCTTTATGAGGAAAGGCTAAAACATATGGGGCTCTTTAGTCTGGAAAAAAGGTGCCTGAGGAGGGATATGATTGAGACGTACAAATAATGCAGGGCATGAGTAAAGTGGCTAGAGGGAAGCTCTTCTCCCTCTCACAAAATACCAGAACGAGGGGACATCCACTCAAATTGAGGGTTGGGAGAGTGAGAACAGACAAAAAGAATTTTTTTACACAGCGTGATGTTAGTCTGTGGAACTCCCTGTCACAGGATGTGGTGATGGCATCTGGCCTGGATGCCTTCAAAGGGGGATTGGACAGACTCCTGGAGGAAAAGTCCATCACAGGTTACAAACCATAATGTAGATGGTTGGTGCTTCAAGGGCCAAATGCAGGGGAGTGGTATCAGGAGACAGATACCTTGTCTCGTGCGCTCCAAGAGGCATTTGGTGGAGCCACTGTGAGATACAGGAAGCTAGACTAGATGGGCCTTTGGCCTGATCCAGCATGGCCCTTCTCATGTTTGTATGTAAGCCACCTCCCCAACATTTCCAAGAAGCCTCTGAGAAACAAAACGGATGGGCCACCACACCTGGACAGACAGCTGTTCATCCTTAAACACCCAAAGGCGTCCTTTGGCATTTTGGCCGTCAGAGATTAAGGCCTGCAGCTCCGCTTCCGCTAAGAGGAGCTGCTTCCGGCAGCGGCAGTAGTTCAGCAGCAGCTCAAAGAACTCGTGCCGGTCTTGGTGGGCGAGGCTGCCAAACTCCTCCACGTAGGCGTCCACGTTCTCCAGCCAGGAACCCGGCTCAAAGACCTTCAGCTGCTCTTTGGTAAAAGGGGACAGCTCCGGCTCTACCGGAATCTCCGGATAGAGCCTCGCTTTGGGGGCCGGAGGCTCAAGGGAAAGTTCCGACAACCTCTCGCCAAAGAGCTCCAACGGCAGCTTCGGATACAGCATTTTGAAACCGGAGGACTGGACGTGTTCCTTGAGAGGGACTGAGGGGGTGTCAGGAACCTCTGTCGAACCAATGGGAAGCAGGTGCTTTGCAGGGCACTCATTCTTAGCTACCGGGTCGTGCATGTGGCCCATCAGGGAAGGCGCGCTAGGGATAGTACTTCTCGAAAGGCTAGAGGTGGCTGTTTCTGGGAGGCTGCTCTGCTCACTGGCTCTGTTTTCGGCAACGTCTTTTCCTCTTTGCAAACCTTCTTCTCTGGATTCTTCTCCCTGTGTCGGAGGCCTGGAAAGGGGAGCGGCTGGAGATCCTTCACGATCCACGGCACACACTACTTTTGTGGGGGCATCCTTCACATCTTTCTCCTCTTTCCCTTGGGTGCAACGCTTGGGCTCTAAGAGTCGTTCTACTTGCGGGCTGATGGACTGAGAAACCCCTCCTTGACAGGTGCTGGGAAGGGACAGCGGAGATGGGACCCTCTCCTCCTCTTCACATTTCGGCTTTTTTTCCTAGTGGAAAGAGAATTAGGAACAATAAGCGATGGCGTTTAGCCAAGAGCTGCATGCTGGTGAATCCAGCCTAGAGATGGGCACGAACCATTGGTTCAGCGGTTCGTGCCTGTTTGTTAACCTCTTCGCCAAGTGTTCAGTGGTTCAGTGTCCCACCCTCTCTGGAAGGAGCCCACTCAGATGCAGCGCCTGGAGGAGGCGGGGCAGAAAAGCTGGGATGCTGCTTCCAAGTGGACAGTTCGTGCCCATCTCTAATGCAATCTATACAGCCCTATAAATGTTGTCCAGACTAGCAATTAGTTTTCTATTCTCTTTCTATACCAGGAATAACTAACATTGGCATTATGTGTAATGTTTCTCAGAACCCTGTTTTTTCTGTGAGACTCTCTCAACTTTAAATATACAAAAGTTGATTAAATTACACAAAGAAATATAAACGTGAAAAACAATGAAGCACCTCTGATTTTGTTTTGTTTTGACTACATTGTTGAAGAGCTAGGGATTTGGGAAATGGACAACCGTGTAAGTCCCGCTGATTCGGTGTGTTCTACTCTAGTTGGGATTAACGATTGGATTTAGGTGGGGGGGGGGGAATGCTTATTAAAGCCACATCTGGAAGTTGAGTCATGGCAACTGGACTTCTTTTCTTGAGAGACTGAAACGTTTCACTGCTCATTCAAACAGCTTCATCAGTCTAAGGAAAGTGCCCATGGGAGACCCGCAACTAGCTTTCCTTAGACTGACGAAGCTGTTTGGATGAGCAGCGAAATGTTTCAGTCTCTCAAGAAACGTCCAGTTGCCATGATTCAACTTCCAGTAAACTCACCTGGATGACTGGGAATCTCCACAGACATATTACAGCCATGTTTCCCCACCCACCCCCATCCCAAATCTGAATCAGTTTAATTAACTGGCTAAAGGTCGTTATTTTTAAAAATCAAAGAATTGTATCTCACCAAATGTTCTCAGCCAGCAACTCAAAAGAGGAAAACGTCGAGGCCAGCCTGGGAAATGCACTTCACAAGCAGGAACACAAAACAAAACAAAGTCCCTCTCCTTTGCCATCGTCTTCCAAACCTCTTGCAAAGGACGCACATGAATAACCCAAAGGTACTGGCAAGCAAATGGCCCGGCAAAGGCATATGGGGACTAATGTCTTTTGTAGGCTCTTATTTGCCCAGCTCCACACAAACGTTCATGCAAACATTTTCTATTTGCACTGTCAACATTAGAGTTAAGCTGCCCTGTATATGGGGTTTTCATTTACAGTGGTACCTTGTATAAAGGAATTCTTTCCTTCCAAATGAAATTATGTTACGCACATTTTCCTTTGTACAAATTTCCCATAGGAATGCATTGAAAACAGAGTAATCCCTAATTGCGACCATTTTTATGTTGTACGAATTCGCCCCATAGGCAATTCCGTTAAGCAAATTTCCCCTACCTCCGGAATTTTTCATGTTGTACAGATTTTATGTTATACAAACCATTTGTTATACGAGGGTCCACTGTATTTGCCTACTTTTACAGAGTGTGTTGCTTGTTATGGGAGGGCAATCATACTCCAAAGT
>JAHTLZ010000195.1:1591130-1614182 GCA_023846285.1 Phrynocephalus versicolor
ATAAATAAATAAATAAATAAATAAATAAATAAATAAATAAATTTTCAAGCCCAAGAGCCAGTGTGGTGCAAGTCCGTGGCCACGTGGCCGGCATGGCCAAATGCATTTCTGCACATGGAAGACTGTTTACCTTCCAGCTTTTTACAGCAGTACCTATTTATCTACAGTGGACCCTTGTATAACAAACAGCTTGTATAACATAAAATTTAGTATATGCGGTCCAATTCAGTGAGGAGTGTTCAGACCTCTACATTGGAGAAACTAAACAGCCATTAAACAGAAGGATGGCCCAACATAGGAGGGGCAACAGCTCAGGACCAGAATCAGCAGTACACCTCCATTTGAAGGAGAAAGGGCACTCTTTCAAAGATGAGGATGTACACATATTAGACAAAGAAGAGAGGTGGTTTGAGAGAGGAGTAAGGGAGGCCATTCATGTGATCATTGAAAACCCCTCCCTCAACAGAGGTGGTGGTCTCCGGCATAGTCTATCTGCTACTTATCAGGCTGTGCTTTCCAAAGTACCGAGACAAATCAAAAAGCCTTCACCACCAAGGCCATAGCTAACAACCCATTCTTGATAGGTTTCAGCACCTTAGGCCATTGTTCACCTTAAGGCTAAGGATACTATTGTCTCCCTAACGAGCCTATTTAGGCCATTGTTCATCTTATGAGCCTAATTCAGGCCAGGGTGACAAGAGGTCAAAGCTGCCTATAAGATGGAGGATTTGCACTAGCTGTATTCAGACCGATGAAGCTGTTTGGATGAATAGAGAAACGTTTCTCTCTCTCAAAAAAGAAGTCCAGTAGCCATGACTCAACTTCCAGAGAAATAGGAAAGAAGTGTTTGCTTCTTGAAGCGTGTCTTGGTTGCAAAACATCTAAGTCCTGCTGTGGCTTGAAAGCACAAATTTATACACAACACAAAAAAGCTCTTAAACTCTGAAAGATAAGTTTCTTTTTTTAAAAAAAATCCACTGCCACTGGTCTATAGAACATCCCAAAAAGCCATGTTTTGAGGGGTGCTCAGCACTGCCAGCTGTAAGCACTCTGAGGTAAGACATGGTACTCTCAAAAAAGGCCCGCACCCTTTCTTCTTTCTTTCTTTATTTCTTTCTTTCTTTCTTCAAATAGCTGGTATGCTGCCCACTACCCAAAGGTCTCTGTGAGGCTCACAATCAAAATAAACAATTAAAACAATTAAAACATCAAAATTGCAATAAAATTAAAACAATAAAAACATTTAAACACAATAAATACAATACATTAAAATTGCAATACATTAGCAGCACAGAATGGAGATTCCACCTGTTCGCTTGCTCATCCCGGGTGTGACAGGCATGCTAAAAATATTGTGGAACAATGAGGAAGGTCAACTGGGACAGTTCCCCCCCACCCACCCACACACACACTTCGTTGGTTTCCATGTCAGAAGGAGAAGGTGCAGGAGGAAGTCCCTCTCGGGCAGCTGAGAAAAGGTCACTGAACTGGAGAAGAAGGATCTAAAATGGGCCTTAGCAACTAGAAGCCCTGGATAGGAAGATGGCTTCTCCTCCCATCACCAATCCCCAGCAAAACTGTTTGGTTGCCTGAAGAGCCGATCTAGTGACAAAGGTTCAAGTGGTCATTTTCCCCTGTCTGTGGGGGTCCACACAAAGGGGAAGGAGGTATTATTTGTTGTTCTTCCCCCTCCCTGTTGAAGCGTGGGTTTTAGTGATTTCAGCAAGTGATTTCAGCTCTTTGACATAGCAGGCTGGAGACAGCTTCTATTGTAACAACTCTTTATTCAGGGAGAAAACAAGACTGGGGACTGGAGAGAGGGAGCTACATTTATAGGAACGAGGACTGGCTAGGAAAAGATACATTTTGGAGGGAACAATTACAAGCAATCACAAAGCTGCCTTTTGGCGGAAACCAATAGGATTGAGGATCCAAATGCAGCAACTTGAATAAACCAATAGGCCTGTTCCCTTTGGAACAGGAAGGCAGTTACTTCAACATAAGCAATTACAGATAATAGGAATACAGATCAATACACAACACTCCCCATTTTCACTTTCCCCCTTTCGCTTGCGGAAGGTCCGAGAGGGAACTGAGTCCCAGGTAGTGGGGGGGGGAATGTGTGGCCGTTCACCCCCCATTTGCCACGGAGTGGGTCCGAACCAGCACTGCCCTCAGCCTTTGCTGTGGAATTGATGGAGGTGAAGGGGGGCAATCAAGTACAGCTCGGAGATAAGATTAATAATCTTTTTATTAATCCCACATTGGGGAAATTTCCTTGTTGCACAGCTCCCAACGTAAGGAACAAGCAAGAAAGGCAGGTGCAGGAAAAGTGTAAAGTGAGAAAGAAAGAAAAGATATGAGAGATAATATAAAAATAAAAAACATCCAATATATAAATACACTGGACCCTCGTATAACAAACAGTTTGTATAACATAAAATCTTTACAACATAAAAAAATTGAGAGATAGGGGAAATTTGCTTAACAGAATCACCTATGGGGCAAATCCGTACAACATAAAAATGGTCGCGATTCGGGATTACTGTTTTCAATGCATTCCTATGGGAAATTTATATAAAGGAAAAATTGCTTAACAGAATTTCATTTGGAACTAATTAATTCCTTTATACAAGGTAGCACTGTGCACACTATAAAACTGGGATATAAAAAAATTAAATGTGAAAAAAGAAACTACCGTATGCCCCTATATGAATAGCGGGTTAGATTGCAGAGTTACAGAGGCTAATAGCAATGGGAACAAAAGGCCTTCAGTAGCGCTGAAGGGGAGGTCTGAGTCTGCCACTGAAGGAGCTACGCAAAGCCTCCCCTGTCTGGTGCAGTGGGTGAGAGGTATTGTTCATAATGGATGTCAGCTTGGCCATCCTCCTCCTCCTCCTCTTGTCCGTCTCCCCACAGAACCCAGAGGGCATCCCAGGACAGAGCTAGCCCTCCGGACCAGCTTGTCCAGAGGAAATGGGGAGGGGGCTTGATGAGGCAGGGAGCAGCGCCTGGTGACTCAGGATGGTGTGCACCAGGAAACATGGGTTGGTTGGTTGGCTGTTGGAGGGAGGGGTGCAGTTTTGTTAACAAAAGGAGGGAAAGTTTGGCATCTCTCCCTCCCTCCCTCTGGACAAGCAGAGTGCCCCCCCTCTTCCCAGTGGACCAAGGGAAGAGGACTGCCAAATACAGTAGGACCCCGTTATCTGCTGGGGATTGGTTCCAGGCCTTCCTGTGGATAATGAAAACTGTGGATAAGGGAGAACACCAGCCCACCCACCCACCCCATACTGCTGTTTCCTGACAGTAGCTTGCTTTATGACTGGCGTTTTGAGACAGTAGCTTGCTTTATGGCTGCTGTTTGTGACAGTAGCTTGCTTTACAGATGCTATTTGTGACAATAGCTTGCTTTGTGGCTGCTGAATTATTTTTTTGCCTCTGCCAACAGTGGATAACTGAATCAGTGGATAATGAATCAGTGGATACAGGGGTCCTACTGTACCTGTGTTTCAAATCTGTATGTGGTATTCCAGGAGTGCATTTGCTTTCCTCTGTTGACAGCCTGGGCAGCTTTCAGAGATTCCAATGAATGAATGAACGAACGAACAAACGAACAAACGAATGAATTGCCTTTAGGGCAAGCATCCAGTTCGCACTCAAAGGGGTGCTTTCATCCAGGAACTGTTCCAGCTCTCCGCTTACTTAGGCCACTCTGTCCCACCACCAGCTCCCAACTAGGGAGAGGACAGCTGGGGTCCCTTGGAGGGGCTTTTGGATCTCAGCTTTCCATCGACTTCCCTTGGTCTCAGGCAGCCCCTATGGTGTAAGGAAGGATGAAGTAGTGATTAACCAAGCCTGAAGGGTCACAGGATCCTTAGCACAGCAGCTGGATGGATCTGCAGCCTGGTGGCGGACTGGTTAAATGGCTGTACTGCAGCTATAACTCAAGGTTTGCTCAGCCTTCCATCCTTCCAAGGTGGGTAAAATGACTCCCCAGTTCTCGGGGAGGGGCAATGTGTAGCTTGCATAATTGCTTGTAACTTTGCCCCGAGAGTGCTTTAAGCACTATGAGGCAGTACTGTATATCGGCAGCACACTTCGTTTTGCTTTTGCTATGGTTGGATTTGGGATATGGGTCTTTTTTTCTGTAGGGGAGGAGATGCAATAATCCTGATAGGAGACCCCAGGTTTTGTTTGCTTGGGGTCCCAGGTTCAGAGGCTGGTGTGTGCAATGGCCCATGGACTCGCCTTCTGTGAGAGCTTGGGAAGCTGCTGCATGTGTTCTGAATAGGTCAGGAAGGGAGGGGGGAGTTAAGGGGTCCAGATCCCATCATCCTTAGCTAGCAGTCAGCACGGAGGTCAGAGGGAAGCCACAGCCCCACAATCTCCAGAACACCTACTACACATTCCCTAAAGCAGATAATATTGGGCGTGGCTGGTGAATCCACCCTTAGATTCAGTACAAAGCTACTGAGTAGGTTTGATTCGGATCAAAAGCCAGGGCAGCTTAGTGCTGCAGCTGCTTGGGCCTCCGTGCATTTTGAGCAACAAATTGGCATACCCAAAGGATTTATTTTGGCTCCAAAATAAGAGGTTGCAGTTTAGGCCTTTGGCACCAGGGCACTTTTTTGGTTTTTTTGCAGGTTTTTTCCTTGGACTTGCCTTTTGTTTTCTAGTGTGTGGCAGATTACAAGCGTGGCAGGGGAGAGGTAGATTATTCTCAAGGGCCTCTAGCTGCTGAGCTCCATTTTAGATCATTAGTCATGTGAAAATAAAAATGGATGACTTTTGCCTCTGTAGTAAAAGAACATACCCGCAGATTGCTGGACAGGAAGGAAGTTACAACATTGACCCATACTGACACCTTCCCAGAACTTGCAAAAAGGTAAGACATAGTGGAACTGGAAAAGGTGCAAAAGAGAGCAACTAAAATGATAACTGGGCTGGAACACCTCCCTTATGAGGAAAGGCTAAAACATTTGGGGCTCTTTAGTCTGGAAAAAAGGCGTCTGAGGGGGTATATGACTGAGACGTACAAAATAAAGCAGGGCATGAGTAAAGTGGATAGAGGGAAGCTCTTCTCCCTCTCACAAAATACCAGAACTAGGGGACATCCACTCAAATTGAGGGTGGGGAGAGTAAGAACAGACAAAAGAAAATATTTTTTCACCCAGCGTGGTGGGGCTCTGTGGAGCTCTCTGCCACAGGATGTGGTGATGGCATCTGGCCTGGATGCCTTCAAAAGGGGATTGGACAGATTCTTGGAGGAAAAGTCCATTACAGGTTACAAAACATGATGGAGATGTATCATCTCCAGGCTTAAAACCAGGGTACTTCAAGGGCCAGATGCAGGGGAGTAGTATCAGGAGACAGATACCTAGTCTCTTGCGCACCCAGACGCATCTGGTGGGGCCACTATGAGATACAGGAAGCTGGACTAGATGGGCTTTTGGCCTCAGCCAGCATGGCTCTTATGTTCTTATGTTCTTATGTTCTTTTTCTTTGGACTAGCTCTCCCACAATGTGCCAACAGACATGACCAGATAGCATTGGTCCTTCGGGTCAGCTATGGACTCCCCTAGGTGGAAGTTCAGGTGTGTTACAGGGAGATGTCCAACCATGCTGACCCCTAACATTGGCACCAGAGGTTCTGGTGCATAGCGGTGGAGACACAAGTCACAGGAATTGCTGTCAAGTCAAACTTCAGGCATATCAGTAACTTGACTCAGGACTCCCCACCACCAACACCAGTGACTTGGACTCACCTCACAACTCGGAACCCACCCCTCCCTTTCTGTTGGGGGGGGGGCTTTGATTTTAATAGACTCTGGCTTGAGACTTGGTTTCCAACATGCGCCAACATCCCTTCAAGTCTACCTGCAATTCCCGTTCATTTTCCAACTCCAAATTCTGAAATGTTTCCCCCCCCCTTTTGGACTACAACTCCCAGAATCCTCCATCTAATAGTCCCCAAAAGGGAATGTTTCCCAGTTATGCTTCCTTTACAGATTTCTTACCTCTCTTGGTAGAGTTGCTCCCTTGAGTGCTCTTTTCTCGACAGCTGCAAAAGTATTCCAAATTAGCTCCATCGCTTTCTCCGAGGTCCTCTTAAAAGAATAAATCTATCCTTTCAGCTTGACATGTACCCAAGGAAGCTGGTGTACTATCACCCGAGATAGAAGGACCAAGCAGAAATGAATTTGGGTATCCCAGGAGGACTTATGTACAAGGGAAGCAATAGAACAAGGAAGTCTCTGGAGCAAGTCTGGAGGTGGGGAAACGACGATCAGGAAGTATCAGGAAGTATCTTTTAGGTATGGCGGGAATACTTTCCTAGTACAGTAGGTGAGTATGGAAATCCACAGATCTGCACAATACAGGATGTCAAAGAAACAGCCAGAACCCACCGTGTATGCGTACAAGAGCATGTAAAATGATGTTAAGATAACAGGGTACTTGTGGGTAAGTTTAAGCCCTTCCACTCATGCAGCTCCATTACACAAGAGACTGGGCAGTAATGCATCTTTCTTAAGGAGATACCTGATCAGTCCTTTGGTACCCAGAAGGTCAGTGCCAGTCAACATGTAATTTCCACTACCAGCTTCTCAAAAATTGAGATTACACGCAGTGATGTTGAAGGAATGTGGGATGAATCCCCCATGAGGACACAATACTGGCCATTATTGCTACCTAAACCAGACACGGGAAATGTGTAGGCTTCCAGATGTTTGTTGGACTACTGCTTCCATGATCCAACAGTATGGTGAGAGTTGTGCTTCAACAGCACCCTCAGGACCACACGTTCTTCATCATTTATCCAACTGTGGGGTGTTATAGGGAAGGGGAGAACAGCATCTATGGTCTAGATTGGATAGAAAGGGCTTGGATCGATATACCGTATTTGAAATGTACACCTGACTTACAAGAGATATGGACAAATCTGGGGCCAAGGCAAAGGCATAGGTGAGAACCCCATGTACTAATGTTCTAAATGCAGGGGCATTTTTTTCCCTTTGTTTCTGTACCTTGAAGAGGTGTTGGGTGCCTTTGGGGCCAGCATGTAGCCCACAAGCCAAGCATCACTTGAGTAAATCTGATCTAGGATTGTTGACATTCAAACCCATGCTGGCCAATTCCAGCTTCTGCTTGCGCCACCTCATCGTGGACTTCAGGTCAGAGCAGGCTCTTCCTGGGTATTATGCAAAGGACACTCTTCTCAGCCTTCATCCCAGTCAGTCAAGTCTTTTTGAAAAACAGCCAAGAAACTTTGGTTCTGGTTGTGTAAACCGCAGCACAGTTGAAAGAGATTAAATGGTCACATCCCTGACTTGTCATGGAAAAGCTGGGTGCTACGCCCAGGAAGGAAAATTTGACAGCTGGGAAGCGAAATGCATGTCTTGGTTCCTTGTAGAGTGAATGAACTCCAGGAAGTTTCCATCTGTGACTCCTCTGATCTTGTGGTTCTTCACGCATCACTCCCCTTCAAAGGTTGATGCTCAAGGCACAAATTTTGATGATAAAAACTGTGAGGAGGTCTCATCTTGACAGGTAAGTCTTGATTGTACCATATCACTGGAGAGACAAGTGACTTAACACCATGGGATGGCTTTTCTCTGCTCTAACAGGTTCTCATTTATACCTAGACAGATTGCTTGGCTCCAGGAATTTATCTCAATTCCCCTCGCCCTGTTTAAACTGCAGCAACAAGTTCTGTAAGAGACGCTCCTTGAAGACTGTGTGGACATGGCAACTTTTGCAAGATGTAGTCATGGGGTGGTTAACTGTTATGGCTACCTCAGACCACAAATCACAGAGATTCCTTAGCGTTGTTGTTTTGTGCTTTCAAGTTGGAATCGACTTGAAACAACCCTATGGTTATGGTGCTGAATGCAATCCATATTTTCAACAAAACGTTATGGACTCGAAAATATGGATCACAGCCATGTATCTTCGGCACCAAAACCGCACAGGAGCTTCCTCAAGCTCTTCCCTGTAAGCCCCCGAAATTTTGAGAGGTTTCGGTTTCATGGGGCTGAGTTATTAAACTCCAAAGGGAATTCCCCCTAGGCCTAGGAGAAAATCATTCCAATTGAGTCCAGAAGCCACTAATCGATCGCCCATGTGGGGGGAGGGGGGACTATTATTGGCTTCTGACTCAATTAGAAATGTTTTCCTAGGCTAGAGGTACCCCCTTTGGAGTTTAATAACTCAGGCCACGGAACCCTAAACCTTTCCAAATTTCGGGGCTTACAAGGAAGGGTCCAAAGAAACTCCCCTGCCATTTTTGTGCCTCTAGGACCCAGGGAAGCCATTAATGAATTGTTTTGTTATGAAACTACTTTAAAAATCTGTTAGTAACAAAAGTACTAAAGAAACGAAACACTGTATTTTAGTTTTGTGCCCATCTCTAGCAGAGGGCGGGGGGGAAGTGTGTGAGCACCAGACAAGAAACCCATCATATTGGAAATAACTTTCTCCCTCTTTCTGGGTGGTAGATAAAGATTCTTCTCTACCATATAGGCTTGTGCTGCGTTCAGCCATGTCTAAACAACAGAAGCAAATTGGAGAAATGTTCCCCATTTTGGGCCAGAATGAAGACAAGGCGGCTTAGAAGAAAAAACGCCAGGACTGATAATATTCAAGCTCAGTATATCCAAAGCTGATGTACTTGGTTAGTTCATAGGAGACAGAACAGGAAATGACCTGATATGCCTTCTTATAAAGTACGGAAGTTAGGAGTTTCAGAGAGGGTAGCCGTATTAGTCCTTTCAAGAATTGAAGGCAAAAATCAAAGAAAAAACAAAAGACACAAAACATGTGGCACCTTAAAGACTTTCATATTTTAATGTAATGTTTCATGGACACGCCCACTTCTTCAGACATACAGCGGCAGAATGAGGTGCGTAATATAATATGTAATGAGATATACATTTCATACCAGATGTTCATTGGTGGATAGCGGAAGGGGAAGAGGGGGGAGAGATGATTAGTTGTAGAAGTGGTAGGGGGATTTGGCCAGGGGTCGTAAACATGTTAAGCATCGTTAACTCGTCTGTGGAGGAGGGAGAGATTAGTTGTACAAATGGTGGGAATGAAGATTTGGCTGGGGATCATAGATGTTAATTATTGCTAATGGACTGCAAGGAGATCAAATCTATCCATCCTGAAAGAAATCAACCCCGAATATTCACTGGAAGGACAGGTTTTGAAGCTGAGGCTCCAGTACTTTGGCCACCTCATGAGGAGAGAGGACTCCTTGGAAAAGTCCCTGATGTTGGGAAAGATTGAAGGCAAAAGGAAAAGAGGACGGCAGAGAATGAAATGGTTGGATGGTGTCATCGATGCAACCAGTATGGATTTGACCAAACTCTGGGAGGCAGTGGAAGATAGGAAGGCCTGGCGAGCTCTGGTCCATGGGGTCACGAAGAGTCGGACATGACTGAACGACTGAACAACAATTGCTAATGGCTCTGTGGCCAGGGTCTGTAGGAGAGAGGGCCTTAAGTGGTATATTCCATATTTCCAATTCCTGGGATCCTCAGGGATGACATGGATTCCTTCAGCACCCCAAACCCAGCTCATACTCCACTACCAGAAGATGCATTATCATTATGTTAAGGTGCCTGTGAATTTTTGGTTTAGGTAGCCAGGGACCATAAGAAGTGCCTTGAGGTAGCCACATGGAGTCCCAAGGCTTCACCCATTCCTGGGAGAAAGAGAAACACACATTGAGTGATATGCCATGCACCAAGGTACTGTATTAGGAAATGTATGAATACACACATTACAGTAGCTTGAAGCACTGCCCTCTTCAGGCCCACCCATGCTATGGTTTCCCCGGCAACCTTATGCCCATCACAGATGCTTTTGGGACTCACACAACACTGGTGTTCACCTCAAACACAGACTCAAACAGCTGGAGTGCAATCCTTGGGAGCAGTCTCTCTCATCCACATTAGGCTAACTGAACTGAACCACACTTTGAGGCTGTAAATAACCGTTAGCTTCCCATGCCAGAACCCAAATTACACAGCACTAATAATAATAGATACCCATATAGTACACAACTTCATCTTTCGAACAAGACTTTTTGGACTCCTTATCCAGGACGTTTCGGGAGCTGATCTGGGGCCGACTATCAATGAAGTGATGTATCACTGACGGACTGAAATAGTTTCTTTGGCTTATTTAAAGCACTAGTCTAAGGTTTTGGCAGTGGCCACTTTTGTCATTGGTCCTTTAAGAGAAAGCAAAGTTATTTTCCCTTTTTTTAAAAAGTGATGGAGCGCATCACCAGTGGTCTATTTGACTCTCACTTCCCCTGTCTTTCCACTGTGTTCAATCAGCCCATATCCTGAGGTGCGTCACTTATTACGGACCTCATGACCTTAGAAATTCAAATCAAAAGAGCCTTAGTAGTAGAGAAGGCTCACTTTGGGTCCATTCCCAGACATCACACTCACTGGAAACAAATCAAACCAAGAGAAATGCTACCTGCACGGGGGGGGGGGGGGAGAGAGAGAGAATAACAGAGGCTCAAAAAGGTGTTCTTAGGACACTTTGGTTCACTCCAGCAATTATGATGTATAATTGTTGGGAGTTATGGGTGGAAGAGTTAACTAAACCATCCTGAAAGCAGACCAAACAGCAGATCAAGTGCCTGTCTAATCAAGCTCTCCGTCTAGGTTGAAAAAACTCCACCAATACTTATTTGTAGATAAATCTGGATATTCTCAAGGGATGAAATAGGATTATGCTGAAATAACTGCATACCTATCTACCTTATGCATCTTTTGAATAAATGTCCCATGCATGCCAATGCTAATTTTTCCTCCCTCAGTATGGCACAAAGACTTCTAGGGTACTGATTTTTATATCAATCTGGCAAAACCCATAGCAAGAAGCAAAATATTTTAGGGTGATTTAGAGACAATTGGTCTAAACAAGCCGCTCAGTCTGTGCTGCAGAATAAATAAGCTTGCTGTTGAGCTGGAAGTGTACCATTAGAAAACAAAGTACTCCCACTTCTTTGTATTGGACTCTTTAATACACCAGAGAATAATCCACACAGAAGCCACATGGGTCTGAAGATTTTATTCATCATGTAATTATATACACACCGATGCTGGTTGTCACTCTGGTTCCATCACAGTGAGGACTACATCCACAAGACATCTTTACCTGACATGGTTTATTCTCACTGTGAGATCTGCACATCTTTTAAGTCTCTGGAAAAACAGAACCAGAGTACTACCAGAAGTCAGTGATCAAAACACTCTGGTACCTGGAACTGTTACAGACTTTATGCTTCAAACGTGGACAGGAAGTTTATGACTATTTCTTTCATCTTGGCTTCTGTTTGTTCAGAAATCTTCCCCTCGGTCCTGCCAAGATAAAACCAACATGAATTTCATTCTCTACCTGTGGCAAACTGTAGAATGCCCAAACTATTCACTCCTTTTTTTCACTGCTTCTCCACACATAAACTAATTAAACCTACAACCATTTAATAATCACATCTTAACTGCAACGCTGTATGCTTAACAAAGGCAATACTTGTAAGTTTCTCAAGCAAAACTAAGGGTTTTTCCCCCCTGTTTTATATATTTAAAAAGCCATCCATCCTTGGTCTACATTAACTTAAAAGACACAACAAGGCATGCAGCAGCAAAGCATCTCAGGGCATCTCACGTTTTGGGATTAAAGACCATTTTAAGAAAGTCCAGGCCTCTCTGAAAGAGAGCTGCACTTTCCCAGAGACCTCAGGAAGCACAATACTCCATTCTAAATTGGGTCAGAACTATTCAAAACTGATCAGTCAAGTGTGAGACTCTATGTGGTGAGACAGGCCCCGTTTCTTCCGAGCTGCTGTGAAGGCAAGTCCTTTTTTTACCTGATTGTGGAGAGGAGGTCCTGGTGCTGGCTCAGAACATGAGCAAGGAAAGCGCTCTCGAATTTGGTAATCTTGCTGGGCTCCAACTTGTCCAGGTGGCCTCTTACCCCAGCATAGATGACTGCTACTTGTTCCTCAATGGCCATTGGAACTAAGCAGAGAACAAACAAGCCAGTGTCAGACCACTCAGCCTTTCCCCGTCTGTCACAAGGGTCAGTGTAGGATTAATCGGGAAAGCACTTTGAAGAAAACACACACACACACACACACACACACACACACACACACAGATGTCCGTACCAGTGGAGCCTCCCCTTTGTCTACTGAGGTCTCATTTTATTAAGTCCTCTAATATAGCTAATTAACATAACTGACTACATCATTTCTTTGTGGCGCAGCAAGAAATTCCTCAAATACAGTGGTGCCTTGTATAAAGGAATTAATTCATTCCAAATGAAATTATGTTAAGCGAATTTTCATTTATACAAATTCCCATAGGAATGCATTGAAAAGGGAGTGATCCCATTTTATGTTGTACGGATTCTCCCCATAGGCAATTATGTTAAGCAAATTTCCCCTATCTCCAGATTTTTTTATGGTGTACAAATTTAATGTTATACAAGCTGTTTGTTATACAAGGGTCCACTGTATAGTTAAAGAGGCATTACATAGGAAGGCTAAATTAATATGCATTTCTATGTGTATAAGTATAACTAGTGTCTTACTCTAATTGGTAATCTTTAGCTTTAGTGACAAGAAATATTGCTCTAATTAGCAAACTTAACTGAGTAACAAGAGAAGCAAAAGGGATATTGCTCTTATTGGAAAGCTTAAATAAGGAATAAAGGGGGAAGAGGGAGAGCTAGTGTGCTGACATGATTTGTCTGCTCTTGCAGACAAACTTGGACCTTTGCCACCAGGAAGCTGTTGCCGTCTGAAATGGCTCCGGTTATGTCAAGCTCAGGAGCCCTACTCCCACAGGTCAGGAAACCTACTGTTGCTCAAGTCCTATTCCAGGGATGCCCAAACTTTTTGTAAGGGAGGCCAGATTTGGTGGCTGAGAATGTGTCAGGGGCCGGTTGCTCCCTGACCCTGCCTGCCACCCCACTACAAGCCCCACCCACTGACCCCTTACAACCCCACCCGCAGGAAGGAAGGAAGGCGCCTAGCTTCACAAGGTTCCCGGTGATGCCGGTGGCAGCCCCCCCCCCGTGTGCACACCCAGCCCCACAAGCTTCCCGGCGGTGCTGCTGGTGGTGGCCCACCCCCTTGCCTGCCCACCCAGCCCCACAAGCTTCTGCTCACCAGCCGGCCCACGCACCCAGCCCCTCAAGCTGTGGTGTCAGTGTTGGTGGAAGATTTTTTTAAAAAAAATGGGGCAAAAGAGGGGGGGGAGGGGTGGGCCAGCCAGCCGCGGGCCATTCAGAATGGCCTGGCGGGCCGGATTTGGGCCCTGGGCCGGACCTTGGGCAGGCCAGTCCCATTCTGAAGACACCTTTATGCCAAGAACAGGGGTCTCAAAAAGGGAACAAGACAGAAGAAGGTGCAAGATGATTCAGATCCAGGCCCGAGTCTCATATAGGGCAGGAAATACTAGCTTCCTGGAAAATGGGATGTTGGGGACAACTTGATGGTGGTGACAAAGTTTCTTTGAGCCTGAAACAATGGGGCAGTATAGAGAGGGGATACATGAAGCACAGACCCCTGAAAGTGGTTATTCCATGAACCTAGGATGTTCCCTATGGTGCCTAGGGTTATGTCATCCCTTGAAAACAATGGAGAACTGTTTCCACCGGTTTGGGCCCCACCATGTAATTTATTAATGAAAAAATATCTTGTAGCTAGCAACTGGGGAAGAAGGTAAAGCAATCAATCAGAAAGCAGGAAACTTCAGGAGTGTGAATAGAGCATAAAAGCTGCTGCGCCTGAGAAAAGAGGCATTTCTCCTTTCAAGTCTTCTCCCTAAAATCATGATTCCTGAGCCCTTTCCTTTTCCAAGAGGACTTTCCCTCTCCATGACCTATCATTTCCCCAACCAACCTCCTGATTGAGCCTCTCCAGGGTCCACCTTTTGGGATCTAGGATTTTTGTTGGACCTACCCATCTGGATCTACAGGACAAAGTTCTTCACACCTCTAGGTTGGACTAGGTAGATTTTCCTATTCTGATTTGCCAGCTTTGCTGTCCTATAGTTGGTAACTTTTAGGTCTGCTTCTAAGAGGCAGTGCTGGAGGGAGTTTTAGGTGGTGCTAGATAATACTCCAA
Organism: Phrynocephalus versicolor; assembly: GCA_023846285.1. Lineage (NCBI taxonomy): Eukaryota > Metazoa > Chordata > Lepidosauria > Squamata > Agamidae > Phrynocephalus > Phrynocephalus versicolor. The sequence continues at coordinate 1,605,289 of JAHTLZ010000195.1, forward strand.
GTGAATATTCATCTCATAGGCCTTGGTTACGTATGCCACATATTTCTTTTAAAGGGTTAATTAAGCTTGTCCAGGAGTGTATTATTCAAAAGGCTTTAGCAGGGTCACAGTCTGCTTTGTGTGAGAAAAGGCTTGTTATGTCACAACTGGTTCGACATTTGAGAATATTATGCTTTTCATGGAATGCTGCAGTTCAGTTTTGTACTTGACAATGTTTCAGCCTTTGTTATTGTTGTTGTTGTTCAGTCGTTCAGTCATGTCTGACTCTTCATGACCCCACAGACCAGAGGTCCCCAGGCCTTACTATCTTCCACTGCCTCCCGGAGTTTAGTCAGATCCATATTGGTTGCATCGATGACACCGTCCAACCATCTCATTCTCTGCCATCCTCTTTTCCTTTGGCCTTCAATCTTTCCCAACATCAGGGAATATTCCAAGGACTCCTCTCTCCTCATGAGGTGGTCAAAGTACTGGAGCCTCAGCTTCAAAACCTGTCCTTCCAGTGAACATTCGGGGTTGATTTCTTTCAGGATGGATAGGTTTGATCTCCTTGCAGTGCAGGGGACTCTCAAGACTCTCCTCCAGCACCACAGGTCAAAAGCATAAATTCTGCAGCAATCAGCCTTCTTTATAGTCCAGCTCTCACTTCCATACATCACTACTGGAAAAACCATAGCTTTGACTATCCTGACCTTAGTTGGCAAAGTGATGTCTCTGCTCTTTAGGATGCTATCTAGGTTTGCCATTGCTTTCCTCCCAAGAAGCAGGTGTCTTTTAATTTCATTGCTGCAGTCGCCATCTGCTGTGATCAAGGAACCCAAGAAAATAAACTCTGTCATTGCCTCCATTTCTTCCCCTTCTATTTGCCAGGAGGTGATGGGACTGGTGGCCATGATCATAGTTTTTTTATGTTGAGCTTCAGCCCATTTTTTTCACTCTCCTCTTTCACCCTAAGAGGTTTACTACATCCTTTACTAGCAAAAAAACCAACAAAAAACATAAAAAAAAAACATTTCTCATGGCTCTCTGTGTTAAAAACCTAAATGAATCTCCCCATTACTTATATTTGCAAGCAGCCTTGTGTTTTTTTTTGTTATGCTGTCGTACTCATTGGGATAAAAAGGACCCAATTTTCATTTATATCTATGATATCCATGTTAATTACAGTTAGAGCAAAGAAAGCAAAACTTGGCAGAACAGCTGACCTTCCCCTTGGACCACAGAGGATAAAGCTATTGTCCAACATGTCTCTGCTCAGAGAACTCTGGGAGTGTAAGAAACATTTAAGATGGCCAATATTCCAAAACAAAAGCCACCTCTTCCTCATCACTGGGACTACAATGCGTGCAGGCAATTTAACTGATCCACACATACATAACACTTTTATGGTCCTTCTTACAGAAAACGCCTGCTCAGTGCATAGGCAGGTCATCAAGGCTATTTGGTGGTCAGTTTGAACCTCTTTCTCTGAGAGATGTTCAGCCTGTTTGGTTATCAATGGTAAGACTTTGACTTCAGGTATATAATAAAAGGCAGGACAAGTCCTACAGCCATACAGGGAGGCCTAGGAAGAAACTTCTAAAACTGCTTTGGTGGGTTTTTCTAAGGATACTGACACTGATTTTGGTTACCAAGAAAGTGCTTAAGTCAGTGCATGGGAAGAATTTTTACAAAAGCAAATGACTAGTAAATAGCTCATTTGCAAAGGCACAAGCTCTGGTTGGAAGCCACTAGAAGCAGTAGTAGATAGATAAATGTTTATTGTCATTGTCCTGTGCAGAACAACGAGATTAAAAGAATCTACACCAGCTTTTACAGGACCTAACAGTACAACTATACATAAATATCTATCCCCCACCCCACAAACACACATTTAACCCACTAACAACACACTTAAAAACTCTAAAAACTAATTACACAAGCTCCCTCAGAAACTGCATTTTACTGCATTCAAAGCCAAAGCCACTCTTGGACAGAAACTATTCCTCAAGTGGTTTGTCCTGGTCTTAATGACTCTGCATCTCCTGCTAGAGGGCAGAAGCTGAAAGGATGTGTGAGATCCTGCACAATCAATACAGCTTTCTTATAACACCTGGAATAATAGATCTGGTCTAAAGTAGGGAGAGTACGCCCAATTATTCTCTCCGCAGCCGTAACAACCTTGGACTGCATTGTTCTTTATTTGGCTGTACAACTCCCAAAACACACACAGAGATCATAGGTCAGCACACTTTCTATGGCACAGTGGTAAAAAGCCAGCAGGAGATTTTTGAAAGATTATTCTTCCTGAGAATACTCAAGAAGTATAATCTCTGCTGTGCTTTCTTCAGCAAATCTTGAGGCAAGGCTTCCTATTAGTTCCAGCTGCCAAAGCTCAAAAGGAAAGATCAGGGGAGTTACCTCCTCTCTGTTGCAAAGGGAGCTACATTCTGAATGGCTAGGGATAAGTTCTAGGAAATGACTTACCATACTGCCCTTGTTTAAGCAGCTCAGTCAAACGCACACCACGATTTAGCAGCTGCTGAGTTGCAGCGTCAAGATCTGAACCAAACTGGGCAAAAGCAGCCACTTCACGGTACTGAGCCAATTCCAGCTTCATGGTGCCAGCCACCTACAGAACACGGAACATAGGTTTACTGGCCTCTAAGCAAGTCACTCCATGTGTTACATATTGCTGCTTTTAATGCATGTCCTAATGCATTACCTAGATTATTAGGACCATTTTTAATATAACATTTAAAGAGGGATGACACTTTCAAACCATGCTATCAAATGTTGTTGTCCAAGTTGTTCACTCTCTAAAGTCGTGCTTTGTCCAGAACATGCATTTCAGGTAGAACCTCTAATACGTCCTCATTTCAGGAATTTGTTTCAGCACCAGAAGTATTTCATGCTTCTGCTCCTGCCTGCCCACCCATTTTCTAGAAGTTTAGTTAGGAGAGGCCTTTCTCTCTATCCCGCCACCTTCACAGGTGCGCCTCAAAAGAACACATGAAAGGGTCTTTGTTGCTGCTCCCAGACTTTGCAACTCCCTCCCGCTGGAGGCCAGGACTGCCCCATCTCTGCTATCTTTCCGGAAGCAGGCAAGACCCTCCTCTTCAGGCAAGCTTTCCCTGAATGAGGGACTTCCTATTATGTAACTTTATATTATTACCACACGATTGCATTGACTAATTTCATAAGAACACCAGTGTTTTCCATGGTATGTTCCAACCCCTCATAATGGATTTTTCTTTTCTTTTTGTGTGCTCTTTGTAGCTCTGTTGCCTTTTAATGTTCTAAGATTCCTCTTTTAATTCCCTCTTCTTAACTTGAATGTATATTAAATGTTCCGGGCTGTATATTGGCCCTCATTATTGTAAACCACCTTGGGTCGTTTTCCAAGGAGAAAGGTGGGGCAAAAATATTCAAAATAACTGAATAAATTGTTGCTTTTTTTGCCAAGATACTACAAATAATCCCTATATTTACTCGCTCTGATTTTACAAGTCAGAAAAAGCAAGTCAGCTTTGAAACCTGTCAGAAATTAGCTAAACTGTCCAAGGCAAACAATTTTATACTTTTAACTACCTGATTTACCTAAAGAAGAAAGATGCCCAAAATAGAAGGGGATGGCATAAGCCAGAGCAGAATTCATGTGCAGTGCTTCTAGGAATGATGGCAATTGAACCAAATTAAGCAGGTGCTAGGTCTAGGAAAAATCCTAATAAACTATCACTTCACACTTACCTGTTTCATGGCTCTCGTCTGAGCAGCGGAACCAACACGAGACACAGACAATCCAACGTTGATGGCTGGGCGGATACCTTTGTAGAACAACTCAGTTTCTAAGAAAATCTACAAGGGGGGGGGAATCAGAACATGTCATGTCAGTTTAAGGAAATGACTCTTTTTGTTAAGAGGTTTGTTATCCTCAAGGCCAAAGCAATCCTTACAGGGCTTATAATTTATGTCATTTGGAATCTTACCTGCCCATCAGTAATAGAGATGACGTTAGTGGGAATGTAGGCTGACACATCCCCAGCTTGAGTCTCAATGACAGGAAGGGCCGTCAGGGAGCCACCTCCAAAGGAATCGTTCATTTTGGCTGCTCTTTCCAAAAGACGGGAGTGGAGGTAAAACACATCCCCTGGATAGGCTTCTCGGCCGGGGGGCCGACGCAACAGGAGAGACATTTGGCGGTAGGCGACAGCCTGTCAGAGACACAAAAGCCAGGCTATTGCATCGACCTGCTAAGTCTACAGATATACCTCTTCCGATGTATAAGACGCTCCCATGTATAAGACACACCCACGTTCCAACCCAAAAGCAGTTTCAAAACCACACGGTTCTCTTCTTGTCTTACTTCTGTGTATAAGACGATCCTCAGTTCCGTGTCTAACAATTTTAGAGGAAAACATAGTCTTATGCATGGAAAAAATGCTGTACTCAAGATCAGAACTTGCAGCCCCCCCCCCCCCAAATTAAGAGACCAACAACAGAGTCAAACCTGCTTGGATAAATCATCGTAGATAATTAAGGCATGTCTGCCGTTGTCCCTGAAGAACTCTCCCATGGAACAGCCAGAATATGGAGCCAAATATTGAAGAGGGGCGGCATCTGAGGCTGTGGCAGAGACCACAATTGTGTACTTCATGGCACCTGGAAAAAAGAAATAAAGACATGTAGCAACACACATATTTTTTTTCCTTGAGCTGCTTTCTTGTTCAGTGAAAAGGGACACATCCTAGCCTACAACAGTACTATTACACCACACCCAAACTCTTTCACTCCCCCACCCCACCAGGGGACTCCTCAAAATACCAAAGTAGTTGGCAAATAGCAAAGTAGTTGGCACTTCTGTGACTAACTGGCAGTTCTTGGAAGTGTACAATTTACTTCGTAGCTGCTCAGCCATATTCTTTCTATAACATTTGATTCTGCCCGTTTACAATTACATTTCAGCCAGAGACACAGCAGTACTGATACACAGGTTTGCACTGCCTACTGGGCTTCAGATCCCACAATTTCCACGCTGAGTGTTCCATCTGACAGACTCAACACCCACAGACAAAAAAAAAGTGGCTCCCCTGGAGAGAAAAAAAAGACTAGCTAGGAGGGCTGCAAGGCTTAACTCTTGCCTAGCTTCCTATGCAGGAAGGGATGCTCTCAGCCAGCAGTGGGACAGCTCCCTTTATACAGAAAACTAGGGTGCGGTTCTCCCTATGCAAGGCCACAAAGCCTTTTCAACTAAGCCTTTTCTACAAATGGTGTCTGTAGGTGTCGGTCTGTCAGGGGAAATTTCCAGAAGAGACAATTATGGTATCTATAGTCCAAAATTCCATGCCTACTCTCTATATTGCTGATACTAAGTTCTACTATGACCGAGAAAGCTTCACATTTGTCATTAGAAAATGAGGAATGCTTTCCCCTAGGGTCAACATACCCATCTATACCATGCCTGCCTCAAACATATTTTTCTTTTTAAAAGATATTTTATAATAGAAAAAGGCTGCTCATGTCCTTTAACGGCCATATCCGCCCCCCCCCAACCAGCTCATATTTTGGGGCATGTGGGTGGGTGAACTGCCTTGTAAAAAACCAGACAGAGGAGAAGGGGATTGCTGCAGCAAAAAATGTGGGAGCATGTGTTGAGTGCTGGGATCTGCATGCAGCCCAGAGGCTGCATTTTGCCTTCTACTGACTCTCTCTTGCACACTGAAAACGGTGCAAATGTGGAAACTGGCTGAGTTCTCAAGTTTCTAATTCCAAGAAGGCACAAAGGGTGAATATAAGATCAAATAATAGTGACGCTGGAAGGAGCCTATAAGGCCATCATCTCCACTTCCCTGATCATCTTTGTCAACCTCCTCTGAATTTGCCCCAATTGTCAACATTTTTCTTGAAGGGCAGTGTCCAGATCTTGGCTCCGATCCTTCCTCGAGGGCCATGTCCACTGAGTATTTGTGGGGTGCCTCAGGGTTTAGCATGTTCCTGGACTGCAACTCCCAGAAATCCTGGCCAGCTCAGCTGGTGGTGAAGACTTTTGGGAGTTGCAATCCAGAAACGTCTGGGGACTGGGGGCGGTCACTCGGAGTTCTGGAGTTAGCTGCCATCAGTATGCTAACGGCATGCAGCTCTACCTCTTCTTTTCCACTGCAGCAGTGGATGCTGCCCAAATCTTGGAGTGTTGCCTGCCCACAGTCATGGAGTGGACCAGGACTAGTAGGCTCAGGCTGAACCCCAATGAGACCAAGGTTATGTTCTTCAGGGGGGTCCTCCAATGGATTCAGTGGCCCTCTCCCCAGTCTGGGTGGGTCTTCCCTCCAGATGGTCGAGAGAGTGAGAAATCTGGGCGTTGTACTGGATCCAGCCCTCCCCTTGGAGTCTCAGGTTTCTAAATCAGCATTTTTCCAACTATGGCTGATCATCCACATTTGCCCGTTCCTTGATGAGGACTCCCTGAGGACAGATGTGCATGCATTGATCATCTCTAGGATCGACTACTGCAATGCACTCTATGTGGGCCTTCCCTTGGTCCTGGTATGGAGGCTGCAGTGGATGAAGAATGTGGCGGCCAGGTTGGTGAAAGCAGATATGCTTGCATCACACTGACCCTGGCTCGTCTGCATTGTCTGCCCGTTGTGTCCCAAATCAGGTTCAAGGTATTTCTCGCACTTCAGGTGGCCTCTCCTAGAGAAGCCCGGAAAGTTTCTACCCGGAATCGGGCTGTCTCAGTGGCTGCCCCTTCACTTTTGGAACTCAATTCCCAGAAAGACCCGGATGGCACAAACTCTGCCCACTTTTAGGAAAACCTTGAAAATCTGACTTTTCCGAAAGGCCTTTGGGAGAGTGTTGCTGTTGTCTTTTGTACTGTTTTGCCCGGATGCCAATATTATCATGTTTGTCTTATTGCTTATTTTTGCTATGTATTGTTTTATTGTTTGCTATTTATTTTTATTATGCTCTTTGTTTACCCTAGTTTGCCTATATTCACCACCATGAATTGTTTTACACAAGCTGGTGGTATACAAATGTTAAATAAAGTAAAGTAGTAATTTAGAACCAAAGTCCTAAAGGACCATTGGGACCAAGGAGAAAGTTTGAAATGAAACAATTCCTGCATGGACTAACCCAGGGAGTGTGACACCAGGCCACACCGCCTAATATAAGCTTGTAGGCTATGAGAATCACAGCAGTAGCTCAAAGAAATTTGCATCGCAATCTAGGTGAGTGGAACAATTATTTCATCCTAATCTACAAGGATTTCAAAGATGCATCCTCAGCAACAATGAATCCAATGGCTTTATCACTGGAAGCCATAAAAGAAATCCTCATTCCACATGAATATATTAGATCACCTGGAAGTGTTTCTCTTAACCCACTTTCAGGTCCTGTCAGGGACTTCTTGATACTCTCTACATTTTCACAATACCACCACCATGTGGGCAAGTTTATGACAGCTTCTTGCGGATACCTGTATCAATCAGCCTCTTAACCAGCTGCGCAACTGTGGATCTCTTCTGACCAATTGCAACATAAATACAGTAGAGTTTTTTCTTTTCATCAGTCCCATCATTAAATCGCTTTTGGTTGATGATTGTATCAATAGCAATTGAAGTCTTGCTGCATAGAGAACAGAGGTACAGTCAAAATCCTTGAAGTTAAAACAGGTGATGTCAAACTATATTTTGGGAAAAATTCAAAAGATTACTTAGAGAGAGAGAAATTACAAATGCCTCCTCCCAATTTCTACAGAGCAAAAGAACTTGAAGTCAGATGCATAACAACTGTCAGCAGACAAGTTATTATGGAAGCATTCTTTGAAGTGAAGACCCTGGAGCAAAAAGCCCTCTAGCATTAGAGACAGGTGCATCTGATAATTTCTTCCATATCCAAATATTTTAAATCTATGTCCTATATGGAAAAATATCACAATGAACCTATCTGCTGTTAACAAGGGGCTTCTCAGAGAACAGGTGACAATCCTAACCCTAAATAACTAACAAGCAAGGTTGAATATAAGGATTCAAAACCAGAGAGCAACATCTGAAAGCTCCAAGGGCTGTCCTTAGGCAAACCTCCCACACTCACAATTTTTAAACTGGCTGAATTTTTGAAGAAATCTTCATACTTTAAGCACATGCCAACTGAAATTCTCAGCCACCCCATGCATGTTAACTCTTGCACATGCTGTCTACTTTAACAAGGAAACAATGGCAGTTAGAAATAATTCCTGGCAGTCAAAAGGAAGACATTTGAGTTCATGACACCAGTTCCTTACCCAGTCTGCCTGTCACCAATGATCAACTCACGCTGGCCACGGCCAATGGGTACCAAGCTATCTACAGCCTTGATGCCGGTCTGCATGGGCTCACGCACAGAAATTCTAGGAATGATTCCTGGGGCTTTCAGGCCAACCCTTCGGCGCAATTTGGAAGTGATGGGGCCCTTTAAAGCAAAATAGCGTTGTCACCGTTCCCTGTTTACTCACCACAACTAAAAAACACAGGAAGCAATAGGTATGATTCCCACATTCTACCTTTCCATCAATAGGAGTGCCCAGCGCATCTACAACACGACCCAGCAGCTCGTCACCAACGGGCACGTCCACGATGGCACCGGTTCTCTTCACAACATCCCCTTCCTTGATCAACCGGTCATTGCCAAATACGACAACGCCAACATTGTCAGCCTCCAAGTTCAGGGACATGCCCTTAAAAATACAACAGAAAGCTAGTTTAGAGAGAATTTTAAAAATCGGTGCATCAAACACTCCAGTTGAGTAACATTTGAGGTAAATCCCACCCAAATGCAAGGGAGAAGCTATTAGACACGTCTGCTGTGGAAATGTAGTTTTCTTAAGACATTTATTTATTTATTTATTTATTTATTTATTTATTTATTTATTTATT
>JAHTLZ010000195.1:1614192-1638269 GCA_023846285.1 Phrynocephalus versicolor
GGAGTTGTAGTCCAAAACATCTTGAGTGCTGAAGGTTCGCCACCACTGCACTAGTCTCATTTGAAACAAAGCATGCAGTCTTTGCAAGCACATCTGTATTTCCAAAGGAGTTCTTCCATCTACGTGTTAGGTTTTAAAAAGAAGTCAAAATTTAAAGGCCCTCTACCAATGGAACTTTGCCAGATTTTAATTTTAGAAAGTGATGTAAGTCAAGTAGTGACTAAGCTACTTGAAAAGTTTTATTTGATTTATCCCTAAAATCTTCAAAATATTATCAAGTTTCAACCTGCCCTGGGTTCCCTTAGGGAGAAAGAAAGAATAAAAATATTTTATTTTAAATAAACTAGATAAATGAGTAAGTTTTGATCCTAAAAGGAATCAGAAAAACAGATACATGCCACCAAGTGGGAATAAATATTTGAAAGATCAAATGAGGATTCACACAAGAGGTCAGCAGAACAACTATAAAGCAAATCCACTTAAGGCTACCATTTACAGTTGCCACCACTTCAAAATCAAGTGTCAATGACTTATGACATACCAGTTTTCTGTAGTCTCGTTTTGGAAGCATGAAGGTTCCTTGTTGCGACAAATGTTGCGCCCAAAGCATTCCGAGAGACCTAGTAGGAAGACAAATTCGTATTTTACATTCAACAGACTCTCCCTCTGGGAAACCAAACAGACTTCCCAATCATCGTTTTGAATGAAAAGAGTCAATTTCAATTGCAATTGACAAATTGTTTTCTGTTATTTCAGCACAGCCTTGTTTGTAAGCAAAACTGTATAGCAAATGCTAAACAGATGCTGTTCTCCAACCTCCCACCATATGATATACTGTAATTTACTATGTACAATGCTTAGACCAGATAGCTCTCTGGAAGCAAGTCCCACCACCTTCACATTTGCGCCTGATGAGAACACAGGAGAGGGCATTCCCTGCTGCTGCTCCCAGACTTTGGAACTCCCTCCCACTGGAGGCCAGACTTGTTCCATCTTTGCTGCTTAGTCTGACTTTGTAGCATTACCTATGTTTTCGCATTTCGGTTTCCCACTCTCTTGGAGTGGCAGTTTCCTTTACATTTGTTTGCTTATTGTTCTTAGCTTGAATGTTGCCTTTTAATTATGTAAGATGCCTCTTGACTCCTCATCATCCTTAGCTTTGAATAATGCCTTTAATGTTTCTATCATATACTCATTGTCTCCAACTTGGCATACTGTGTGTCATTGTTGTAAGCTACCTTGGGTCTTTTCCAAGGAGACAGGAAGGGTAATTTAAAAAAGCAATAACAACAAAAACGACAACATTGAGGCTTTCATATTTTTGTCACATTATGAGAGGACAAGACTCACTGGGAAAGACACCAATGCTCAAGAAAGCTCAATGCAGTAAGAAGAAAAGGGTTCGATATGTAATGGACTGATTAAATAAAATTTGCAGGACTGTCAATGTCAGGATCTTTGAAAGCTATTAATTCATAGGGTCGCCCACTGTATGTCAGAAATTACTTAGCATACTTAGCACTGCTTCACAACACAACCAGTAGACATTTTACGAAACATTATAGAATCACAGAGTTGGAAGAGAACTGAATGAAAATTCCACTACATCTAATAGGATAGGTACAACTGCTGCTTTAAAGTCAATGGCTAAAATCTTGCTATGTAGCTATACTACCAGAACCAGAACGACATCACCAGCATTGACAAATTGGCACTATTTCAAGAGTCCTGCTTCAATTCTGGATGCCATGCAACTTCATGCAAGTTGCATGTGACTTCAAATCAAAACAGGGCCTTTTTTTAGCAGACATGGACCACTGCTAGTGTCATTATTCCAACTGCATTGGCAAGGTGTGCAACAAAATACCAGCCATTGTTGTTTAAATGTGATTTTTAACTAAGAAAGCTTTGGCACTTTTTAGAATCAAAGCATAAAAATGTATCTTCTTTCTACAAAAAGAAAAATCAGCAGTGCCCTTCCCTTAATGTTCTAGGGCCAGATTTCTTGCAAATTCTTATGTGCATCAATGTTTAAATTTCCTGTCTTGCAGAAACCTTTACTAATAAAATTTGCAGGACTGTCAATGTCAGGATCTTTGGAGGCTATTAATTCATAGGGTCGCCCACTGTATGTCAGAAACTACTTAGCACTGCTTCACAACACAACCAGTAGACATTTTACGAAATCATTATAGAATCACAGAGTTGGAAGAGAACTGAATGAAAATTCCACTGCATCTAATAGGTACAACTGCAGCAGTGCCCTTCCCTTATTGTTCTAGGACTACATTTCTTGCAAATATTCTTATGTGCATCAATGTTTAAATTTCCTGTCTTGCAGAAACGTTTAGTAAGAGTGCTATTATATTATTCACGTCCTGCACCATCAAGTCTATACTGCCTTGGGGGTGACCTTGCTAGTCCAGGCCTGACCCTTGAGGAAGGAGGAGGAGGAGGAGGAGGAGGAGGCGGCGAAGGGAGCTGCGCCGTTGGCGGGGCCGAAGACGCTCAGGAGGGGGAAGAGGCCGTGATGGAGGAGAAGAAGAAGGGCGAAAGGCCCACCGGGGAAGGACCCCGAGGGCAGCAGCAGCGGGAAGCCAAGGCCGCAAGGACACCCCCATCCCCTCCCGCTTCCTGAGTGAGGCCCAAGATGGCGGCGCCGACGACCCAATGCCTTCCCCCTTCCCCGTCTCCCTCCCTCCCTCCCCCAATCCTTCGCCGCTCGCTCACCAAGCCGGCCTGCCGGGGCATGGAGCGGACGAGGGCGGCGGCGGCGACGCGCACGGACAGCATGGCGGAGAGGAGCTGGAGGGACCCGCGAGAGAGAGAGAAAGAGGGGGTGAAACAAAGCCCGAAGCCCTTCCGTCGGTTTCTGCAGCTCCTGCTGCTGCTGCTCTGCTGCCGCCGCCGCCTCACGCCGAGACCGCGCACAAAATGGCCGCCGCCCCGCCCCGCCCCCCGTTGGGCGGGAGGAAGGCATAAGCCACGCCCCCTTTCCCTTCAAGCCGTCCTGAGGAGGGGAAGGTCACCTCGGCGACGACCCGGAAGCACTATTCTCCTCAGCCGCTTCCCTTTTCCCTCAGGATAATTGGGTTTAGATTATTATTATTTTTTAAAAAATAGAGAATTGAGTCAATCTGTTTCTGGTCAGGAGGAGCACCCCTGCTTTCGCCCCTTCCTCCCCTTTTTTTTGGTACAAAGGGTCACTTTTGGAAACGTCCGTTGGCGACCTTGGAAACGGGCGCGGGGTCAAAGAAGCCTCGGCCACGCCCCCCTCCGGGGGTTGGCCTTCGCGCGCCCGGGGCGTGGCTTGAAGCCGCCGCTGTCGCCGTTGAAGGGAGGAAAGGGGCGTGTCCGAGGCCTAGGCCCCGCCCTTTCTTGAGCCTGGGAGAAGCCACGTGGCTGGCGGCGGTGACAGCTCAGGGTCCGTTCCTTCTACTCCTAGTGCACAGTTTCAACGAACAAAGTCAAAACTAGACTGTGGGTGATACCTTCATAGGTTGCTAGTAGAAGCAACCTATGAAGGTATCACCCACAGTCTAGTTTTGACTTTGTTTTAATGGTTGCACGGCTCCAAAATCCTTTTTAGTTTCAACGAAGGATTCCTTGCTCAGCCCTAGCTAACGCGGCCAGCTCGCTTCCAAAACATAGGAACGTGTGACCTCCAGAACACCTTCCTATGAATAGCTCTTCTCACGTCTTGCAAACTCAATGTGGTGGTTTCTTTACTGAGTGAATCCATCTCATGACCCTGTTACTGCTTTTCTGGCCGCTTTCAACTTTTCATGTCTTTACTCTTTTCTAGTGTGACTCAGTTCAGCTATTTTATTTATTTATTTTTATATTTGTATACCGCCAGATTTTCCCAGATGGGAACTCAGGGTAGTTAACAAAGAATGGCATACAACAAATACAGAGAAAAATAATAATCTTATTTTTATTTTTATTTTTTATTTTATCAGCTTGATTTGACCCAGAACCCACATATTTATCTGGTGGTCCTCAAAAGATGCATTTCCAATAAATCTTCCCCCACACCACCATCTCTCTCTCTCTCTCTCTCTCTCTAGTGTATTATGATTATGGTATATTGTGTGATTGAATTGTGTTTTATCTAGCATTTTTGTTGTTTTATTATTCTGGTCATATTTTAGTTATTGCATATTGCACTTGTTTATGATGTTAACGGCCCAAAACTGGCTCCCTGTTAGATGATGGTATAGAAATTGAATGAATGAATGAATGAATGAATGAATTAATGAATGAATGAATAAAACAAAGTGTTCTGCTTATATACCCCCCATACTACTCCAAGTAGTCTCTGGGTGGTTTTCAGTGTTTAATTACAGTATGCAGGCTACACATTGCCCCCACCCCCAAGCAGGCTGGGTACTCATTATACCGACCTCGGAAGGATGGAAGGCTGAGTCAACCATGAGGCTGCTACCTGGGATTGAATCCCAGGTCGTGAGTGCAGTTTTACCTGCAGTACAGGCATACGTGGCTCTGGCCACAATGATAGATGCCCTAGTGCAGTGATGGCGAACCTATGGCACGGGTGCCAAAGGTGGCATTCGGAGCCCTTTTTGTGGGCACTCAACATCATCCCTTCATAGCCACCTGTATACAGGTTTAATTACTGTATTGGCACTTTCCAAAAATATTAGTGGGTTTTGAATTGCAGTTTGGGCATTTGGTCTCTAAAAGCTTCACTATTACTGCCCTAGTGACATCCCGGCTAGATTACAATAATGCACTCTATGTAGGGCTACCAATGAAAAGCCTAAGGAAACTTCAACGAGTCCAAAATACAGCATCCAGACTTCTCACTCGGGTGAGGTACCGAGATTACATTACCCCTATTAAAGCAGCTCCACTGGCTGCCAATCAGCTATCTGGCTCAATTCAAGGTGCTGACCTTGACCTACAAAGCACTATATGACTTAGGTCCTAGCTACCTCAAAGATCGAATCTCACAGTATGAACCGGCTCGGGTGTTAAGGTCATCAGGAGAGGCCCTTCTCTCCAACCTGCCACCCTCACAGATACGTCTTGTGGAAACCCATGAAACGTCCTTCTCAGCTGCCGCACCCAGACTCTAGAACTCCCTCCCACTAGAGGCCAGGACTGCCTCATCTCTGTTGTCCTTCCGGAAACAGGCAAAGACCTTTCTCTTCGGGCAAGCTTTCCCTGAATGATGGACTGCCTATTATGTGTGTTTTATATGAATCTACAGGATCACACAGACTTTGTGTTTATAACTACAGTACTTATAACCATATGGGTTTACATTGGCACTATGTTTTCAATGTTAGTTTCCATCACTAACAACTTTACATGGAACTTTACTCCCCTCTAACTGCTCACGTTCTCTTGTAGATTTAATGTAATGTTGTCTCTTAATTCTGCAAGATATCTTTCAATTCCTTCTTCTCAATACTTGAACATTAAACATTAACATCACCGTCTGAGATCCGCCTGGCGCCAATGCTGATGATGTTTCGGCGCCAGGTAAAAACCTTTCCGTTTCAGAAGTTTTTTAACTGACATAACATAGATTGTGGGTCCTGATGGCAATTTTAGTGTTTTGTATTTAAATGATTTTATTGTTTTATTGACATTTTAATGCTTTGTTTTAATTGTTCACTTCTATTGTAAGCTGCCCAGAGACCTTTGGGTAGTGGGCGGCATATAAATAAATAAATAAAACATGTCTTAATTGTACTGGACTGTATATTATCCATCATTCTGTAAGCCGCCTTGGATCCTTTTTTGAAGGAGAAAGGCGGGGTAAAAATACTCTAAAATAAATAAATAAATAAATAAATTTAACCCACTGTGCTACATACTTACATACAGTCATTTAAGCACTGTGCCAGATACATACATACAATGATACATACAGTGGTACCTTGTATAAAGGAATTAATTCGTTCCAAATGAAATTATTGTTAAGCAAATTTTCCTTTATACAAATTCCCATAGGAATGCATTGAAAACGGAGTGATCCCATTTTTATGTTGTACGGATTTTCCCCATAGGTGATTATGTTAAGCAAATTTCCCCTATCTCCAAAAAATTTTGTGTTGTACAAATTTTATGTTATACAAGCTGTCTGTTATACAAGGGTCCACTGTACTGTATTTAGTCTGCACAATACTTCTTGCGTCTGATGAAGTCACCTGTCGCTCAGGAACGATGCTGCAAATGGTTCAAACCCTACCAAATATTGGCTCCTAGAAAGGTGGGGCCGTTGCGTTTCTATGTAACTGTTGACCAGGTAAAACAAAAGAAGGAAATAAATGTTTTCTCCCCATTATAGGATATGTCTGTAAAAGTGTGCCCTTATGCCTGACACCTCCTGTAATTTATCTTGGATTTTTTAAATGAAAGAACGCAGTGGTTCTCAACCTGTGGCTCCCCACATGTTCCTGGACCGCAACTCCCAGAAGCCTCCACCACTTGCTGTTTTGGAAGGGACTTCTGGGAGTTGCAGTTCAGGAACATCTGGGGACCCACAGGTTGAGAACCACTCTGGATAATTTTATTTTATATATTTTACGTACTAATCCTTTCTCTATATTTTCTTTATCAGTTTCCAACAATAACAAAAACTGTTCAAACTTTGTACATTCTCTGAGTTGACTGTTTCTTCTCACCCAATCCTTCATCCATTTTTCTAACTGGATATAGTTTATCCATATTAAACCACTGGGTTGTAAAGTATTCTTTATATCCTGTTTCGTTTTAATTTTACCCAGCCAATCTTTTAATCTAGCTGTTTTCCTTGCTTTAAATAATCTTAAATGTTGCTTCAAGTTCACAGGGAAGTTTTCCAGATCTGTTATTAAACATAATGGGTAACCTTTTGGTGATATTATTTTTCGATACTTGTTCCATGTACTTATTAAAATGTTCAATAGGGGGTTCTTAATCTCTACCTTATTTTTAAGATGGCTAAACAGAAGCTTATTTATATCACCCTTTATATCTGATGGCTCCAGCTTCCACCATATTAAATTCTTTGGTCTATATAAATTTTCCCCCAGACAACTAAATTGATTGGCAATGTAATAATTTCTTAAGTTGGGTATACCTAGTACTCCTTCTTTTTGCGATCTGTACCATAGACTTTTATTTATTCTTGATTTTTTACCCCCGTTACAATACCTGTTTATCTTTTCTTGCAAAATTTTGAAATCCTTTTCTAAAAACTGAACAGGTAACATCCTAAAAATAAAATTAATTTTTGGTAATATCTTCATTTTTACCAGTGCTATTCTACCAAACCAAGGTAAATTCAATTTGGTATAACTTTGTATTCTATTCTTTATCTCTTCTTTTAACTTTAAGAAATTATTTTCCTTAGTCTTGATAAACTCCTTGCAAAGTTCTATTCCTAGATATTTGATACTTTTGGAGGTTTTCAGCCCCAAACTAGCCATTGCCTTAAGTTCTTCTCTATCATAATTAAACAGTAAGCTTTCTGACTTCTGCCAGTTTACGCACAATCCAGTTACTTTCCCAAATTCATCTAAATGAGATTTTAATCTTGGAATTTTGTCTATTGGGTCCCAAATTGCCAATAGGGCATCGTCTGCAAATAAACTAATTTTGGTTTCCCCCTCTTTCCCGATACCTTTAATAAATTCATCTTCTCTTATTGCGTTGGCCAGAAGTTCAATAACAATGCAGAAAAGTACCGGAGAGAAGTACCGGAGTACTTTTCAACATAAATAAAATTATGATTCATCCAATAACAAAGTGGGAAGGAATCTATAGGGGCATCGAATCCAACCCCTCTGCTCAAGGCAGGAATAGAAAGCAAAGCAGATCTAAAAAACTGCTTTTATTTTTTGATTGTTTTTTTTGGGGGGGTTCCCTCTTTTCTTGCTATTTGATTCTTGTGTTGGCTTAATTTTATATTTGTCCTTCTATGTAAACTGCCCAGAGTTCCCACTGGGAAAATCGAGTGGCATATAAACAAACAAACAAACAAACAAAATCACAGATGGCTGTCCAATTTTCTCTTGAATGCCTCTAGAATTGGTTCCCTTGTCCTACTGCTCTTAAGAGCTAAAAGGGTAGTGGTGGTGGTGCAGAGGAGGAACCCTAAGGACTACAAATCCCGGCAGCCACTGCGCCGTGGTGAGGTCATCGGTTCGCGCCCGAGGAGAGTTTCCCTGGAAGGGAGCGGGAAGTTTGCAAATGCCATCGCCGGGGATGGAGGAAAAACTCACCAAGGTAAGGCGGACCCGAAGCCCTTCCCCCGATCTTAAATCAAGCCTTAAAAAAAACACACACAAAGAAAGTAGTTTGGTATTTGCTTAGGTCTCACCTTTTTTTTATTCCCTGTTACACAGTTTCAGGAGATAACCCTGGAATGGTTTCCCCTCCTTCTTGTTAGCTTAAAACACCTACTGTGGTTGACTGTGCTGGTGTTTGCTCGCAGCGCTTCGCATTCAGATTTATTTATTTATTTTTTTGTAAAGAGCATGTATAAAAGAGCAATAGCAGCAGCAGCAGCAACAATAACAACAGGAATAATCTTAGAACTTTGCGACTCTATGAAGTTACTCTTCATACTCTTTGTGACTCTAGAAAGTTTGTGTTTTGGTTTGATGTTTTCACTGCTAGCACCAGTCTTTCTTGCCGGAGTTTGATCTGCCACGGTTGTTTTCGGTGCTATTTGCCCATTTTATTTTAATTATTTTTCAATACCTTTATATTGGTATTATTACGGTTTGGTATTAATCCTGTTTTATTTTATTTTGTGTTTTGTTTTCTTCTGTACTTGTATCGGGTGGGGGTTGTTCTGGGTGTGCAGCTATGGGCAGTTGCTGTTATGTGTAACATGTTGTACACCATCCAGAGTTCCCGTGGGAAAATCGGGCGGGGCGGTCAATAAGTCTAAAAATAAATAAATAAATAAATAACTGTGCAGCTGGAAGGGACCTTGATGGATCACTGAATCCATTTTCAAGGAGGCACCATGGGGGAAACAAACTCCCAAACTCTGGTTCCTGAACTATTTGCAGCCTACATTATCTCCTCATAATATAGGCTGCACATAATACAACATCGGGGGCAGGGCCCCCCTCTCTTTCTTGGCAGCATATTTATTTCAACAAGCTTTGAGGGTGTCTGATTTTCGGCCCTCCAGATGTTTTGGACCACAACTCCCACAGTCCTTTGCCATTGGAATTCTGGGAGTTGTGGTCCAAAACATCAGGAGGGCCGAAGTTTGGACATGCCTGTGTAGATACATCCTTTTCAATGTGCTTCTCAATGTTTTTATAGATCTTAATGTGTTCTTATATGATGGTTTTCAAACGTGCAGGTTTTATGGTTTTTTAAATTGCTTTTGGGGAGGTGTTTGTTTTAAGTCTGGCCCTTTTCTATGATTTGTAATAACCTGTCCTCAGTTCCACTGCCATGAGAAAGGAAGTGTAGAATACTAAAAGCAAACAAGGAGTGAGGCCTTACTTGGTGGATGGGGGCATTTTTTAAAAAGCCTAAAATCCCAAATCTCCAACCATTTAAAATTCTGAAAGGCCGCTATTGTGAAGTAAGTTAAATACAGTACAGTGTATCCATTATTTGACTCCATGTAAGCCTGCTTTCAATGGTGTTGAGAATTCCTGGTTGTTAGTACAAACTTTGTTTTAATCAGAGCTTGGAAATGTTGGTGTTATTGACTACTGCCCAGAGTGACCTCGCTGCCAGATGGGCAGTATAGAAATCCAATAAATAAATAAATAAATAAATAAATAAATAAATAAATACTGTGGAATTCTGAGAGTTGTAATCCAAAACAAGGTAATATTTCTAAGCTCTGATTTTAATAATGAAACTGGAAACCATCAAACAGTGTTGAAATCTGTAACACAACAGCATGTCCACTTATTACTATTATTTAACTGTGCTCAATTTTAATGCAATTATGTGCTGCCTCACTGCCTGTATGTAGTGTGCCTAAGAAATCACCGTTACTTAATAATTCAGACAGGGTTTTCCTTAATGACTGGTGGTCTGAGAAGTGTTTATAAATAAATTGTTGTACTCTGTTGTTTTAAAATGTGCTCTAGTATTGGTTTTATTTACCATTTTAATACAATGCTTGCATAATTCTTTTAAAATATTTGTATAATTGTTTTTAGCTTTTAAATATTGCCTTTTTAATGATTTAAGCTCACTTTTTAAGGAGACAGTCAGGATAAAAATATTTAAAAGAAATAAAGAAATTCATTAGTATTCCAGGTATTGCTCAGCATAGGGATGAACGGCAGCTTAATATGTTCTTTTTTTACTTAAGTGATAAGATTTAAATGCCATTAGATATATAATCAGACCATTAAAGAGGCTTAATAACTTGAACTGTAATTACAGTGGTCATTCATAGGCAAAAGATGCACATTTCTGGGCCATACTGTCTGTTCTGGAGCATTTGATTTTTTTATTATTATTATTGTTGTTGAATTATAAGTGCTGTAAACCGCCCGGAGTTCCTTCGGAATATAAAAATAAATAAAAATAAAATATACAAAGGGTTATCCTTTACTTGTTCAGAATCCCATGATACAAACGGCTCTAGTTCTGATATTCTATTTGTGACCACATTCATAGCATGGGAGGCAGAAATCAGTAGGGAATATTTTCTCTCTCCCATCTCTGTGATAGGTTGCATCGTGGCTGAAAAAGACCTTTGAGGACCAGCCTATCCCCCCTTATGAAGTGGACCCACGTACCGTTGATATTTTATATGAGCTGGCAGAATGCAATGAATGCAGAGACGGGGACGTCAGCCTCTTAATCGAAGACATGAAGCAAAAAGCAGCAGAGTACGGGTCAGATGGTGAGACTGGATTTTAAACTTAGTAGGACCATGGTACCTGCTGGGGATCCATTCAAATTATCTTCCTCATGCCAGAAAAGAGAAGTACGGCAGGACCCCAGTTTCTGCTGGGGATTGGTTCCAGCCCTTCCCGTGGATAATGAAAACTGTGGATAAGAGAGAATGCTAACAACCCCCCCAACTGCTGTTTTGTGACAGTAGTTGCTTTATGGCTGTTGTTTTACAACAGGATCTTGCTTTACAGCTGCTGTTTGTGACAGTAGCTTGCTTTGCATCTGCTGAATGATGTATTTTTTTCTGCCAACCGTGGATAACTGAATCAGTGGATAATGGATCAGTGGATGGGGGGGTCCTAATGTACTGTATAGAAGGTTGTGTATCCCATGGTCTTTGCCTCCCTCTAGTGCCCAGTTCTGATAACTACATCTTGGAAATTCATCTAAATACTTTTTCCTGAGGTTTTGTATTTAGTATTTTCAGCCAGTGGATACAGTAAATGATTCCGCAAATACCGATCCTGTGGAAGGGAGTGTGTGTCTTACTGTAAATGCATTTAGTATACAATCCAAATGACAAAAGTAACCAATGTTTTCTTTCCAGTTATCTTTTGTCTCTTCCCCCCATATATATATATATAATTCCAGCCCTGCTTTGCTTAATTACAATTATAATTGAAAGGAGCTTTTTTGGTCTGTTTTGCAGGTAGTTATCTCCAAGATCTGCTGACAGAGAGCTTGAATCTGTCGTTTAGCAGCCTGTCCAAAGTGAGCACCGCCTATCTGAATAACTTGGTAGACACAGCCCTTGCCCTTGAAACAAAGGACACTTCTCTTGCAAGGTAAACACCAGCCTTTCATTTTTCTCTCTCATTGAGCAAACCTGTTTTAATTTCCTGGCCCTTGCCTGAGAAAAGCTTATAATTCCAGAGGTTATGGGGTGCAGCAATCATCAACCATACTTACAATGGCCAGTGATAATGGATTGTAATGCATTACAAGGGGTACGCTGCTACACCCCCGCATATCCATTTTAAAATCCCTTCCAGTCTGGGCCATCTCCATTGAAATGCATTGGCCAAATGCATTTCAGTGGAGAATTTTTTTTTTGCCTTTGGAATGCATTGAGTCAATGCATTCCAATGGGGAAAAATTCTCCATTGAAATGCATTGAGCCAATGCATTTAAATGGGGATTGCAGGGGAGCGCTGGCCCCAAGCCAGCGCCAAGCAGCTGATTGGTGCTGGCTGGGGGAGGGAATGGGGCCTGCAGCAAGCACGGTGGATCAGATCATCCACCGCCCTTGCACGGGCTGCGGGAAGGCTTTTTAAACAGTCTTCCAGCCGCCTGGGGAAGCAGGTCGGGCACGCTGCCCCCCTGACCTGCATCTGCATATCGCGAATGTTCAGTCATCGCGATAGGTGTGGGGGGGCAGGGGTTACTGTATTTACTGTTCATGAAATGGTATCCAGGACCTGGGTCTTGATACCTCTTTTGTGCCAAGGGGTCAAATGCTTTGCAATATACAGTGGTACCTTGTATAAAGGAATTAATTCGTTCCAAATGAAATTATGTTAAGTAAATTTTCCTTTATACAAATTCCCATAGGAATGCATTGAAAACAGAGTAATCCCATTTTTATGTTGTACGGAATCTCCCCATAGGCGATTATGTTAAGCAAATTTCCCCTATCTCTGGATTTTTTATGTTGTACAAATTTTATGTTATACAAGCTGTTTGTTATACAAGGGCCCACTCTATTTCCCTAGACACTTTGGGAACCGACAAACACGTTCCCCTAACTGCCCTCTGGTACAAAATCTGCTGCCGCTTTTTTGTTTTTATTTCAAATACCTGATTGGGATGATGTCTTGTCTCCAGCTTCATTCCAGCCATCAACGACCTGACCTCCGACCTCTATGCAGCCGAGTCAAAGAACCGAGACATGGAGCTGGAGTTGAGCAACTTGAGAAGGAAACTCACCTCTGCCTTAGTGCTGGAAAAACGCCTGCAGGAGTGAGTGTTTGGTAGATGCTCCCGGCTTCTTCGTGGCCTCCCGCTTTCCTCCCCGTGGGCTTGTTTACAGGGGAAAAAGCGTTCATAAAATGCAGCCGTCGGAAGTGGTGTGGTCTCTGTTTTTATTTTATTTTATTTTTTATAGATTTTTATTGAGTTTTTAAGGGGGGAACAGGGAAAAAGAGTATGGGCGGGGGGGGAGGAAGAAGGGGTACAATTTTTAAAATTTTCATTGAGTATATCAAGCAAAATAGAGATAGTAATTTAACATATTACTAAAATTGCCAAATAATATCACAATACTAATAAATTTGTTACTTCTTGCCATCTTTCCCGAAAAATCTCGTCGTAATCTCCCTTTAGATAGCCAGAGAGTTTATCAATTTCGATACATTCTCTTATCTTTCCGTGGAAATCCTTCTCTGTTGGCGTATTTGGTTGTTTCCAAAATTTCGCATATAGTATTCTTGCAGCAACAATTACATGGTGAAGTACATATCTCTGGTCATAGGAAATATTTACATCTACTATATTTAACAAGAATAGTTCTGGTCTAGACTCTATCTTAATTTTCAAAAATCTTTCTAAGAAAAGTTTTACCATATTCCAATACGCCTTTGCTTCTTTACAGGTCCACCACATATGATAAAAAGTTCCACAGTCATAGTTACATTTCCAACATTTAGGTGAACAGTTATACATCTTGGATAAACGGTGAGGTGCAAAGTGCCATCTATAAAACATTTTGTAACAATTTTCCTTAAACGAAATAGATTTGAAGATTTTAACTGTATTCCACAAAGAGTCCCATTTATTTAAATGGATAGTATAACCAAAGTTTTCAGCCCATCTAATCATAGAGTCTTTAACCAATGTATCAATCATTTTTTCATTTAACAGTATATTATAAAATTTGCTAAGAAGCTTTGAGTCACCAGAAGAAAGTATTTTATCGAGTGG
Source organism: Phrynocephalus versicolor (assembly GCA_023846285.1). Taxonomy (NCBI): domain Eukaryota; kingdom Metazoa; phylum Chordata; class Lepidosauria; order Squamata; family Agamidae; genus Phrynocephalus; species Phrynocephalus versicolor. The sequence goes on from JAHTLZ010000195.1 coordinate 1,628,020, forward strand.
GGTATCAGTAGTCATAAAGCCACCCTCTTTGGAAAGCTCTTTGAAGTGTGAATGTATTTGTTGATATTTCCACCAATCCAGATTGTAACCTTCTGATACTAGTTTCCCTAATGGTTTCAATGAGAGGTCAGCATTCAGAAGGTGTCTGTAAGTTACAACTTTTGAGATTTCACTTGCCTGGGAGCTATAGATTGCTCCCAGTGGGGATAACCACATAGGTGCTTTGAGATAAAATTGTTTTTGAATCAATGACCATATTTTGATTAAAGCATTCCTTATCCAGTGCTTTTTAAAGAGGGTAGGTAAATTTCCCTTATACCACATATAGTGATGCCAACCCTTATCAAGGCCATAACTCTCGAGCTGTAGTATTCTTTTATTTGTCATCAGGATCCAGTCTTTAATCCAAGTCATGGCGGCAGCCTTGTAGTATAGTGCCAAATTGGGAAGGGCAAAGCCTCCAAATTTGGTTCTATCCTGCAAATAAATATTTTTAATCCTTGCTTTTTTCTTTTGCCATATAAATATACGTATACTTTTTTCCAAATCTGAAATGATCTTAAAGTTTGGTAATATAGGCAGAGATTGAAATAGGAAAAGCATTTTAGGTAAGACATTCATTTTGACTGCAGCAATTCTGCCCATTAAGGATAGCTGAAGTCTTGACCAGGTTTCGAGATCAGCTTTGATTGTTTTAATAACATTAACATAATTATCTTTAAGTAAAGAGTTGCATCGGTTAGATACAGTAATACCCAAGTATTTTACCTTATTAGAATGTTGAAAACCAGATTGATTTACCAGTTTTTCGATCATGGGTGGGGTCATATTTTTAGTTAAAACCAATGTTTTTTCTCTATTCACCTTTAATCCAGAGATTTTTGAGTATGCCTCCAGGGTCTTTAGAAGTTCTACGGAGGAAGTCTGGGGGTTCTCCATGATAACCATCAGGTCATCTGCAAAGGCTTGTACCTTGTAAACTTCTCCCTTATTTTGTAGGCCTTGAATGTCTGGGTTTTCCCTTATTACATGAAGGAGAATTTCCAGGGTGGATATAAACAGAAGAGGGGAGAGGGGACATCCTTGCCTGGTACCTTTGTGTATATTAACTTTATCTGTGAGGTGACCATTCACTACAATCCTGGTATTTTGGGTAGAATAGATTTGTTCAATTGCTCGCAACATTCTGTGGCCACACTGAAGGTAATCTAATTGAGTTTTGAGTAAAGACCAGGATACATTATCAAAGGCTTTCTCAGCATCAATGAATGCAAAAGCTACTTGCTTCTCGGGGTGGGATTCATAATATTCCAACACGTTGAGAAAAGTTCTGATATTGGATTGGAGGTGCCTTTTCGGGAGGAAGCCCGTCTGGTCATGTGATATCAAAGAAGGTAAAATCATTCGCCATCTATTGGCCAGGATGGTTGCAAAAATTTTGTAATCCACGTTTAGGAGGGCGATTGGCCTGTAGTTCTGTATCAAATCTTTGGATTTCCCTTCTTTGGGAATCAGTGTCGTATGTGATGATTTCCAGGAATCTGGTATATTTTCACCTTCAAATATAGATGTAAAGAGGTTTTTCATATTTCCAGAAATTATCTCTGAGAATTTTTTATAAAATATAGCTGGTATTTGGTCGGGTCCAGGCGCTTTATTCAGTTTTTGATGATTAATAGCCTCTGTTATTTCCATCATTGTGATAGGGGCGTTCGTCTGGGCTCTCTGTTGCTCAGTAAGTTTTGGAAAGTTGGCTTGTTCAAGGTAATGGAAGATAGCATCATTGTCAATCATCTCCGGCTTGAATAATCTTTGGTAGTATTCCTCTATGATTTTTTGGATTTGTAGTTGCTCTGTCTGGGTTTCCCCAGCTTTGTCTTTGAGTGAAAATATGAGTTTTTGTGATTGTACCTTTTTTAACCTATACGCTAACCATCTACCTGGTTTGTTTGCATTTTCCACAAAGTTCAGTTTGGCCAACTTGATTTTGTGAGCAATATCTGCAGTCAGAATCAAATTGAGTTCATGCCTACAAGAGGCCAGGTCTTTGTTCAACTTATCGTTACGGGGGTCTTGTGTTAAGTCCGTTTCAAGCTTTTTCATCATTTTAAGAGTTGATTCATATTTCTTTTTCCTCTCTTTATTCCGTCTTGCCATAAATTGGATAACGAATCCTCTAAAGTATGGCTTGAAGGCATCCCATACCGTTTTGAGTGGTGTGCCCTTATTCAGATTAGTTTCAAAATACAAATTCAAATCTCTAGCAGCCTCTGAGATGAATTCTTTATCAGTCCAAAGAGTTGGGTTAATTTTCCAATGCCTAGGCATACCTGAAGATTTCAGTGTCCATAAGATGGCATTGTGGTCAGATAACACTCGAGGTAAAGTTTCAATATCCCTTGTATTTAGTAGAAGATCAGATGTAGCCCAACACATATCTATACGGGAGAAGGAAGCATATTGTCTTGAATAGAAGGTGTAACCATCTTTTAGTGGATTTTTCCTTCTCCAGATGTCATGAAGTTCTAGAATGTCGGACATATCCAAAAACGATTTGGGCGTGTGGTCTCTGTTTTTAGTAGAACTCAGCACACAAGCTCAAGTGATGTGCTTTTTTTTTCTATATTTACAACTGCGATGTTTCTGCATAAGAGAAATTACTAACAGGATGAGCTGTTCTGCTTTCCAGTTGGGTCCTCAGACTGCCCAGACTGTCCTGTTCCTTGCCAGGAACAAACTGTATCCCTTGGAACACCGGTGGGAGAGATGCAGGTTTGTCCGTGTCCTCAGGGCCAATATTAGGTTCAAGCCAGTTTGTTAGCAACTTGGGCATGCAGCTAACTGGTCCACTGATTTTGGCCAGCCTATAGGACACAGACTGCCTAGATGCCCTAAGCCAGGCATGTCCAAACTTTGGCCCTCCAGATGTTTTTGGACCACAACTCCCACAGTCCTTTGCCACTGGCAATCTAAGTTTAGAATTCTGGGAGTTGTGGTCCAAAACATCAGAAGGGCTGAAGTTTGGACACGCCGGCCCTAAGCACATCTGATCTCGCCTGATTTCGGAAGCTAAGAAGGTTCAGCCTTGGTTAGTACTTGAATGGGTGACCACCAGGGAATATCAGGTGCTTGGAGGCGCCTGGAGTAGGAACTGGCAAGCCAATCCAGTATCCCTGCCAAGAAAACTCCATAGACATGGGGCCACGAAGAGTCAGTCACGACTGTAACGACACCACAAACACACACACACACACACACACACACACACACACAGAGAGAGAGAGAGAGAGAGAGAGAGAGAGAGAGAGAGAGAGGACACAGTAGGGAGATATGACCCCGTCTCTCCAATCCTGGCACGCCTGCATTGGCTTCCTGTTTCCTTCTGTGCCAAATTCAGAGTGCTGGTAATTAACCGACAGTTTGGGACCCCGTTACTGGACAGAGCATCTCTCCCCAAGGTTGTACACCCAGTTTCTTATTTGCAGGCAGCCACCAACAGTGTTCTGTGTGCAGAAATGCATTCAGCCATCCTGGCCACATGGCCATGGACTTGCACAACACTGGCTCTTTGGCTTGGAAATGGAGATGAGTTGAATACGACTAGCACACATGGGGAGGGAACCTGTACCTTTTACCTACCTCAGGAGAGGCCCGGAAAGCAACCACCAGGAGCTGGGCCTTCTCGGTGGTGGCCTCAATACTGTGCAATGCATTGCCTGCAAATATATGCCAGACTCCCTCCCTTCCCTTTGGGAAACTGAGGGAAAAACTATATTGTTTGGAGAGGCTTCCAGAAACATCTTATCTCCCTGACTTCCTTGTGGGTCAATGAACTGGATTTTGCTTTTGATTAGCCATCTAAGGTTTGGGGTTTATTATTGCTTTGGTCTGGATCTCTCATTATTTATGTTTCTGTGAACTGGTGGTGGGTGAGTAATTGTCTTTTAAGCTGCTGTTAGCTGCCCAGAATATTGCTTGGGCACTGATGTACGCTAATGAATAAATAAATAAATAAATGAAATAAATGCAGGGGGAAAGTTTCCAAAATGTAGTCAGAGCAATGGCCTCACAGCTACATGACATATATTTCTGATTATTTGTTGCATTCGGGTCCCAACTTTAATAAGTTCAAGGGGGCATACATTATCCTCACAACTGAAGTAATGTTGTTACTAGCTCAAAGTCACCCCATGAGTCTCGCCGCAGAAGTCTTGGGTTTTGGAAGCTAAGTATTCCGAGTTCCAGGTCTAGCGTTTGACCATTATACTTTACCACATCATATTGATAGAACTGCAATGTCAAAAAAGACATAGTGGAACTGGAAAAGGTACAGAAGAGAGCAACTAAAATGGTTACTGGGCTGGGACGCCTCCCTTATGAGGAAAGGCTAAAACATTTGGGGCTCTTTAGTCTGGAAAAAAGGCGCCTGAGAGGGGATATGATTATATGATATGAAACATACAAAATAATGCAAAGCATGAGTAAAGTGGATAGAGGGACACTCTTCTCCCTCTCACAAAATACCAGAACTAGGGGACATCCACTCAAATTGAGGGTTGGGAGAGTGAGAACAGACAAAAAATATTTTTTTCACCCAGTGCCTTGTTAGTCTGTGGAACTCCCTGCCACAGGAGGTGGTGATGGCATCTGGCTTGGATGCCTTCAAAAGGGGATTGGACAGATTCCTGGAGGAAAAGTTCATCACAGGTTACAAACCCTGATGGAGATGTGTCATCTCCAGGCTTAAACCTGGGGTACTTCGAGGACCAGATGCAGGGGAGTGGTATCAGGAGACAAATATCTAGTCTCATGCGCTCCCAGAGGCATCTGGTGGGGCCACTGTGAGATACAGGAAGCTGGACTAGATGGGCCTTTGGCCTGATCCAGTGTGGCTCTTATGTTCTTATGTAATGACAATTGTGACCATTCTCACAAATGTCAAAGGGTTTTGTCAGGCAATGGCTTGACCCCTTTCCCACCAAAAGGGCAGTTTTTCTTTCTCCCCGATGCATGTGCAGGGCCTGGCGTCCACGGTTTCAAAAGGCCAGTGACGTGCAAGATTTCTTGAGTAGGACTAGAGATTTCAGATCCTATAACCCAGTCATCTTGTCCTTTGCAACTTTTACAGAAAGGTCTAAAATTTCCATTATTCTGGGAAAAGTAGCCTCGGCCTTTGGCTGTGGCTTGTTTTCTGTCCTCCACCCTGTTGTTGCTGAGACTTCTTTGTTAACTGGAAAAAAACCTCTTTATTTTAAGTGATCTCGTGAAAACAGAAGAACTTCTGGTGACGGAAAAAGCGAAAGCCGATAGCCGAACCCAGAACATGAAGTTCTTAAAGGACAAGTCGGAGAATATCAAATTCAGGAGCAAGGCAGCCGAGGTGAGTGTGAGAGCGAAGGTTTCTGCTAGGGTTACCGAATTGCTGCCTGATGATTAAAGTTGAGACCTTTGCATTGCTCACGTTTGCTGCTGCCTTCTAGACCAGCATCAAGGGGTTTGTTGCTTCGCTGACGGACAGAACAAAAAAGGCCATGCTCCTTTGAGCTTGCAATCTGAATGGAACAGAAGGGTACACAAGGGGTGAGATGGGGCCGGTAGAGGGTGAAGATAAGCCACGAATGTGTTAGCGGTACAGTAGGACCCCTGTATCCACTGATTCATTATCCACTGATTCAGTTATCTGCGGTTGGCAGAGGAAAAAAAATTAAATAATTCAGCAGCCACAAAGCAAGCTGTAAAGCAAGCTGTTGTCACAAACAACAGCCATAAAGCAAGCTACTGTCTCAAAACAGTCCTAAAGCAAGCTACTGACATGAAACAGCAATTTGGGGGTGGGTGAGCAGTCGTTCTCTCTTATCCATTGTTTTCATTATCCATGGGAAGGCATGGAACCAATCCCCAGCAGGTACCGGGGTCCTACTGTACACAGCTTTCAGGACAACAGGGTGAATTCTTTAAAAAGTTCCAGGCTTCTTGTCTGGGCACCACCGCTTCTTCCTTGATTTTACTTTGCATGACAGGTTGTCTTCAGGCATGGGCCTTTGATTTCGGAATGGGTCCGGTTCTGAAACAAATCACGGCAGCACAGCTGCTGTTTGGAACTTGGTCCCACCCTCCGAAATGAAATCACCCATCGACGTGGTTTACTTCGCACGGGGCAATACCTCTGCCAGGAAATAGCCTCTGGTGCATCGTTGTTCGTTCTCCCTGGCGCTGGCCAATCAGGAGCTGGCAAAGATATACATCACCCCGCCTCCCTGTCTGATTGGCCAGTACCTGGGAGAAGGAATGATGACACGTTGCCAGCTACTTCCTGGCTGGAGTATTGCCCCGCATGAGGTAAAGCAAGGTAAGTCAATGGGTAATTTTGTTTTGGAGGGTGGGTCCAAGTTCTGAACAGCAGCTGTGCTGCCGTGATTTGTTTCAGAACTGGACCCATTCCGAAACGAAAAGCCCCGGCCTGGTTGTCTTCTATATGGAAATTATAGAGGAAGATTAGCATGTCTGAGAGGTGAGGCTAGGCCTTGTCTCCTTGGTTTGGTGACCACCTCTGTGGAGCAGGATGGTGAACCTTTGAATAGCAGCCCCTGCAATCCCATAACAGCCCATGATATGGGAGGCTGATGTGAATTTGTAAGGTAGACCCCCTGGTGGGCTCAAACACCTCCATCCTGGATATAGAGGGAAGTTTCCCATATTGAAAATACTTGACCTTTGTGTGGTTTCACAACACCTCTCACATGTTTATGTGCCTCGGAAAAGTGGAGGATTTGCAAATAAGGCCATAGCTTCCAGAGTTGTTCTGCTGCTTCTTAGTAGTATATGTAGTGTTATGTCTGATCTGCAAGTCTTCGGAAGCCAGAGGAGACCAACCATGGTTCTGCAGATGTTTTACAGCCAGGTGGGTTAGATTTAAATGAATACATGACGGAGCGTCTGTCACTTAGGTTAATAAATGCCTGTCCAACTAGTTCTTCTTTAGCATTGACACTTAGGGTGGCCACCCCTAAGGAAGCCTGAAAAACTTTTACGAGGAACCGGGCTTTCTCAGTGGCCGCCCCTGTTCTTTGGAACAAATTGCCAGTTGACATCCGTTTAGGTCCATCGGCAGCAATATTTATGAGTGATTTAAAAACGTGGCTCTACCATGAGGCTTTTGGCAGTGCTGCACGTTACTCGCCACCGACCTGACTCCTTATTATGATTTGTTTGACATACAGGCATGTCCAAACTTCAGCCCTCCTGATGTTTTGGACCACAAATCCCAGAGTTCTAAGCTAATGACAAAGGACTGTGGGAGTTATGATCCAAAACCTCTGGAGGGCTGAAGTTTGGGCATACCTGCTTATGTGTTTATTATGTTTATTTAATATATGTAAAATAATATTTTTATTGTGTTTTAACTTTCCTTGTACACCGCCTGGAATTCTTCTCTGAATTAAATTTGGCGGTATATAAATCACAAAAATAAATAAATACATACATACATAAATCAAACCAGTTTAAACCTCTAGTAAGCATTTCATAGTAAGCATTTCATTTTCTGAAAAAAGCCAATTTAATTTTTTTTAAAAATAAACAATTTCAATTTTTTAAAAATCTGATTTAAATTTTTAAAAATCCATTTTAATTTTTTTAAAATGAATTGGATTTTAAAAAATCAAATGCTTACTGAGTAGTGATTTAAATCAAACCAATCCAATCCACCTTGCCTAGACAGCGCACACTGGGCCTCACCAGCATAGAGAGTGTTGAAGGATGGAGGCCAAAGACATCTAAAATTATTTGTGTCCTGGAAAGGGACATTCGTATATGGCCAGCTATAAACATGACGTTAGAACTTGCTAAGCTCTTGTGCTGTCTTATCTTACTGGAATGCCTCCTGAGAAACTATTTGGAGAAAGAATACAGGTAATGCCTGTTTTTCCCAATTTGAGATGCCCCAGAGCTCTGATGCTCCTGCCTTTAGAAGGTATCAGGTTCAGTCCTTAGCATTTTCAGTGAGGGGATCTCAGAAAGCAGCTGGTCTTAGAAAGATCAGAGGTTGTACATCAATGAGAATAGCACTGGACTAGAAGGGTAGCAGTCCCCTTGGCAAAAAATTATTTCATGGACTATAGAGCTCAGAGAATCCCCATGGCTCTGATGGAGTCGTAATTAAAACCAAAAAATAGCAAACTTTTCCTAACTTGGCAAGTAGATTTTGCTAGTAGTAGTAGTAATAGATCTTTATTTCGGTCACTGACCAGACAAAATACAAAATACATTCTGCATAAAACCAAAATAAAAGCATATAAAAAGCAAATAAAAGCATGCACACGAGAACAAACATGACACAATAGCATAACCTTTACACCAAAGCCAGAGCAGGTAAAACCTTCCCAGCCCAGTAGGCCCAAGAGCAGGGTAGTCAACTCAATAACAGTCTAGAACAGTGATGGCGAACCTATGGCACGGGTGCCAAAGGTGGCACTCGGAGCCCTTTCTGTGGGCACCCGACATCGCCCCTTCATAGCCACCTGTATACAGGTTCAATGACTGTATTGGCACTTTGCAAAAAAATTAGTGGGTTTTGAACTGCCGTTTGGGCACTCGGTCTCTAAAAGGTTCGCCATCACTGGTCTAGAATCTGAGCATTTAATCATTAAATCCAGCCTGGGACCATGCCCGCGCTCCAGACTACTTCCAACCCTCATCATAAGAAGATGTAAGAAAAAAAAAATACACAATGGCCATAAACACCATTTAAGGCAGCTTCATATGCCTGCAAAGTACCCTGACATTCCTAGTCTTTTTTTTTTCATCCAGATGAAATTACAAATGTGGCGTTTTGCCTTCTTTCGTCATTCCCCTCTGTGCAAAAACCCTGCAATGTTTGCTGTCTGGTTTCTGAGGCTGAACAGTATAGTCACTGTTTTCTGCTCTCTCTGGCTCCTTTCCCTCTGCTTTCCTTCCCTGCAGGAGCAGCTTTCTGCCAGTGGGCTGGATGCTTCCCTGACTCACGAGTCTCTCGTGAATCTTTCGGAGGTGGGCGTTCGGCTGCGGATATGCGTGCTGTTCTAAGATGACACGTGCTGGTTGGCATTTCACCCGGTGGGACCGGGAGGAAATGACATTTCCCCAGATGGTTACTTGGGTGTAGATTTGCTGCAGATGTCGAGAGTAGATCTCAAGGCCTCTTGGATGAGCAGAGTTCCTTTTGGAAAATTGGTGCGGTATAGAAACTTAAAAATAAAGAATGAATAAATAAATCACAGAAGAAACCAAGAGAGACAAATCTCTCTCTCAAAGGCCCTCATTGGAATAGTATGGGCAAGAAGAGAGATATGGGTGTAGTTAAGTAAGAGGAGCAGGAGTGATCGTGCGTGACCCACTTAAAAAAAAGCCAGTTCAACACACGTGTGTCCATGTCTACTAAGACATGGGTAACTTTCATTGATTTCAACAGGAATGCACTTTCAGGTTAGAAAAGGAGTACAGTATAGCATTGTGGATTAAGGAGTGGGATTCTACTAATGCAGCTAGATGGAGCAGTATATAAATTTAAGGAATGAATGAATGAATGAATGAATGAATGATCTAGAGCTGTTACCAGCCTGGAGGGGCTTTGTTATCCCCTTCAGATGCAGAAGCTTTTGGAGGGAGGGGACAAGTACTTAGTGCACCAGTTATTATGCAAAAAAGTACAGTATATCCCTTACCAGCCCGTGGGAACATCAGGTAGAAAAGGTGTCAGAAAATGTCAGGATTTTGTGGGGTTTCTGGATCCAAACGAATAGACACCTCTAACGTAACATACCAGACATAGTAATAGAACGAAGAAATGTCTGGACCATTGACATCGCAGTTCCAAGGGAAGCCAGAGCTGAAGCTCAAGAATTGGGGGGGGGGACCCCTAATAGAGACACCTGGCAATTGAAACATCTTGCTTGTGGATGAAACACTTCAGAGGTCCCCTTAGTCATCAGGGCTTTGGGAACACTGTCAAGAAATTTCACACAGTATTGCAAGCAGTTGCAGATCTCAGAAATAATACCATTCGAGCTATAAAAAGCAGCAATATTGGGAACAGCATACATACTGTGCCGATATTTAACAGATTCTTAGGTTTTTGGTAAAAACTTGTATCTGCCATATAATACTAGTCCATGTCTTTAAAATTCTGGTTTGACTGTGCCTGGTAGTAGTAGCAGCAGCAGCAACAGTAGTAGTAGTAGTAGTAGTAGTAGTAGTAGTAGTAGTAGTAGTAG